>CM041786.1:117588574-118008154 GCA_023375725.1 Nephotettix cincticeps | reverse complement strand
TGAATTAATCCACTCAGATTTATTTGTTTTATGAGAATGTTATTAATATGTCTTCAGTATTGTTATTCACTATGCCGCGACCCAGAATATATAACCTTTCATAATGAAGCGTAATGCTATTCGACTTTAGAACATGGCCAATCTCTAAGTTAACATGTATTTACTGTTAGGCGTTACGAAGTTTGCCGGATCAGCTAGTATAAAGTAAAGTCATAACAATTTAAAACGTTTGGTGTAATTTATAAGGAGTTGGGTTGTCAATATAACCCCATCCCAAAAGGTACTACCTATCGATGCTGAGTGTGTGAATCTAGCGGGATGTTAAGCTCAACACAGATATCACCGCGCCCGGATAGTGTCAGAGATCCAGTATGTCGTGCGTATCATTAGTTGGTGCCAAAAGAGTATACCTGAGGGCAAAGGTTTTGGGCGTGGGTGTCTTCAATAGCAATCCCTCTTGCCGGAAATCTTGGATGTTTAGAGAAATTGCCAATCGCGCCTTTATTTCTGATTGATGGTGTCGGGCTTTAAAAAAGATAAGTCTGACCCTGTAATAACCCTGAGTAAGTAACCCTAAGAAGACCCTGAGTAACAACATAATATATTGTATAGTAAACTATTTTCTAAAAATATTCTAAATACTAAATTAGACATAATGGAGTTGGTAGTGAGTACTGAGCAGAAATATAGCTTACAACCAGAGTTGAAGCAACGGTAGAGAATGAAGACAGTGTTGTTGCACGCGGGGACCAGTGTGTGATCTTGAAACTCACATTGATCTGTCAATACTGGAACAGAGGTTGAATGTAACTGGAATAACGTAAATGTCCTTAGACATCACTTTTTATATAAATTTGATTCATTTATGCACACAGTATTGAATTTAATTCAAAAAATCTTCGAATCATTATCTCTGAATAGTTGAAAGGGTGTCTTTGTGGTGCTATGAAGTCTGAATATCCTATATATTTGATATTGAATGTCCAAACTGTCTTCTTTAACGCCTAGTTTATACTTTTGCTTTTGTTTATCGGGCTGTTGATTAACTGTGACAAATGAACCAAATGGTCTTGTCAGTGACAAATAAGCAATGTGTCATAAAACCCATTTACTCAACACACTCACCATACCCACCAGAGTGGCATGTTTCTGATGAGTATATACGATCGGCACCTGTATCATATAACGTAAATTTTATTTCAGAATCAAAGACAATTTTAGTTGAACTCAGGTTATATTAATCATTTTAAATCCTCAAAGATGCATCATTTTATTAAGACGTCCTTAGAACTCCCCTAGTGCAATGCTTCCTATACAAGCATTGGAAGGCTTTAGCTTTAAATGTTATTAAATAAAGTGATAATGTAAAACCTGTAGCCTCGGCAACCCCCGGTCTCCCTTCAATGTCTCCTTTCTCCAGGACGACTTGAGTACGACTTCCATCCCTGCTGTGATGGAAAAGAAACTATCACTTAGGACATTCATTATATACAATATTTGTTTCGTGTTTCAATTAGACATTTACTGTCTACATTTACACTTACATGACGGTAGCATTTATGATAAAATCTTATCACTTTAGAAGTGGATTTAAAACAGTTGTAAACTTGATGTTTTATAGTTAGTTAAAATTTAATCCATAAAAAGTACCATCTTTAAATTATACTGGAGAGATTTTAAGAAGGTACTACAATAAAACTTTATCTTTATATGTTTCATATTGGTTAAGATTACATTTTGGCTTTAAAAGTAAACCAAAATCACACTACTATATTAGCATCAGTTTTAGAGTTACCGTATATTATAATTCTTGATTATTGTATGAATTATTAATTTTTCATCTTTTATATCAGGATCAAAATGAAATTCTTTATTATTAAATAATTAATAAAAATAACATGAAAGTGAAAAGATAAATTTTAAAGGCTTTGAAATTAATGTTGACTCCTCATAACATGCCATTAAACAAAACTCCTCATATAAACTCTGTTTGTATGAGGAGTTTTTAATCTAAAATTTCTTATCTCGTTGCCAAAAATATGAAGCAGATTTATAAGAAAATATTATTCTTTTTGTTGTTTCAAAACTAATATTTTATTTCCCTTTAACGTAACAGTCATTATTGACATGACACATGGGTAATTTAGAACAGTCAAGGAAGTCAACATCTAATCTATTTATACTTACTAGACAATAGATACAATGTTTATGAACGGCTCTTTTCCAAAATATGTATAACAAATGTTGTCGATATGTTCAGTTTTTCTTGTTTTGGTCGTCGCCACTACGTAGAAGGGAGAGAATCCTCTTACATCCTATAATAGGTGGCATTAATAAACTGATACATAATTTCTACATTTAAAATAGTTACAACTCATTTCAGTTAAAATAGTAATCAACTTTGTATATTGTATTTTCATATAAAAAGTAAATGACGGTTTAAACGTTATAGGCCTACACTACATTTAAATGTAACAAATCTACTCTTTAAGATTTAGGACTCTCTAGGGTTTTCAGTCAAAAAAATCTTCCTTATTCTATAACCAATTTAAATCACTGGTATGAAGGTTAACCCGAAAATGCGCATTAGACATAACGATAATTAACTCATCATAACATCACAACAAAACTCACTCCTTACAAAAGGTTTCATATTAAATTGTATACAGGGAAAGGAATTTGGGATTTCTCAAAATTGTAAAACTTAGAATTAGCCTTGATCAAATAAAATTAATAATTATTTTTGAAACAATGCATTTATCAAATGTTATTTTAATAAACATTTAAGAATACGGTAGTTTTAGTAAATCTAGGCATTTTTTTCTTTTAGAGGGAGAAATGATGTGTCTGTTCACTGATATAATGTTTATGTATATAATGTACAGATTTGACAGTATAAAGTTATAATTAAATTGATAATCATTTCATTAATAGGCCTATAGGAATTTTATTTGAAACTGTACTTCGTAGACTATGAAAAATGCTTCGAATTGGGATTTTTTAAGTTTTCACAGTGAATTTTAACACTACTATTCCTAAGACAGAAGAGTAGTTAAAGTATAATGAAATGTGGAGTGTCACTTACAGGTGCCAGAGGTCTTGGTTCGATGGTGGCATTTTTGCAGTTGTCATTGAAGTCTGAGGGGAACACTATGTCCCCAGAAGTCATGCCCATGTATGGTAGAAGTAAAAGTAAAGCGGTAAGATCTTTCCAAACCATTTTTATTGATACACGCAGATTTAATAAATAACCTGCTCAAATATAAAGAAATCGGTAACAATTATATTATTCTTATACAATATTTAAATAAATGTTACAGTCTTACTGAGCTGTTTTACTGTATTCAAAATGTAATGTAGTTTAGTTTAATTTCAACGCATTATGCTTATGTTTCGCTTGAAAATCCGTTATTAAAACTTGTTAACACAAACCTTAGCAAGATTAAACCAAATTTTGGATCTTATATACTTAATAGATTCTTCATTGATTGTAAAAATAAGGGCAAAAATGTAAAATAAAAAAATGCAAAATCATCAGAACGGCAACAGTCATTCGCTTTATATATACACCATTACAATTAATTATTTTTAGAGGTGTCTCATATTATTGGTGTATACAATAAGAGCCGTATGATATTTGCACATTGGAGGCTTTAGTATTTGTGCATACATTAAGAGCCGTTTGCCATTTGCTCATTGCAGGCAATAGTATTGGTGCATACAATGAGAGCGTATTACATTTGCACACTGCAAGTTATGTTATTGGTGCAAACAATAAAAGCAAAATATGACAATAAAAGCAATAAATGCAGATATGACAAACCTGATTAAGAACCTGAGTAACCAAAAATCCAGGGCATTTGCATTTGTGTTTCGGCAGACTTTCATAGGAGGGAAAATATGTCTGAAAGTGTAATCTTCAAGGATATGTTTTTTGGCTAACCATCGATATCAAATATCATCCAACCCCGTATCGCATATAAGGAAATCAGTGTGAGCTCCGGAGTTTACAGCTTGATCACCAAGGAAGAATGTTTTCAGAAACCTTTAATATCTCACTACAATGTCGCTTTTAGCGAATTTCCCATAGGGAAGAAGCTATTACCGTAGGTCTCATGGTGAGACTTAAGCCCGGGACCATGTTATTTTTTCGTCTTTAGGTGCCCAGAGTCCAAAAACAATAGTCGTTAAAAATTTTATATATATATATATATATATATATATATATGTGTGTGTGTGTGTGTGTGTGTGTGTGTGTGTGTGTGTGTGTGTGTGTCTGTTAGCACGATAACTCTCGTAAAAATGGTCCGATCGAGACCAAATTTGGTAGAGACGTGTATTCCTACAAGTGCTCGGACGAGTTCGTAAACCAGACATATCGGTCAATGGGAACGGGTAGTTTGGGGGGGTTTTGTACCTCAAAATGCGGTTTTTTGCGTTTTTCACATGTAATTTTTAAAAACTTCTAATTTTATATTTCACCATTAGAATCAGCTTAAAAACTACACAATTAAGTTCCTTAAAGTTTTTCTCTATCTTCAACGGTTACCGAGATAATAAAAAATCTAAACACAGTACGTTGTATTGTGGGGCTCCAATGTTAATCATATGGATGATAGGGAAAAATTAATATTTCCCATATTAATGAATATTTTTGGATAAAACTTGATATTTAGCTTCATGTGGTTTAGATCTATCCATTTATGCTTAAAAATCATAGTTTATGTGTTTATCATGGCAGCAAACCTGCATACTCTTTTCCCATGTTAATCATTTAGGGAATAGGCAAACTCCTTTATTTATGGACAGATGTTGATGAAAGTTGGTATAAATGTTAAGATAAAAATTATTTATGGTATAAATGCCTAATTTCAGTGTTCCTCACAGCAGCAAACCTGCACACTCTTTGCCATGTTAATCTTACGGAGAATAGGCAAATAATTCTCATGTTTATGGACAGATTTTTATAAAACTTGTCATATTTTATTATTATTATATTATTGATTTGGAAATTCGCTGAGTACGCAGGTTTGCTGCGACGGGGGTATTTTAAGCTTGGCCCAGGATTTTAAAAACAAAAAGTTTAAACACCTTATTTGCCCCCCAATAGGATGCACCATAAACAAAATAAACCTAGAGTACTTTGCCGACAACATACGTAAATTTCAAGAGTTTCCTCCAGGAAACTCTTGAAATTTACGCTTGAAATTAACGCTGAAATTTACGGACTCTACATTTAAGCTCCAGCTTAAATGAAAATAGTGGTAATTGATGAGAGATCCAACCGACGGCGTCTGAGAGGAGATCGGTCCCATGGTGAGTTCGTGAGCAAGCTACAACTTTTGGTGGTTCCAATCAAGCTGGTGTTCAACTTATGGCAGTCTACAGCTGAACTTCAACACCATCAGAACGGGAGATGAGAGCCGTATTGCATTTGCAAATTATAGGTTAAATATAACCTATAATTTTTGGCGCCATTACTGTATGCGCCAATAATAGTTGGTGCATACAGTAAGGGCCGTATGACATTTACACATTACAGGTTATATTTTATTGGTTCATACACCAAGAGCCGTATTACACTTGCACATTGCAGGTTATATTATCGGTACATACAATAAGAGCCGTATTACACTTGCACATTGCAGGTTATATTATCGGTACATACAATAAGAGCCGTATTACATTTGCACATTACAGGTTATATTATCGGTACATACAATAAGAGCCGTATTACATTTGCGCATTGCAGGTTATATTATTGGTATATACAATAAGAAAAAATGTATACATTTTCACATTGCATGTTATATTATTTGTAAGTAGACGTAAATTTTACACCGTAACGACTTGTATGTTTGACTGTATAATGCTAATACATTAAATTTATAAATATTTCTGTAGTACAATGCAAACAATATATATTTTACTGACCAAAATAAAAGAATTAATTTATTATTAGTTGATTCTCTACAGCTATATTACCCTACAAGTCACATGACAAATGGTGTGTATGTACAGTATTAACACTTCATAAAATAACAGTATACAAATTTTATTTATAAACCGCTATTTTAATAAATCAAACACAATCCGGCTTCAATTCCTAGTCATGACAGAACAGAAAAGTGTGTATCTCAAACCGCAATCGTATTTCGGAAGGAACAGTGCCACCCAATCGTGTTAATGCAAAATAAAAATGATCCATTTTACTATTTTTTGAATAAATATGCGCGGTAAACAGGAAAAAGAAAATACAAAATTATTATAGGCATGTTTCGTTTCGATATTGTAGACGAAATAATTTAATATACTCAGCTAATATTAACAAAAAGGTGTTATTTTTATTCTAACTCATAGGCTTAGTCCAAAAATGAAAAAAACGTTTAATTGAACTGGACACATTAGCAATAAGTGTACAGTTTTCTATCCCCCAACAAACCCCGTTAAACGCGCTATGATAACATAGGATATGCGTTCATAAAGAGGTTATTTGAAACCTCTGCAACGTTCTTTCGTACTCGTAGAACTATAAACATAGTTTTATGCCCTCGTTTTCTTGTCTCTAGCAATGTTATTTAGTTACGTCAATGCTTATATTGCCGTAAGTTGGCCGCCGCCATAAGCCGTTGGTCCCGGTTATAACAAGTCGAAAACTCTGATACTAAATCTTGCCTAGAATATCAGCCAATTCTACTACCTATTACTACCGATACCATTAAAAAGTGAAATTCTGATCACAAAATGCCAATTTTATCACAATTTTTTCCAAAATTCGATATGACTGACTGTGAAATCATTGAAATCATTAAATGAGTTTATCAATTGATAAATAAAATTTTTATTTCCTATACATAACATAAAAAATTCTATATAATTATAAAACTAAAATTAATAGTATGCATTACTAATAGCAAAAAATACGAGGTTGATTAAGTTATTAATAATGTTTTAGCGTATGTTCGAGTATGCTAAATTGTATAACATTCAATACTAAAATTGATACCTGTATATGAACTCAATTCCATCATATCTACGTTCTAAAAGTAGTTATTGTACTGTGCAACAATACCTTGAAAATACTGGGTTTAATGTCATTTATCGTGCCAAGGTGTTATGAGGCATTCAACTGTGTTATCGAGACATGTGATTTATTTCCATTGATGATCAAATGCCACGTTAGTTTTATTTATCAGAAATACAATAAAATCACCTACTTTTGTTTAAACATTTTAAAGCATCTATTATTCTACAACATGTATCGATCACTTGACGTTTATCAGGACGCTAAGTGGTGGAGGTTCAGCCAACTAAACCTTCGGGTATATGTAGAGAGTTTTGTATCAAGTTTCCTGTAAGAAAATTTAGGTAAACCCCTACTATATTTATTTCAATAGTATTCATGACAAGATCCAGTGTCATTTTTTAGCAATGTTACCAGCCAATTTCTCCTATAACAATAGAACTATCGCCTAGATCGGTTTAGCCACGATCCACGAAAAGTCATGAATAAAATTAAAAATATAAAGATATTACTAATTAAACAAAAAATTTTGTGTTTGCAAAAAAACAGCGACTTTTAAGTTTTGATATTTACTTATAAGTGAATATTGTAATAACAGAAATGTTCATGTCTAAATGTGGTGTGATTTTAACCCTGAAGTAATAACTGGTACAAGAGGTTGATAGATAACAAGAACTACTGTACAATAATTTGCATTCGTTCAGTTTCATATTATGGGTAGATCAAATGAGACAGATCAAACTTTTAGGGCGATCGGAGCCTATTGCTCTATGAGCACTAAGCAGTAATGAGCCGCGTTCTGATAAGGACCGCTTCCTTGTTCCGCTGTGCTGAGTTATGTCAGAAATTAGTACATTTTGAGGAGTTTTATTTTCTCTTTTGAGTTTATATACAGGATGGTGTCGTCTCCTCTGTAATCCAGCTACTTGGAAATCACGAATTATGGATAGTTATGAGCAATGGTCGGTGAGTGTAGTGTTCTCGTGTGGATTAATTACACACTGTTGAATACTGCATTAATCCGCAAAGACCATTCTCATAATTAGACCAGTACGTAAACCGTGAAGGAGCGCGGACGATGGAGGTTACCTCTGGTGCCGCGCAAGGTTCAATATTCGGCCCGAATCTCTCGAACGTCGCTTCCGACAGCCTTCTGAGATCCGAGATGCCAGAGGGAATCTTAGTTGGGTACGCCGATGAGCGGCTCTTATCGCTGCGCGCAACGTTGAGCTGACCCAGCTAAAGTTGAACCAGGTCATGCGCGTATGGTTAACGCCTAGATGACCGATCATGTCTTTCGCTTGCTCTGAGAAAGACGGAAATCGTGATACTCACTAAAAAGAGGATAAACACCGCCGTCCCGCTGCGAGTAGGGAGGGAGGTGGTCCAGATAACGTGTGCCGCCAAGTACCTTTAGCAATGTTACCAGCCAATTTCTCCTATAACAATAGAAACTATCGCCTAGATCGGTTTAGCCACGATCCACGAAAAGTCATGAATAAAATTAAAAATATAAAGATATTACTAATTAAACAAAAAATTTTGTGTTTGCAAAACAACAGTGACTTTTAAGTTTTGATATTTACTTATAAGTGAATATTGTAATAACAGAAATGTTCATGTCTAAATGTGGTGTGATTTTAACCCTGAAGTAATAACTGGTACAAGAGGTTGATAGATAACAAGAACTACTGTACAATAATTTGCATTCGTTCAGTTTCATATTATGGGTAGATCAAATGAGACAGATCAAACTTTTAGGGCGATCGGAGCCTATTGCTCTATGAGCACTAAGCAGTAATGAGCCGCGTTCTGATAAGGACCGCTTCCTTGTTCCGCTGTGCTGAGTTATGTCAGAAATTAGTACATTTTGAGGAGTTTTATTTTCTCTTTTGAGTAACAATAGAACTATCGCCTAGATCGGTTTAGCCACGATCCACGAAAAGTCATGAATAAAATTAAAAATATAAAGATATTACTAATTAATACAAAAAATTTTGTGTTTGCAAAAAAACAGCGACTTTTAAGTTTTGATATTTACTTATAAGTGAATATTGTAATAACAGAAATGTTCATGTCTAAATGTGGTGTGATTTTAACCCTGAAGTAATAACTGGTACAAGAGGTTGATAGATAACAAGAACTACTGTACAATAATTTGCATTCGTTCAGTTTCATATTATGGGTAGATCAAATGAGACAGATCAAACTTTTAGGGCGATCGGAGCCTATTGCTCTATGAGCACTAAGCAGTAATGAGCCGCGTTCTGATAAGGACCGCTTCCTTGTTCCGCTGTGCTGAGTTATGTCAGAAATTAGTACATTTTGAGGAGTTTTTTTCTCTTTTGAGTTTATATACAGGATGGTGTCGTCTCCTCTGTAATCCAGCTACTTGGAAATCACGAATTATGGATAGTTATGAGCAATGGTCGGTGAGTGTAGTGTTCTCGTGTGGATTAATTACACACTGTTGAATACTGCATTAATCCGCAAAGACCATTCTCATAATTAGACCAGTACGTAAACCGTGAAGGAGCGCGGACGATGGAGGTTACCTCTGGTGCCGCGCAAGGTTCAATATTCGGCCCGAATCTCTCGAACGTCGCTTCCGACAGCCTTCTGAGATCCGAGATGCCAGAGGGAATCTTAGTTGGGTACGCCGATGAGCGGCTCTTATCGCTGCGCGCAACGTTGAGCTGACCCAGCTAAAGTTGAACCAGGTCATGCGCGTATGGTTAACGCCTAGATGACCGATCATGTCTTTCGCTTGCTCTGAGAAAGACGGAAATCGTGATACTCACTAAAAAGAGGATAAACACCGCCGTCCCGCTGCGAGTAGGGAGGGAGGTGGTCCAGATAACGTGTGCCGCCAAGTACCCCGTAGTCATGGTGGACAACAGACTAAGCTGGAGAGACCAGATCTTCCGTACGGCGGACAAGGCTTCTAAGGTGGTCTCTTACCTCAGTAGGCTGATGGCCAATGTCGGGGGTCCTCGGTCGAGCAGAAGACGTCTCTTGATGTCTGCAGTAGTCCGTGCTAATTTTATGGAACAGAGGTGTGGGCAGAAGCTCTCACCAAGGACATCTACCGGTTGCAACTCGCCCAGGTTCAGCGTCAAGCTGCGCTCCGGGTGTGTTCTGCATATCGGACAGTATCCGAGCCTGCCGTCCTGGTTGTCGCTGGAGTTATTCCTGTCAAACTTTTGGCAGGGGAGAGGAAGGCGATTTATCGGAGGCAAGGCGGGATAACAAGATCCTGCAAGGTCTGAAGAGCGCTCCCGAACCTTCCAGCAGTGGCAACACAGCTGGGAGCACGATGCCCGAGGACGATGGACTGCGCGACTGCGCGATGGAGAGCAGGTCCAACCGTGTGTGGAACGGCGGAATGGCGAGGTAGATTACTTCCTCGCTCAGTTTCTGACAGGCCACGGCTATTTCAAGTCGTACCTGTATCGGATGGGCAAAACCGCTTCACCAGATTGCACTTACTGCCCGGGCGTTCCCGACGATGCGGAGCACACTTTCTTCCGCTGCCCCCGTTGGGAAAGGCCCCACTTGGAGGCTGCACGGTTCCAGATTAAACCTAAAGAGTAGAGGAGGTTTTTTTTAGTGGGTAACCCCGCTTCTTAGGGGAGTCCCACACTACAGGCTGGACACCTGAGGGCATAAAGTATTTCTTCCGCCTTTCCCTAAAAAAAGGGCAGTGGTTCGGACTCTACGTTAAACTGTAGGATCCTTAGATATACCATTGACTGTTGGGCTATTTGTAACAGTTCTGTGTAAGGAATATTTCAGCCTTAGTCAGCAACAAGAATACAAGATCGCGACACAATCGTCTCACACTCATTTTTAAGTAACACTTGGTTTAAAACATCTAGACTGGTGGCCATTTCAGTAACTAACTAACTAACATGTAGTTGACTCGTCGGTTGTTCTCGTTGGTTCTGATACAATGCTAGCTAGCAGTACACTCTCGCCGTGGTGCCTCGACGAGACGTTCGGTGAGGGCTTTCCCGAGTTCAGGGACGAGTTGACAAGGACCCGCGAGCTTGTACAACAAAGTTACTAAGAACACTCTCGCCGAGGGGCCTAGTTCGTGCCTAGTTCACTGTCGGTGGATTGGTGGCGGTTAAAATAGAGGAGAATCTTGATGTAGAAGTAGTAGCAGCAGCAGCAGCATATTTTTGTCTTTCACTTTTTTCAAGTACGTTTATTACAAGAAGACGAAAGTCAAGAAATCAAACAACTTCTGCGTGATAAGCTTCTAGAAACTGAAGCGTGGTTTCATTTGTCCACTCCATTTCTACTAGACAAAATCCCAATTTAGTCCCAAGCACAACACAAATCACCATCAGCGTGGAGAAGCGACTGAGCCCGAGTGAAGAAGAGAGTGTACAGGGGTGTCTCGCGCTCGGCTCTTGGGTGAGTTCACGATCGCTAGGGCCCTTTGTCTCGTGCCAAATACTGCTCCTAGACCAAGCGCAGGCGAGGCCGAGACATGGCGAGACGAGGCAGAACGAGACAGGCCGAGCGCACAGTGTACACTCTAGCTCTCGCCTGCTCTTGTCATGCCTTGGTGAGAATTTACTGCTAGCAAAGGACGTACAAAACTTTGCCTAGCTATTAATATTTTTTATTCATCCACTTCTACAGTACTAAACTTTCTTATAATAAATTAACATCACAAATCAATGAATTATAATTTAATTATAAATCAATCAATTAATTATAAATTAATATCACCGATTATAGAAACATTATTATTATTTTATTATGGAGTCATGATTGACAACAAGCTGTCTTTCGGTGAGCAGGTGACGTGAACCGCTGAAAACGCCGCCAAGGCAGTTGCAGTCCTGGGCAGGAATGCAGGTCGATGACCCGCGTCCCTGCAAGCGCCGCTTGTTGATGTCATCCCTACAGGTCAGGGCCCATGTCCTAGAACGTGTCCATCGTGACCGGCTTTCCCGAGTTCAGGGACGAGTTGTCTTGCGAGTCGCTTCTGCCTATTGCATGGTCTCCGAATCCGAATCAGCGGTAATGGTTATCGCTGTTTCAAATTTTGGTCGCATACACAACACTCCCCCTCTAGAGCTAAGACATTTCCATGTCAAAATGTGTTTAGAACTAAATGGAAAGATAGTAAAATAAATTATGATTCAACCATAGCCAATGAATTTAACAGATATTTTTTAAGCATTGTGGAAAAGTTAAATTTAGAAAATTTGAAATAACAATCTTAGTAACCAATAAATTCAGACATGTTCACAGTTTTTCAATACAAATTTTCAAGTGAATTCCATTTTCATTGAACTATAGTAACGTTATAAGATTAAGAATTATGCAGGATGCAATTAAGAATGACTGGACAATACTCCAGGAATTGATGGCATTTACCTTAAAAAAATCTGTTTTTCCAAAAGTTCAGTTCATACAGATATCTGAAGACAGTTCCCAAAGTTCTTCTGCTTTCTTATTTTCATCTCTCTTTTTCGGGAGCTCTGCTGAACTGCGTGTTATCATTTTAGTGCAGTTTAAAAGGTCCATCTGGCACCTTTTACATCTGGCACCAGCGATGGACATTAAAGTCCATCTGGCACCTTCCTAACATTATCCGATAAAGCTGATTTAAACCACTAAAACTTTCAACGTAACAGTTAAGGAAACGCAGTACTAGTTAGTAACCACCTCTCTCGACTAAACGTGGATGATGAATATTCGTGCACAACAAATATTCAGGCATTATGTTGAAAATCTATTGGTTATCTCTACCGAATACAATATTTTTATTTCAACTCTATCGTTTGTGCACTCGCCATTCAGGCTCGACTGGACTCGCAGGATTCAAGACTTAGGACTGGATTGCTGTCTGCTTCTGTGGAATGAATTACCATCCACCAAAGTATTACTATACGGTACTTAAAAATTCGACTTTGGTGTCTTTCCTGACTGTTGAGGAATGTATGAATTATTTTTTGTTTTTCATTTTTAGTAAATTGTCTAGTTCGTAAAAATCATTATTCAGATAGTCATACGCACGTACTATAAAATAGAAAGATTTTATACATTATTATCATACATAATCTTTCTTCTCCGTGTATGTATTCTAGATTCACAATTTGACCGTATTAGTCGTTAAACTACTGCAAAACTTAATGATAGTTCACCTATGCAAAAATTGTCTGAATTTTGTTAGAATTGATGCGCTCATGTTCTGGACGTTTTAATATTTCTCGTCGATTGACTCGTTACCCACTTACCACTCTTAAAAGAGACCAGTAGAGACCAGAAAAGTACCAGCTTAATTACTTCATACTTTACTTTATACATTTAACTGAAATGGTGACCAACCCAAATACAGTCGGTATTTTAACTCTACAGTGATTCACTAAAATACTCTTGGTGAGACTGTTTTCCGGTATTTGCAAGCATATTTTAAAATAAGCATGGATGAAAAATGAGTGTAAGAGATGATTGTGGTGCGATCGTGTTACTGACTGTTGTAGTCTTGTAATGCTGACATGCTCCTTAGGCAGGACTGTTAATAATTATAAAGAGCCCAACAGCCAATATCTGAGGAACCTACAGTTTAACGTGGGGTTCGGACCACTTATTTTTCCTCTGAATTACGAACTGGTCTAATTATGAGGTTGGTCTATGTGGATGAACATTCAATAATGCGGACGTTAATCCACACAAGAAAATACCACATCCACCAACCATCGCTCACAACTATCCACAATTTGTGTCTTCCAAGAGGCTGAATGCAGTGTCCTGTACTGGCTACAGGACACGACGCCGTCCCAGTTATAAAAATCTTGGGTTTTGGCAGAGAGGAACTGATAGTAAAGTTTACTTGACTATCCGTTCCTCTCTGACAATAAGAAAACGTTTGACTACTCTATATTCGATGCGGTTGTTTTATCGCTAGTAAAAACAATTATTTACCATAATGTACCGTACTACACAAGGATACTAAAAGTTGCCATCTGCACCTGGTTCAGGGTACAGGTGTACAGGACCACAGTAAAATGAAATGAAAATAAATTTTTTACAGTTGAGTTCATGAGTTGTTGATTAGGTTATGTTTTGTCAGTAAACCCAAGAGCTAGTTTATGTGGCAATTAATATTTTTAGAGTCTGGTAATTTTATTCTTTAATTTGTTTGTTTTCATGTTTAATCAGATTTTTTGCTTTTAGTTCTATGAATATGAATCATTCAGTAATAGGCTAGGTTTTATTCACCCAAGGCAAGTGATATTGTGCATTGAGTGAACATAATTCCCTTATCAACCATGTCAACTCATTTTTTAAGAGTTAATCGATCATCATTATCTTCTCTTGGAATTGCTAAGTGTAATTTTGAACATTCTATTTATCATAACAATTATGCTAAAGAACACTTATGGTTTAGTCAAAACAATCACAGACATTCTACAATTTTTAACCATCATGGTCAACCACCATGCAGATTTGTTCATAGCATATCTAAAGTGTTTCAGAACAGTATTAGGCAGTTCGTAGGTGCAAACAGTGAAGTACAATCAAGACCTACACTAAATGATCCTTCAAATCTCCCCAACTCTTTAATAAACAAAAAAGAAAATCTCATCAAGAAAAGTAAAGAAGCAGAATTTTTCCATGCTGTTTTAGAACGCTCAAATGCTTATTCTGGAACAATTTACCAAGACGATACTGATTTTTTAGAATCATACAAAATTAGTAATGAAAAGTTCAAACGTATTACTGACACACAAAATTGGAATGATGAATCATCTTCAAACATCATTAAATCTTTTATATCACTTAGTGTATATGCTGCAGATAACCATAACATCACCATTGAAGATCAACAGATTGAACCTTTGATATCGGCTTTAGTAAAGAATCTGGCATCATCCACTGACAAGGAACTGATCGACTGTCTTGTTGCATTAAAGTATTGGCCATTATTGTCTCGTTTCAAAGACAAAAATATTATTAAACTATGGAAGGAATTGGACAACGTTTGTCTCACTAGGTCCATAGATTGGACTGTAGACAAATGCTTATTCATGATGGATCTTTGGTACCTTTCAAGGTTGTTAAAAAAGAGTTATTTTGTTCATAAAGGCCTACTCAAGATATCACGCAAAATTGAAGAGTAAGTAGCACAAATTTAATTCATAGGCAAAATATTATTCGGTACTTTTAGTATTATACCGACCACACAGCTATTAAGGGAAAATCAAATGATTATATATTTAGTCATGTGATATAATGGACATAAAAATAACAAACTTATAAGACTTTGTTTGTATGTCTGCACCGCCCCAAACTTAAAGATATCGGCAAGAAGTGTGCAGGTCTTTGGTAAAACGAATTCTCGCCTTCAGCCACTGCCGACCGCCCCATGTATTTGTATTCTGCCAGATAATATTTTAAATGGTATTGGATGGTTCCTCCTTTTGCAGAACCCCTTATTCTTTCAAATTAATGGTTTATTCATTTTATACTGAATAAACTTATATTTTAATCATACTTTGCATTGTATTTTCCTTCATCAGCGCTCTGCGGGGTTACACAAGGTTGGATATTGATAATATACATATATTCATAGTATAATAATACCATTAACATCACCTAACTTAACTCTGCAGAGTGCAGAATGACGGAATGTAAATCCCCGACGTACAGGTGTGGTCGGTATATAATATGAAAGTACCTATTTCTCATAGGCCTAAATAAAAAATTAATGATCAAGTTCCATATATTCTCCGCAATAATTCTATAGAGCCTATTAATTGAAAATTTTGATAATACCTAGGCTTATTAATATTTCTATACTGTGATTTCTTTATATTGTAAGTTATTGTGTATATTAATAGCAATTAAAATAGGATTCTTATATTTTACACCTAAAAAATTAATTGGCAAGTTAATTGAAATAACCTTTAATTCAATCTCAAGTAGGTCTATCTAATTTTTTGTAAATAATTATTTATTCAATGAACAAAGTTTACATTATGTTAAGGTAGGAAAAGTGTTTGGGCATTATTTTTTTAACAGCAAAAGTTTGACCACTACCGCTTGTGACTTTGAGCGCTATCTTCCTATTATTGTAGTACTTTATACTTTTAACTGAAATGGCAACCTACCCAGGTACAGTCGTCTCCCTCTAATCTGCACACCTCGGGACCAGACCCCTCTCCGGATTAAAAAAATTCTGGACCATCCAGCAGTTATACATGTAAACTACAACCTGTAATAGCGCTCAGTATCTATATAAATCATATTTTAAGACAACTTCAAAGCGTGCTTTCCCAAATGTTAAAGGTTTTGTTTCAAACTCACTGGATCATAGTTTTGTGTGACATTAATAAAATAAATGTGTCTCCATAAATAGGAATGAACATGAAATTCCTAAATCACCGCAAATTGAACCTTTACAAACTCATTTTACAGTATGGAAAATCTCTTAACTTTATATTAATAAGATTATCTCGAACATATTTAGACCTACTATAACAGAAGAAGAAGAATCTTGGCTTTACACTACTGTACATAATGTATATAATAAAAGAAATTCTTCTGTTCTCTTAAAATGTTTTTTTAACCCATAATATACAATTTTATATTCACAGCTGACGCACCAAATTTTTTTATAGTTAGTTTCAAAATCGAAATGGAAGCACACGCGCTATGACTCATTCAGCCAAGTCCAGACCATCGCATCTATAGTTTTAGACAAGTGTAGTATTAAGCCAAGTCATAAATAGTATAAGTAGATCTAGTATTTTTTGACTAGTATAAATCTATAATGAAATGATGTAATGATTAACTCGATACAATACTGACAGGCTAATTAACGACCTTTCAGACTTAGATGCCAACACCTAATATAAACAGAATAACAGGTCTGATATATCCAGATGTGGTCTGAATTTAGTATTAATAGCCATTTTCAGTAAGACACAAACCAGACAGACAAAAACACCACAATCCCACTACCTCAGACACGTACACCACTGGTACCTGCTTATGAGGTGATAGAGACTTGAGTTTCAAGCATAAATAAGAACCATGTATGTGAAATTTTCAAGAGAAGAGGTACCTGTCTTTTTTGTTTCCATGATCATCACCGTACTGAAAGAAAACCTGGGACCATTAGTTTTGAGGTGCCCAGCAAGTTGACTTTCATGAGTTTCAGGCAAGTTAATGAACAACGTGCCACTGTGAAATTTGTTTTTCCATGATTCATCAGGTACCTTTGAAAGAAAATCTGTCGATTCTGAACATGAGATGTTCTTTCAGTTCATGACGTGTTTCGACTTGACAAAATTTCACAGTGGTGCCATCATAAATAGAGAGACCTGCGTACTCAGCAAATTTCAAATCAATAATATAAATATGACAAGTTTGGTCAAAATCTGTCGATAAACATGAGTATCGTTTGCATATTCTCTATAACATTAACATGGGAAAAGAGTATGCAGGTTTGCTGCCATGATAAACACATAATCGATGATTTTTTATATATAACTATGGGTCCCAACCACATAAAGCTAAATATCAAGTTTTATCCAAAAATATTGGTTAATAAGTGAAATATTAATTTTTCCTTATCCTCCATAAGATTAACATTGGAGCCTTAAAATACAACGTATGTGTTTAGATTTTTTTATATCTCGGTAACCGTTGGAGATAGAGAAAAACTTTAAAGAACTAAATTGTGTGGTTTTTTAAGCTGATTCTAATGGTGAAATATAAAATTAGATATATTTAAAAAAATTCCATTTTGGGGTACAAAACCCACCCAAACTACCTGTTCCCATTGACCGATATGTCTGGTTTACGAACTCGTCCGAGCATTTGTAGGAATACACGTCTATACCAAATTTGATCTCGATCGAACCATTTTTACGAGAGTTATCGTGTTCACAGACACATATATAGGCCTATATATATATATATATAAATGAAGCAACAGTGAAACTGCTACAGCAAAAAATTACGCTACAGACGAACAGAATGTGCTAGCTCAATGACCTAGCCCTAGTGGCGCTCACCCGTACTACCAAAGCTCCGCCCTCAGCAGACAAAATCCGGTTACTTTTGGGTACCCCCCCGTATGTATATATGTGTGTGTCTGTGAACACGATAACTCTCATAAAAATGGTCCGATCAAGACCAAAATTTGGTAGAGACGTGTATTCCTACATTTACTCGGACGAGTTCGTGAATCAGCCATATCGGGCTACCGGAACGGGTAGTTTGGGGGGATTTCGTATTCTAAAATTGGGTTTTTCATATGAAATTTAAAAATTTTTAAATTGTATCTCTTAACATTGGAATCAGCTTAAAAAACTACACAATTTAGTTGGGGATTAAAATGGTCAAAATAAACATTTATATGCTAGAAATGTCTACTTTCAGTGTTCCTCACAGCTGTAAACCTGCATACTCTTTCCCATGTTAATCTTATGGAGAATAGGCAAATAACTCTCATAATTATCAGCAGATATTGATAAAACTTATATATATACTTATATAATATTAAATATTATTATTATCAGTGAATTCTCCCCAGAAAGGAAGACGTTAAGCAACTAACTCGTTCAATTTTCCTTTGAGTTCTTCTTGTTCCTCAAATAGGCTTTCATTTTTTCCGAAAAGGTGTGTTTTCACTCATCTGACCACTTTGGAATGTACTGTACTGTTTTTGTTTTGGTTGATATAACTTCCCATATCATAATAATATGTCATATATTATTATTATTATATTATTGATTTGGAAATTCACTGAGTATGTAGGTCTGCTGCAACAGGGGTATTTTATCTCTCTCTAGCATTTTCTTATGTGGGATAGCCATACAAACTCTTTTCAGGATCTATCAAACAGTAGTAAACCACTTTCACTTTTAAATAAATGGTGAGTTTATCAGTGAACTGAGCTATATTTTCTCCCTCTAAAAGTAAAATAACATTTAACAAATTTACTGTGTGAAAATGCTCATCAAATTTATTTGCACAAGTTTAAAGGTTTTGGAGGGACATATAACTACCATTCACACACATTCATTCCACACCTCCCTGTTAGTACACAGACCACATTTACTGGCGCCTTCTGCTGAAGTTGTCCAAACTCAAATAAACACCCTGGGATAAGAACCTTTGCTTCTAGGTTTTTATCTGGGCCTAGGGTGCCCAACCCATTGGGATTTACCCAGCCCTCCCTGATTTACTACAAGTCAAAGACCTGGAATGGTGGGAGGGCCTACCTCTCGACTTAGTAAAGTCAGAGAACTGAACGCATTCTCACTCACCCAACTCATAATTTCTTCCTCCCTCCTATTATGTTAAGTCCCCTGGGGGCATAGCATTAATAGTCCAATTGTTCACTGTCATTCTAGGGGCTAGAACAATATGCCTTGATTGGCGTGCACCTGCAGGAGCTTTTGTGTGGATAGCGACAATATCCTGGCCTACACATCCCTCTAATCAACAACAACAAAATGTTGAACTAATTATTCTGTTCCTCTAGGTTTACATCTGCTAAAATGATACACTAATTATTCTGTTCCTCTAGGTTTACATCTGCTCAGATGATACAATCTCTCTTCTATATGAGTTGCAAACAAAGAATTCACCAAACAATTGCTGTAAGAGAATATGAATACCACATTCAAAAATATATCACTAAACTTTCCATTGAAGAAATTGGAATACTTGCTTTAGCTTTTTTTAAAACAAAAACAACAATTCTCAACAAGAAGATACTTATGTACACGATGCAAAGAACTGTTGAAGAAGCTGAAACGATAGACCCTTTTGTCCTCACAGCTATTTCCAAGGTATAAATTTTGCTTTCAAAATATCATTGTAACATGTTTTATTCTTGCTGTTGTTTAGTTAAAGTACTTACTTCAACTTCAATCTTCCTCAAGTGGTCTGCATGACATTGGTTTAGTAACAGCTGAATATTTTTAGTGAGTTTCAATAAAAAACTGACTTATGTCTTAAATGTTAAAAAAACAATAGGTTATTATGTTAAACTTTCCATACATTGATCAGGTGCTTATGCTAACTTTCTCATGTGACCACCTCTCTTGTTTAGAGAAAAATAGGCCCTTTGTACCAAATTGTAGCATGCAAACATTACGAGCTTGACAAATTATTTAGTTAGCAAACTATCGTATTTGGGTCTGGACAGATTGTTCCAGACTCTATGAATGAAATTTGGAGTTTGGACATGATATTACATGACACCTAGACAGTATTCTGCTCTATTGTAAGGTAAAAGACTGTATCTATACTCTCTAGCTAACTCGTTAGTCCATCTGATACCATTTTTCCCCCAAAGCTGTATTGTCATAACACTGCTCCTTGGTGATGTAAAGTATTACATCACCAAGGAGCTTATTGTTGAATTTAAATATGCTTGCACATTGAGAAATTCTTGATGATGTTCTACCTTCTATCTCCTCTCTATGTGCCTAAGAGAGAAAAAGAGGCCTTGATCTTTTTTTGGAATTTTTTTTTAATTATTGTTTTTTTAACAAGTTATAGTTAAAAATCTTATCTATAAGGTACTAAAACAGGTATATTTAAATATTAGCTACCAATATTAACATCTTTTGGCTGCACATTGCTAGCAAATATAAATACCCCCGTCGCAGCAGACCTGCGTACTTAACGAAATTCCAAATCAATAATATGACAATAATAGTACAAGTATGTGACAAGATTGATCAATCAAAACCTGTTGATAAATAAGAGTATTTGCCTATTCTCCGAAACATTAACATGGCAAATAACATACAGGTTTGCTGCTTTGAGGATCACTGAAAGTAGGCATTTTGACCATAAACTATTTTTATTTTGATCATATACCAAGTTTTAGCGAATTTCCCATAGGGAAGAGCTATTACCGTAGGTCTCATGGTAAGACTTAAGCCCCGGACTATGTTTTTTTTTCGTCTTTAGGTGCTCAGAGTCCAAAAACAATAGTCGTTAAAATTTATATATATATATATACAGGGTGTTCATGAACATTGGAAAGGTACATAAGGGCACTGAATGCCCCACTGGAATTTTGTTCCTTGACAACTTAAATGTTAGCAGCCCTACTAGTCTACCCCTAATTGACTTTTACTTCTTCTATGGCCTCTACCTATTGGTGACATTGTCTTGCCACAGTGACTTTTGCGTCTGGGTAATATTTAGTTTTTGGGGTACTGTATGCCCCAAAAGATTGAAATTTTAATTTCAAATCGAACGGTACTTTGGTGAACGAAATCCGTCCACGGATAAATGAGTAAATATACGTGGTCCTATGCGCCACCATATACAGGGTGTTCATTAAAGTCAGGGACAAACTTCAAGGGGTGATAGTACTCTTCAAAATAAACAAAAAATTACCTATAAACGTTTGTCGAAAAATTCTTTGTTTAGCCGCTAGCCGCCATTTTGTATTTTTTACAAAAAACGTTATGCTATTCAAGATACAGAAACCTAATTTTGCACACATATTTATTGGCCAGAGAGAAAAATATTCACAATGTATCATTTAATTTGCTTTTATATTTTTAAAATGGCGGCAGTAAAAAATCTTTTAATTTAAAAAAATCCCATTAACTTTATAAAATTTTTATAAGATAAAAAAAAGATTGGAATTTTAATTTAAAATCAAATGGTGTTTTGGTGAACAAAATCCGTACACGGATAACCGAGAAAATGTACTTTTAGCAAATTTCCCATAGGGAAGAAGCTATTACCATAGGTCTCATGGTAAGACTTAAGCCCGGGACCATGTTATTTTTTCGTCTTTAGGTGCCCAGAGCCCAAAAACAATAGTCGTTAAAATTTATATATATATATATATATATATATATATATATATATATGTGTCTGTTAACACGATAACTCTCGTAAAAATGGTCCGATCAAGACCAAATTTGGTAGAGACGTGTATTCCTACAAATGCTCAGACGAGTTCGTAAACCAGACATATCGGTCAATGGGAACGGGTAGTTTGGGGGGGTTTTGTACCCCAAAATGGGGTTTTTTGCGTTTTTCACATATAATTTTTAAAAATTTCTAATTTTATATTTCACCATTGGAATCAGCTTTAAAAACTACACAATTAAGTTCCTTAAAGTTTTTCTCTATCTCCAACGGTTACCGAGATATTAAAAAATCTAAACACAGTACGTTGTATTGTGGGGCTCCAATGTTAATCTTATGGAGGATAGGGAAAAATTAATATTTCCCATATTAATCAATATTTTTGGATAAAACTTGATATTTAGCTTCATGTGGTTGAGATCTATCCATTTATGCTTAAAAATCATAGTTTATGTGTTTATCATGGCAGCAAACCTGCATACTCTTTTCCCATATTAATCATAAAGGGAATAGGTAAACTCCTTTATTTATGGACAGATGTTGATGAAAGTTGGTATAAATGTTAAGATAAAAATTATTCATGGTAGAAATGACTTCTTTCAGTGTTCCTCACAGCAGCTAACCTGCACACTCTATCCTACGTTAATCTTATGGAGAATAGGCAAATAATTCTCATGTTTATGGACATAGTTTTATAAAACTTGTCATATACGAGTATTAAATTATTCATTTGGAAATTCGCTGAGTACGCAGGTCTGCTGCGACGGGGGTATTAATGTTAGAATACAGGGCCCATGCGCCAGCGCTGCGGGCCGTGACTAAGAAGCGGAGTTCAGCTGGCTCAACGCGGCTTCTTGGCAGTTCCCCGGTGGCACGTGGGCCCTGTATTGTAACATTAAACCTGCATTTTCCCGGTTATCCGTGGACGGATTTCGTTCACCAAAGTACCGTTCGATTTGAAATTAAAATTCCAATATTTTTTGTATCTTATAAAAATTTTGTAAAGTTAATGGGTTTTTTGTTATTTTAATTAAAAGATTTTTTACCGCCGTCATTTTGAAAATATAAAAGCAAATTAAATGATACTTTGAAAATATTTTTCTCTTTGACCAATAAATATGTGTGCAAAATTTGGTTTCTGTGTCTTAAATAGCTCTTGATATACAAGTTTTTTGTAAAAAATATAAAATGGCGGCTAGCGGCTAAACGAAGGATTTTTCGACAAATGTTTATAGGTAATTTTATGTTTATTTTGAAGAGTACTATCACCCCTCGAAGTTTGTCCCTGACTTTAATGAACACCCTGTATATATATGTGTGTGTCTGTAAACACGATAACTCTCGTAAAAATGGTCTGATCAAGACCAAATTTTGTAGAACCGTGTATTCTTACATTTGCTCGGACAAGTTCGTAAACCAGACATATTGGTCAATCAGAACAGGTAGTTTGGGTGGGTTTTGTACCCCAAAAATGGGTTTTTTGTGTTTTTCCCATGTAATTTTTAAAGATTTTTTAAAGATTCACCATTAGAATCAGCTCAAAAAACTACACAATTTAGTTCCTTAAGGTTTTTCTCTATCTCCAACGGTTACCGAGATATTAAAAAATCTAAACATAGTACATTGTACGTATATATAATTTTATGTGCTCCAATCCTAATCTTATGGAGGATAAGGAAAAATTCATATTTCCCTTATCAACCAATAGTTTTGGATGAAACTTTGTCTTTAGCTTCATGTGGTTGGGATCCATACGTTAATGCTAAAAAATCATAGTTTGTGTGTTCTTCACAACGACAATACTGCATACTTTTTCTCATGTTAATCTTATGGAGATTAGGCAAACTCCTTTATTTATGTTAAACTTGTTATATGGTCGAAATAAAAATAGTTTATGGTAAAAATGCCTACTTTCAGTGTTCCTCAAAGTAGCAAACCTGTATACACTTTCCCATGTTAATGTTACGGAGAATAGGCAAAATACTCTTATTTATCAACAGGTATTGATTGATCAATCTAGTCATATATTGTTATTGCCATCATATTATTGAGGTGGAAATTCGCTGAGTAACCAGGTCTGCTGCGAGTGGTGTATTATCAATATCTGGACATAAATAAAGGAATTTGCCTATTCTCCATAAGATTAATATGGGAAAGAGTATGCAGGTTTGCTCCTTTGAGGAACACATAAACTATGATTTTTTTAGCATAAACGTATGGATTCCAACCACATGAAGCTAAATACTAAGTTTCATCCAAAACTATTAGTTACTTAGGGAAATAATTATTTTTCCTTATCCTCCTTATTAGCATTGGAGCCCCTAAATACAATGTACTGTATTTAGATTTTTAATATCTCGGTAACCGTTAGAGATAGAGCAAAAGTTTAAGGAACTAAAGTGCGTAGTTTTTTTAAAAAAACTACAGTGAAAGATAAAATTTGAAATTTTTAAATCTACATGGGAAAATAAAAAAAACCGATTTTTGCACAAGGATCTCGAAAACAGCTCAAACGAATCTCTTTAAGTTTTGGAAATAGCTTATTAGAACTTAATTTCCGAGTAGAAAATAAGTTCTAGATAGGTCTAATTTCCAGGAAAATTTTATTAAGCTTATGGAGATTCAAATGTAAACAATACAAATCAAAACATCTGTTTATAACAGTTTGACAGTTGTTAATTGAAGATGGTGGTGAAAAATACATGTGAATAAAAAAAGGTTTTGCATGAATATTTATTTTATGTATGTAATAAATGAAAAATTATCAAATTAGTAAACAATTTGTAAAAACTAAAGGTTGAAATAACTGTGTGAAATAAAGCAGAGAAAAGTATTTCCAAAATCTTTCCTATTTTGATAGGAAACTTATTTATTATACTGCTTGAAGCCAATGTAACAAACCAATTGGAGTAAAGTAAATTTCTCTTTAGTTTTTCAAGCCTCATTCCATTTCTAACATAATCTGTTGAACACTGTTGATGATCAGCTCAAACAATTGAGGTTGGCTAAAACACCTTAAACGACAATTTTGGTTATCAGACGCCATGTCTCAGTGCTAGCGCGGAGGATTCACGTGCAGAAGGTAGTGAGATCGATCCCCGTCCGGGGTGGCTACATTTTTATTTAGAGTTTATGCAAGTTAGTAAAAAAGGGGTTTATGCTATATTAATTAAGTTATATTCAATCGGTTTTATTTATACCATATAAACTGTGTTTACATTGAGTAATAAATGTGTTTTAATTTTGCTAATTAACTTATATTACATGTTTTATTCCGCCTGAGCAAAGCTCGGTCACCAGGTACTTTAGTTTAAAGAGACTAAATATTTCACAGTGTTCAAGTAACACCATAAATAATTTGTTTGTACCCAACCCCTGGCACTTTGCTACCTACCATAATTGTCAATTGACACCTTTCTGCATAATATTAAAAGTGCAAGTGAATATGGTTTAGGGGAGAATTAGATATGGCCAATTCATGTATGTTTATGTAGCATAAATAATATATTTGATGTTTTTCAATGAACTGCTTTAGCTAGTGAGGTTTTCTCATAAGCCGGATATTGGATTCACGGCTAATGACATGGTAACCAAACTGACGGAGAAGAGATGGGATAATTTTTCATTAATTACTGGGATCCATCTTGTCCATATTAATACTCAAATTCAATTTTTTAATGAAGAAGCACTCACAAATTTATCAGAGAAGTTCTGCAAGAACCCGTCAGAAGCTAGACTAAAGGTATGGTAATTTTGAGTTTGATATAATGATTTTTTTTATAGATTATCCAATACTATGATACGAGCAAGGTTTGTATATATATATATATTTGCACACGGATCTCGAAAACGGCACTTAGGATTTTCTTATTTTTTCACTAAGGAAATAACTAATTTCTGAGTAGAAAATAAGTTCTAGATAGGTCTAATGTCCAGGAAAATTCTTGTTTTCTTGTAATATTAAGTTTAAAATCTAAAAATTTAACATTACGCCAATTTATCTCTTTGTGATTTATGAATTTCTAAATGATCCGCAATTAAGTTTAACACAATTAAAGTTACACTCCCACTTTTAATTAAGAAATATGAAAAGAATTAAATATTTTCATTAGAACCCTCAATAATTCCTATCCAAGTCCTGTTGGAAAAAAATTGTACTATTCGTTCCTGAGATATTGGAGTTAAAACTGTGGAACAATTTTTTCATGACTAATACATACAACCTCACATCCAATTTCGTATGAAATTAATGTTTTTTGGAAATAATTGTTTTTGATTCATTTAATTTTAAATTAGTTGGCCTACTTACTGTTTAAGGGATGATTGTGACTAACTTAGTATTCTAAATTCTGATATTTTTTTTAGGACATGGAGCGCATAGTTTTTTTTCTTTCCCTTTATAACTTCATTCCTCCTTCAACTCCTGACATCTGCCATCAGATTGTTGAACAGCTTCAGTTACCGTTGCGTGAAAAGGAAGCTGATGAATTCCCTTTAATTTTTCTGTCACTCATTTACTTTCTTTCCCTTCTTCGAGTTTTTCCTGAGAAACAGATTCAACAATTATTGAACAAAGAATATCTACTCCAGCGTTATGGTGAGCAGTTTTCTAGTTTCTCAAAAAATAATTAACAGAATGTGTGTAATATGCAAAACCCTGTCTTCAAGCCTAGCAAACAAAGCTTTTCAAAAAATAAGGGAACGTAAGTGTAGCACATGTTAGTCCTACGAAACCAGACATTAATCTTAGAACACAAAAAAGAATGCAATAAAGAGGGATGTTTGAAACTTAAAACAAATTAAGAGCGAATAGCTTGGAATTTAAACTAATTTTTAAATTTACAAAATATAATTCCTGGATTCTTCCTCAATCTTGTGACTTTCCCTCCCCCCTCCCTCCCTTACTCTCGTATTTTGATCTATTGGTGAAGCTTTAGCAGATCAGCAAATAGTTTTTTTTTTTTCAAAAATTCCAGCCTACTCGTACAGCAATCACAGATACTTTCATTTGCTCAACGTAATAATTACAAAAAACCTTAAACTCCCCTCTGCCCTTGTCTCATATGTGTCTGGTTTAGTGGACAGTAACTGATTTAAGATTCTTTTTACTCATTTGATTCACTTAAGGCCTCAATTTTCTGTACTTTTTACAGAGGAAATGTGATTCTTTTATATTAAAGCCTTACCACTTATGGTCCTGATTTAAAACACCATAATGTTGTACACAGGTAACAAGTTCTGTATACCCCAACAGACTGTTCAGTTGGACTTCAATCGTGTGGTGGAGGGCCCACCTGGCAATAAATATGTGCTGCCTCTTCCAATGAGGGAGTATCTGGCTCGAGTAAGTGAGAGATAGCCTGTTGATATTGTTGGTTTTCAGGATACCCTCTTGGGTCTCACTGATATGTTATACAACCATAAGTAAAGCACTCATGGAATAAAGTTAGCTACTTTGATGCATGCTGAAAGCCCCTGAATATATGTAATATCATGGAGCTGCTTGAGATAATGGATATATTTTGATATGAAAAAGAAATAATATGAACAGAATATTATGATCAACTTTTTTTGTAGTAAAGTGCTCAATTTAGTTGTACTATAATATGTGTTCAACAAATTTGGCGAATTTGACATTTTTGCCTTTTTTGTATCACCTCTTCGATGAGAACATTGTGTAAAAGGGGCGAAAGTGTATTTCAATAGTAATATCTAGTTTACTATTTAAATACACTTTCACCCCTTTTACATAATGTTCTCCTTGCATAAGTGATGCAAAAAGAAAATAAACTGTATCAGTGGACTGACACATACTTTCTCCCTTAAGTTAATAAAAAAAGACAATCTGTAAGAAACTATAATGTTCTCCCAAGTTTATCTAAATACCATTGAATAATATATTGTTTAAAAAATAATCATCCCATTTCTGAAAATAAAAACAAGAGAGATAAAAAGTTAAATTAATTGTTCGAATTGTATGGGGGGAAATACCCCATCCCCCTGGTAATACCAAGCTTTTTTCAGTTGGTTTTTTGGTGATTTGACATTACACTTCATATCAAGTTTCATGGAAAACGGTTGGAAAATGAGGAAGAAATTGATTTTTTAATATTCTCCATAACAAAAACATTGGGCGCTTTCAGCCAACGTACTGGGTTTATCGTGGACAGTAAATTTAACTTTGCTCTGGAAAAGAGTCGTAGACAAATGGTTCAAAATACTAATTTGTTTAGTTTTTTAAGCTGGATTCAATGGCGATAGTCACTTACTTTTGTTGTTTTCGCTGAAAATTTAAAAATTTGAGTTTTTGACATTTAAAACACCATAACTTTTGAACCGTCATATTTACAGACAGCGGGTGGTGTCAAATTATTTACTACTCTCTTCACTATAAACTATCAAATTTTAATCAAAATCGTTAGAGCCGTTTTTGAGAAATTTGGATTTTGCACGTTTTTTAAGGGTTATTAGGGGTAAACTACCCTTAAAAATCAAAAATTAAGACAAATTTTTAAAAAAATCCTGGAGATACGGTGAATATACACATACATACCAAATTTCATCTAAAACGGACCAACGGGGTAGGCTGTGGCTCTGTACACATTCAGACACACAGATGGACAGACATCATGTCGAAACACTCTTTTTTTGAATTAGGGGACCTCAAAATGGATTTAAACACTCTCAACTCAAATTCAAAAATTTTGACGAAAACAATACTTTCTTCATATGTATAAGGGAAGAAAGTAAAAATGTAAAATTTACCCAAATTATTGATTTCACCCTTCTCACATAACACTGACAAAGTGCATTAATATTATCAGTATTCAGATTGATTAGAAAGTTTTTGGACAAGATTTTGAAAATGTGCTATAAATATCTCATTCTGGCAAAGTTTGGAATGGCTATTGCTTGGTTGGCAACAGATTAACTGGTACTTTAAAAATTTAAATTCATGGAAACTACTGTCAGAACCTTTTAAAATTTCATGAAGGTTAATGATAGTGTGAAGTGAACATGAGACCCGAAGAAACTACCACTATAACTACAAACTTGTTTTTTTTTTTTGTTAATCAGAACATATTCTAATATAGAGAAAAGTTATGAACTAGTTTGTTTTATAAAGGCCTAATTACTTAAGGGTTTTAGATAGTTTCATTGTTTCATTCAAATATTCCTGTCTAATGTAATTTTCATAACAGTGTAGCGTATTATTGAAGTTTTTGCTCAACTTGCCATTCAATCCAGATAGATATTATTTATAACCATTTTAAATAAACCTTCTCGTAAAAGTATATCTTTTTCAAACTTAAAATTTTATACCCTAAAATGAAAAAGGAAAAATATTATTTAGGGGCATCATCATTTTAATTTGCCTGCTATTTTTCAGAGGTACTCCTTGTACATTCCAAATAAGAGTTACCCGTTTAAGTCTGAGTTTGAGAAGTTGTTATTTGACGTGTTAGAGTGTTCCAATGAAGTCCTAGGAAAGGAGAACAACCTTGTGACATATACCCTTCCACACTTCCCAAGAGCAGGTAACATTAAATAAATAATCTGGTTGGTTTCATTTGAAATTATATTAAGATTTAGACAAATCATCATCTAAATAGTTACGGTTTTGATTATCCCAAGAAATTTCCAGTTAAATGATCACAGATAATCTTAAACCTTTTACTAAGATTGACTGTATTCTAAACTTTAATTATAGTATGGATTATAAAAAGAAACAATGTAATCTTAACAAATTCACTGCGGATGACGCCATTCGGCATCAGGTTGTGAGAATGGTGTGAGCGGGTGACTCAGATCGGTGTGCATAGGCTTTATTAATTATATTATTTATGCAAAATAAAGAATATATTATATGCATATAATAATACATATTTAAAAGTATACAATATATTATAAAATATAAAGTTTTTACATTTATATCTTGATGTCTAAATTAATGTGTTAAGAGTTACAATAAAATTGTATTACAATACTGTTTACAACAATATTGTAAATACTGTGCATTAGCTGTTTTCCTCCTAGGAATACATTTTATTTACTCCTCCTGATATCCAATTTTTTTGCCGTTTCGATCATGGCCTGGTCTTGTCATGGTCGAATATGGAAGGTACTACTGTACCTGTCTTTAAAAATAAACATTTTTATTTTTTAGATTTATAGTTTTGATATCTTTCAAATCTATTCTTTGTAACAAAAATATCCATATTCCTTTCAATGCCCTTTTAACCCTTCCACACATTACTTTTTGGTGCGGGCGAGCTACGCCTACCTGGGTCACTTTTTTGGCCATTTTTGCATACACTTGTGTTTTTAAAGTTAAATTTGTTTTACATTACACTATTATGAATTAAAGAACAGAACACCATGCTTATAACATGTATTAACTTTATTTATGGCATATGGAAAATAGATATTTACAAAACACTTTAGGCCTACCTCTAAAAATTTGTGGAATTGTGGTATATTTTAAAGCATTCCTCCAAATACAATCCAGCTTCACATTGAGGACACCAGTAAACTGTGTCTCTTCTATGCTTGTTATAATCCAGTACTATTCCTGGCTTTATCACCTCTTTTTTGTGTTTTTCGTTACAAGACACCATTTCCTGTATGTGGAATTTTGATATGAGAGACACCACTAGCTTGTCACGCCATTTGAAAATGGACACATTATCTAAATGAAGAACACAGATCTCTCCTTTGGATAATTTCTTCTTCTGGAACTCATCCAGTAAATTTTTCCGGTTTAATCTAAGGAGAAAAGATTGTTTGTAAGGAAACTGTGTGATGTTACTCTTACTTGAATTGATTTTAGACATTTTGTTTCGGCTTGATGATAATGGGAATCCTCTCCCAATACCAGAGGAAATGAAAAATGCACCAGAGTTTGAGGATGTACACCGACCCGTAGGCGAAGGAAAATGGTTAGTTTATGTTAAGTGTTATTTTTTTCATTTTTACAATAACATTACAGATTTGAATGGAACCTTTAGAACTTCATAAAACCCCCGTCGCAGCAGTCCTGCGTACTCAGCGAATTTGCAAATCAGTAATATAATAATAGTAATATATAACAATTGAGAATTATTTGCCTATTCTCCATGAGATCCATAACATGGGAAAGAGTGTGCAGGTTTGCTGCTGTGAGGAACACATAAAGTAGGCATTTATACCATAAACATTTTTTTAAACATTTATACCAACGTTCATCAACATCTGTCCATAAATAAAGGAGTTTGCGTATTCCCTATAACATGGGAAAAAAGTATGCAGGTTAGCTGCCATGATAAACACGTAAACTATGATTTTAAGCATAAATGGATTGATCTCAACCACATGAAGCTAAATAAAAAGTTTAATCCAAAAATATTGATTGATATATGAAATATTAATTTTTCCTTATCCTCCATAAGATAAGCATTGGAGCCCCAAAATACAACGTACTGTGTTTAGATTTTTTTATATCTCGGTAACCGTTGGAAATAGAGAAAAACTTTAAGGAACTAAATTGTGTAATTTTTTAGCTGATTCTAATGGTGAAAGATAAAATTGAAAAAATTTTAAATTACATATGAAAAACGCAAAAACCCAATTTTCGAGTTCAAAACCCCCACAAACTCCCATTCCCCATTGACCTGACCTGTCTGGTTTAAGAACTCGTCCTAGCAAATGTAGGAATACACGCCTGTACCAAATTTGGTCTTGATCGGACCATTTTTCGAGAGATATCGTGTTCACAGACACACATACATATATACAAATATATATAAATAAAAATTTTAACAACTATTTTTTTTTTTGCCTCTGGGCACCTGAAGACAAAAAAAATAACATGTTTTCGGGCTTAAGTCTTGCCATGAGACCTAAGGTAACAGCTTCTTCCCTATGGGAAATTCTCTAAAAACCAAGCATAGGTGATAGATTTTTAACGAGCTTTATGTTTAAGCCATATATTGAAAATGAAGCTTAATATTAATTAGAAATGAACATGCTGAATCTAAACCTGTGTTTGAAAGTAACTAAAAGATAATTAATTCAAAAGCTTTTATTAATAATAAAGTAATTGAATACTTTATTTTCATAAAGCAGGATGTTTTGTGTGTTGGCAGGTACTGTGTGGTTATAGGTGGCCGCAACATGTATATGCACAATGTCCCTCGGCTGGTCGGGGAACAAGCAACCAAGCTGCGGCAGCTCCAGTCATTGGGCTACACCCCCATCGTGGTCTGTATCATTTGACATTATTGATCTGGTGCATGTCAATTTTAATCCTAAGATTGTGACCAAGTTAAACTTATTTTACATGGGTTAGCAACATACTTTTATAAAATTCCCTATTTGATATGAGTGATTTTCTTATGATGAGGGTATTCTTATTTTCAAACTATGAGGGTAATTCATCTGTGTAATTAATTGTAAACTGCAATTTGCTCTCTCTCTCTCTGAAGTCAAATTGTTGGGTCAAAGTGGGATTTTGGCGGGTGGGTTTCACAAAGCCGAGTTTTCACTACGCCGAGGTTTCACAAAACCGAGTACGTTATAAAATTCAACTGTTTCACTAAACCGAGTTTCACAAAACCGAGTAAGGGGCTGGGTACCGTCCGCTCTAGAAGTGAGTTCGCACCAAGAGCACGTCGGCCAGCTGGCAAACAACTCGCAGTATCATGCGCTTTGAAGGCATTCACTGCCTGAAATCTGTGTAAATGCCATTATTGATCTAATAACTTAAGCTACTTTATACTGTTTTAATATATTATACAGAAATAAAATTGTCCATGGATGAATGTTAAAAAGAAAATGATAGAAAATAGTAAAGAAAATAATTGTATGCTCCAAAGCAGAGAGAATTTGATTGTTTATAAGAATTATTTTTTTTATTTAGTACAATTCAGTTTTTTCTTGCCTGTAAAAAATAGAACTTATCACAATAACAAGCTATAAGTTATTGATAAAAGAAAATTTTCTGGAGATTACTATTCTCTGAAGATGATTGTATGCTCCAAAGCAGAGAGAATTTCATTGTTAATTTGAACGACTTTTTTATTCAGAACAGTTAAATTTTTCCTTTCCTGTATAAAATATAGCTTATCACAAAAAAGCTATAGGATGAAGTAAAACTCACGTCTTCCAACACTACGTAATATTTACACTTATATTGTAATTATATACAACGGTAAATATACAAAAAAATATTAAGTTGTGTTGGAAGACGTGAGTTTTTACTTCATCCTATAGTAAAACCAACACGTATAATGCTAATCAAGAAGTAATTAAAAAACAAGCTATAAATTATTGATGAAAGAAAATTTTCTGGAGATTACTATTCTCTGGTGATGATTGTATGCTCAAAGCAGAGAGAGTTTGATTGTTTATTTGAACGATTTGTTTATTTAGAACAATTCCGTTTTTTCTTGCCTGTAAAAAATATAACTTATCGCAATAACAAGCCATAAGTTATTGAGTTAAAGAACATTTTCTGAAGATTACTAACACAAATTTTTTGTAATCTCACAGCCTAAATTGGGTATTCTCTAGCTGATTCTAATGGTAAAAGAGACATTTCAAATAATTCATCTTGGAAATACACATAGCTGTAAAAAATGTTAATGTGAAAGGTTAAAAGAAAACACTTAAAACTTTATATGAAAAATGTTTAATATAAGAAAAATAAGCTATGCCTTATACACCTACAGTTAATTAACTAGGCGACCTACAGTCACCTAATTAACTGGCCTATTATTGCCCTGCACATCGGACAACACAGCGGGAGGCAGATTCCCGTGTCCTCTAAGGATCCGTCCGCTCTAGTGACATTTAATGAAATGTCCGTTGACCCCATTTGAACGGCACACACTCTGCATAACGCAGGGTGGTCGCAAGGACTACAAGGTCGCAAGGACTGGTTGACTCGTTGGACAGGCACACCGAGCAGGGATTTCCCTCAGCTGGCCTATTAACTTATTTAGCTAAAATATAAACTATAAACTATTTATTATTAAATCTTCAATATAAATTATGTGTCACGCGTGATGTTCACTACTCGACTAGACAGCGAGTGCCTGCAAAGCACGTTCTGTACGCTACACAGGCTTCTACAGTCACTTCTAGAGTGGACGGTACCCAGCCCCTTACTCGGTTTTGTGATACTCGGTTTAGTGAAACAGTTAAATTTTATAACATACTCGGTTTTGTGAAACCTCGGCGTAGTGAAATTTCGATATTTATTAGATTTTTAGCCTTACTCGGCGTAGTGAAAACTCGGGTTTGTGAAATGCTCCCATTTTGGCTACATAGATTATGCTACACCTCTTCAGAACCTTTATTTAGGAAACCATCTAGGACAAAATCAATCTACAGGTAAAGACAGGTACTGAGGTCAGCCTTCTGCACACTGGATCACATCAATATAAAACTGAAGGTAGTTACAATATACTTTTGCTACGATACATTTGCATCTATTCAAAATTAGCATTAGCATATTGGGCTACTGTAACTAGTCCTTCCAGAAAACTGGTCGCTTTGGAAATCGTATTCCTCCAGCCTCTGCATTTTTGGAGGTGCTTCCAGACATGTAATTTTTGATGTGTAGTGCTTCGTTTGAATCAATGCAAATGTATCGTAGCCACCATGGTACAACCTAATCACGCTTCAAAGATTCTAAAAATGTAATACAGTGGAACCTCTCTATAATGAACCTCAATGTAACGTATTACTCAGTAAAACATATTATTTTTCCCCTATTATTTTTCTTATCAATCCCCTTGAAAACTCCATATAACTCAACAGAAAATTTACCCCAAATATAGCGAACAAAACCCTATTTTATTTTTATAGTATTTTATTTTTATCTAGGCCATCACTCGAACGGAATTTTCCTTACTTCCGCCTGCTGCACATAATATTCATAGAAGGTGCACTTCTATTGCACCTATTGTTAAAACCTATCGTTGATATGTGTTGCATATCGTAGCAGTGTTTCATTTGTGATTGTGATTGTTGGTGGCTCTTAGGGTGGAATTCAAACATGAAGTAATAAAAACCATAGAAGAAAACCTGCATATAAAGAAAGTGGACATTGCTAATGTGTTTAAATAACACCAACAACTCTTCAAACAATTAATAGTAAAAAATAAATAGAAATATGAAGACGAAGGTGGACTTTCTGGCCAGTGTACAAAAGCTAAACGGCCCCAATTACAGGACGTTGAAAGTGAATGAATATTATGGATAAAACAATGCCGTGACAAAAATGTATCCATTTCGGGACCTGTGTGTTTTTCCTTCAGGAAAAAACTCAACAATTGGCCGAGCAAATAGGCCATAATGGTTTTCGAGCAAGTAATGTCTGGTTAAGCCAATCTGTAGTAGTAAAATACACAGTTTAAAATAAATAACATATGCCTAAAAATCTACTTTAAATAGAGGTTGGACACGTTCAATATTCTTTATTCGGAGGTGACTAACCCCTATATTACAAATTTCGGCTAAATTCAACCTTGATTTTAAGAAGACCTCTATATAACGTATATCTCTATTAGTCCCTTGAAATTCGTTAAATCGAGGTTACACTGTATATTCCATTTAAAAAATATTTGGGTGACCTATTGGGTGATTAGAATGTGTGGCCAAGGTACTGGACCTCCTCGGCCTATCCACCCCTATTGGATAGTTAGAATGTGTGGCCAAGGTACTGGACCTCCTCAAACTATCCATCCATATTGGAATATTAGAATGTGTGGCCAAGGTACTGGACCTCCTCAGCCTATCCACCCCTATTGGGTGGTTAGAATGTGTGGCCAAGGTACTGGGCCTCCTCGGCCTATCCACCCCTATTGGGTGGTTAGAATGTGTGGCCAAGGTACTGGACCTCCTTGGCCTATCCACCCCTATTGGGTGGTTAGAATGTGTGGCCAAGGTAGAGGACCTCCTCGGCCTATCCACCCCTATTGGGTGGTTAGAATGTGTGGCCAAGGTACTGGACCTCCTCGGCCTATCCACCCATATTGGATAGTTAGAATGTGTGGCCAAGGTACTGGACCTCCTCGGACTATCCATCCATAGTGGGTGGTTAGAATGTGTGGCCAAGGTACTGGACCTCCTCGGACTATCCATCCATAGTGGGTGGTTAGAATGTGTGGCCAAGGTACTGGACCTCCTCGGACTATCCATCCATAGTGGGTGGTTAGAATGTGTGGCCAAGGTACTGGACCTCCTCGGACTATCCATCCATAGTGGGTGGTTAGAATGTGTGGCCAAGGTACTGGACCTCCTCGGACTATCCATCCATAGTGGGTGGTTAGAATGTGTGGCCAAGGTACTGGACCTCCTCGGACTATCCATCCGTAGTGGGTGGTTAGAATGTGTGGCCAAGGTACTGGACCTCTTTGGCCTATCCACCCATATTGGATAGTTAGAATGTGTGGCCAAGGTACTGGACCTCCTCGGACTATCCATCCATAGTGGGTGGTTAGAATGTGTGGCCAAGGTACTGGACCTCCTCGGACTATCCATAGTGGGTGGTTAAAATGTGTGGCCAAGGTACTGGACCTCCTCGGCTATATCCATAGTGGGTGGTTAGAATGTGTGGCCAAGGTACTGGACCTCTTTGGCCTATCCACCCATATTGGATAGTTAGAATGTGTGGCCAAGGTACTGGACCTCCTCGGATATCCATCCATAGTGGTTTTAGAATGTGTGGCCAAGGTACTGGACCTCCTCATATCCAATATTTTAGAATGGCCAAGGTACTGGACCTCCACACTATCCATCCGTATTGGTTAGAATGTCCAAGGTACTGGACCTCCTGTATATATTGTAGAATGTGGCCAAGGTACTACCTCCTCGGCCTATCAATATTGGTTAGAATGTGTGGCCAAGGTACTGACCTCTTTATATCCATTATACATTCTGTATTTTGAAGTATTAACTTCAAAGTATTTTTTTAAACATTGTATAACTTAATTGGAATTTTTATAAAAACATGATTATAAAACCATATTATTATGGTGTTCCCCCAAAATTTTGGGACGTGAATACGCCCTTTGGGTTTGCAACTGGTTGTCTTGAATTCCAAAATAATAATAATTTACTTTTGAGAGATAGGTTGTCATGTTAAGGCCCTTTTTTACTTTACACCATTTATTTTAATGCTGTTCTTACCTTTTCAGATACCTTCTTTCTTTTGGAAAAAAGAAGAGGACAAAATGGCGTACCTCAAACTAAAATACTTTTTTGATCATAAAAACAATAAGTCATAGATGTATATTGGTTCTTATTTGATAACCATTTCCTTGGAAATATGATATTTATGCATTTACTTTAAGGTCTGAGTAAATACATTTTTACTGAAACTAAGTGTTATGATTAAAACATTGCAGTAACAGCTGAATTGGTTGAGTACTAACCTATCAAGCTATATAACCAGGTTCAATTTCCTGGTATTAAAAAAGGAATTGATATTTCAGACTGCCACTATGAAGGAACATTAAGCCATAGCTCCTGACCATATAAATTGTCATAATGTCATATCAAAGGCACTTGGGCAGTAAAAATACTACATTTGGTGATTTGCAACAACCAGGTTTACAATTTGAAAGATTATATATTAGTATAACACCATCAACACATTCACTGCTCCGCGCATACGCTGGCGACCGTGCTGACTTTGTGATAACGTGGCAGTGTCCGTTTTTAGTTTGCTCGGACTAATTTTTACTTTCTCCCCTTATACATAGTATATGGAGTAAGTATTGTTTTCGTCAAAATTTTCGAATTTGAGTTGAGGGTGGATATATCCGTTTTAGGGTCCCCTGAATCCAAAAAAGTGGGTTTTGACGTGATGTCTGTCCGTCTGTGTGTCTGTCTGTGTGTGTGTGTGTGTCTGGATGTGTACAGTGCCACAGCCTACCCGTTGATCCGATTTAGATGAAATTTGGCATGTATATATATAGTCACTGTATCTCCAGGCGTTTTTTTCATTTTTTTGAATTTTTTATTTTTAAGGGTAGTTCACCCCTAAAAACCCTTAAAAAACGTGAAAAATCCAATTTTCTCAAAAATGGCTCTAACGATTTTGATTAAAATTTGATAGCTTATAGTGCACAGAGTAATAAATAATTTGACACCACCCGCATGTCTGTAAAAATGACGGTTCAAAAGTTATGGGCTTTTAAATGTCAAAAAATCAAATTTTTAAATTTTCAGCGAAAACAATAAAAGTAAAGTATGACTTGACTGGTACCATTGAAACCAGCTTAAAAAACTAAACAAATTAGTATTTTGAATTATTTGTCTACGACTAACGGTTCCAGAGAAAAGTTAATTTTACTGTCCACGATAAACGCAGTACGTTGTCTGAAAGTGCCCAATGTTATTCTTATGGAGAATATAAAAAATCAATTTCTTCCTTACTTTCCACCGTTTTCCATGAAACTTGGTATGAAGTGTAAGGTAAAATCACTGAACAAAACCAGCTCAAAAAAGCTTGGTATTACCGGGTTGGGGGGGGGTTTCCCCATGGAATTTGAACAATAAATTATTAAATGATATTTAGAATCACTTTGTAGAACATGATAGTTTTATTACAGATTGTCTTTTTTAAATTTACTTAAGGGAGAAAGTATGTGTCAGTCCACTGATACCATTTATTTTCACCAGGGTTAGAGTATTTTTCCTTCAAATTCAACTCCTTTGGATATATAGTTTATACTTATTCTGAACTAAATTAATCCTATGATGCAAGTAAACTATAATTATAACTGTTCTCGTTGTGAGGTTATGTACTGAATGTTTTCGGTGCCAAATAGCCACCACTGTTTCACATGACCTTGGGAGTGGCGACAGTTTATTTTTAGTTGTTCTGTGTCCTTTTGTTATTAATTATTCTTGTGTTTTGTGCTATTTATTTAGGTTATTTTATTATTTTTATAAAAATAGGTTATAATAGTTATTATACCGTCCGGGGATGGCCTGGCGACACCATACCCGGACGCTGAGAGGCCGATAACGACTGCTGAACAATGACGTAATTTTTGGTTAACCGGATGGACGTTGATCAACAGGAACAGCGTTTCATAATTCCTACTTCATATATAAGTAATATCACTAATAACATTTTTTAGAGTCACTAAAAGTGATATAATTTTTTTAGCAGTGAATGTGTTAGCTAGACACTAAAAAACTCAACATCTCAATTTTTATTGAAATTCTGATGTGAGAACTTTTATCACAACACCAGAGTGTGAGGCACAATGTACAATACCATTATGTCACAATTAACTGTATTGGGCCTTGAATAATGCCAAAGGATATTTAAAATACCGTACTAGTTACAATACAGGTTATGCAAACATATTTTATTTTGTGAAAATGAGTATGGTTATCAATCCCAAAATAGACATATTTTTGGACATATATTATGTTGAAACTATAAAAAAGTCACTCTCTTATCTTAAAAGTTACATTTTTTCATGCAATACACAGTCTATTTACAAAATTATTTACATTAACATTTTAGCCAAAATATGGGTAAACGTATTTAAAACAAGTACAAAAATAAGTTTAACATTCCATCTAAAGTTGACCAGCAAAACTTTTGTTTTCTCAGTTACCAAGAAAATCTACGTCAAAAACAAATAAATACAAAATAACTTTTATTTACTACGGTTCCCCGAGCTTGGGTTTTCCTGGCTGGACTCCACTCAATGGGGTTCCTCCCCCCACCCCTTCTCCTCCTGCCTCCAGCTGTTTAAGCAGACGAAACAGAGCAGCTGCTTCTCGGATGCGACTGAATTCTATGCAGAACGCTTGAACTTCAATGAACAACTCCTGAAACACAAATTGAGTTCTAATTACTTCCCTTATATCAAGTTCAACCATGATAACCAATCAAACTAAATTGATGAAACATGAGATGAATGGTAAAAAAATGGTAGGCTAACCTGTACATTGATGATCTTGTTTCGTATGAGTGACTGCAAGAAAACGCATACAAGACGGACCAATCGGTTTTGCATGTAGCGATCTTTGATAGTTTCACAAGTCGAGATACAATTGGAGATGTAGAGATGCACAAACTCAGTCGGTAAGTCTACAGTGGTGGTCAGCCTGCAAAATTATGATAGCAGCAATGAATAAAATTACTGTTGTTTTATATTTCATTTACATATTTGAATTGCATTTATATATAAATGGTAAGATTGTTTCTTTAATGGCATTAAGTCTTTGATGTGTCAAGATTATAACAGGACTCCTGTATTGAGTTGGTTCTATCTGAGTGTTGTACTCTTGGCATTGTTCACTACAAGCAAGAAATCATAAGGATCTTGCAAGAAATGTTGCAAACCAGCTCCCTATCTGTCCCGGTGAATGTTTTAATGCAATTTATCGTAAGTAAAACAAAATATCGTAACTTAATCTCTGGTAAATATTTGTTATTTAATCTAATATAGGCTACAAACTAAATATATATAAATGACAATCCTTATGATGAAAATTCTAGATTGATTGGGACAGTGGCGACGTCCTGTAATCCAGCTACTTGGAGGTCACGAATTGTGTATAGTTGTAAGCAATGATCGGTGGGTGTTCTCTTGTGTAAATTAATGTTCACACTATTGAATACTAAGTTAATCCACGAAGACCATCCTCATAATTAGACCAATTCGTAATTCATTTTGTTTATTTATATAAACTTTTACACTTTTTGTAAATGTGAAATAGTGATTCTTAGAATGATTTGTGATGTGATTTGTTGGGTTTTATGTATTTTGAAACAAATTTAGAATCGTTGCAACATTTTTTCTTGTTTTCCTAGGCTACAATTATGATAAAACATGTATGACTCTAAATGTGAACTAATACTCTTGGAACAGGGTGTCTACCAGATCAAAGGAACAAAAATTGGGGGAATGTAGGCCTAAGCTTAATTTTGTGACGTATTTCACTAAAACACATATATAGGCTAATAAATACAGCAAAACTACTAAAATTAATAAAAGTTTTCAATTCTGAGAGACTTCTATCTAAAACCTCTTAAAATTAGATATTAACCCAACATTAACATTTATTAACAATTACATTATAACCCAAAATTTACCACAACCCACAAACGGTCTTAAAAAGGCAATCACCGTTATTTTCCTCGGAAAACTAATACATTTGCATTAAACATTATCAATTGACAGTTAAATACCCTCCAATGATTCACTATGTTACTCTTGGTGGTTCAGGCAGTTTCCCGGTATTTACAAGCTTTTTTTAAAATATCTATAAAAAATTTATTTTTCAACAAAGTATTTACTAATGTATAATATACATATTATATTATAATATGTACATTATTATAAAATTATATTATAATTTTATCGTTATTTTTATGTTGTATCGGTGCTATTATTATTTCTGTTATCCGTCTATTCCGTTATCCATCATGGTCTTGGTCCCGAAGGTGACGATTAATCGAGTTTCTACTGTATTTTGTTAGGCACTGCCTAACAATACTACCGATGGCAGGTTAAAAATCCAAATTTTTTTTGTTATTTTTACTCGTATAAAAAAACTAAATGTGACTAAATAAAATTTTTGATATATACATTTTGTCTATTTTTATACTGATTAAGAAAATACTACATATAAACTTATCTTGAAAAACAGAAAGTAGATTTTAAAAAATGTACACATACAATATACACGTTTAGCAAGAATCACTTTCACTACTTGGTGGTTTGTGTTTTCTATCACCCTTCTTGGGCCTCCAGAAACGTGTAGTAATCGATAATAATAATGTAATACACTAATATATGTAATAATATACTGTTTACTGTACTGTTCAATTATCAACAACCTGATGGGAACATAAACAAACAAGCCTTGCGATCAGCTGTTCGCTCTTTATGAAGTAATATTTTTGTCCAGTCACAATCCAGCTGTATAGTATGTCCACTAAAAGAAAGAGTGAAATATGCTGTTTCTAATGATACCAAATATACTATGTTTAGCGGCCAAAAAAATCAATGAAAACAATTGACGACGCATCGGCAATGAATCATCGGAGGGTTATGGGAATCTGCTCAGCTGGTTTCAGTAGTCAACCATTAGTGTGTGCTGTTGATTTCGTTCACCACCACTGATGCAAGGCATACACATCATGTACTATTTAGTAAGACATACTTAAAAGTTCTGTTATCTACAAACCAGTTTTATCAAATACTGTTTCCAAAATTAAATTCAATAGCCAAGGTCAACATAGCTTATTTAATATTTTATGTTAATTAATCTTTTTAATAACTACAAGCGAAACAAAAAAGACCCCAGTGCTCAACAACTACGTAATACGCATCAACAGTATGTCGATAAATCACCAAGGTCATGAAGGTACACACACAAACGAGCATGCACGTACACATACCTTCCAATTGTTTTAAAAGTGAGGACTAAACTATATATCAAATAGTGTTACGATGTAAATTTTACAAACTATTTTAAATCTAAATAAATAAATAAAATATCTTGGAATAAAAAACCATTCAACGTGTTTTTACAACAATATTAAGGAACTGTTTTTTGCGTTTATTTCACCATTGTCTGTTAGTCTCTTTTCTTATCAATGTTATGCTATTTGCTGCATCCAAAAATATATTTAACAATGCTAGCAGAAAAATGTAATTAAATAAAAACACAAACACTGAAATATATTCTATTTCTTTCAATAAGTATCAATCCAAAATACATCTGAACTCAACCAAAATGTTAACAAGTTATTTGTTGAATATTCAGTGGATTCAGGTTCCAATCCCCAAAGAAACTGTGATTTTGTGATTTATTTCACTTTTTTTTATTAGGATTTTACAGTACTTTACTGTCTTCCTTCTCTCATCACAAAATTCATTTCACATTCACGTCTTTATAGTACTCCTGTTTGCCGACTCTCAACAGTCTCAACGCCACATCATAGTTAGACCTGTGATCACGGTTTCCAAAGAAACAGTTGTTTTTTATTTTCTATTTTTATTCAGTTAAATCCTGAACATTAAGACACAATTTACTATACAACAATTACATATATATATATATATAATATTTAAAACATAAAAAAGATATAAAAACATATATTTATATTAAAAAGATTGGGAAATAAGAATCATACATAATATTTCTAGATAGCATTGATTATTGATATTGTGATCAAAACTATAAATAATAAACGGTACCAGTGGACTGACACATACTTTCTCCCTTAAGTAAATTTAAAAAAGACAATCTGTAATAAAACTATCATGTTCTACAAAGTTATTCTAAATATCATTTAATAATTGATTGTTCAAATTCCATGGGGAAACCCCCCCCCCCCCGGTAATACCAAGCTTTTTTGAGCTCGTTTTGTTTGGTGATTTGACCTTACACTTCATACCAAGTTTCATGGAAAACGGTTGGAAAGTAAGGAAGAAATTGATTTTTTTATTTTTTCCATAAGAATAACAGTGGGCGCTTTCAGAAAACGTACTGTGTTTATCGTGGACAGTAAATTTAACTTTTCTCTGGAACCGTTAGTCGTAGACAAATAATTCAAAATACTAATTTGTTTAGTTTTTTAAGCTGGTTTCAATGATACCAGTCAAGTTATACTTTACTTTTATTGTTTTCGCTGAAAATTTAAATATTTTATTTTTTTGACATTTAAAAGACCATAACTTTTGAACCGTCATTTTTACAGACATGCGGATGGTGTCAAATTATTTATTACTCTGTGCACTATAAACTATTAAATTTTAATCAAAATCGTTTGAGCCGTTTTTGAGAAAATTGGATATTTCACGATTTTTAAGGGTTTTTAGGGGTGAACTACCCTTAAAAATCAAAAATTCAAAAAAATGAAAAAAACGCCTGGGGATACGGTGACTATTTATATACTTGCCAAATTTCATCTAAATCGGACAAACCGGATAGGCTGTGGCACTGTACACATCCAGACACACACACACACGCAGACAGACACACGGACGGACAGACATCACGCCAAAACCCACTTTTTTTGGATTCAGGGGACCCCAAAACACCCTCAACTCAAATTCGAAAATTTTTACGAAAACAATACTTTCTCCATATACTATGTATAAGGGGAGAAAGTAAAAATTCAAAGAGTAATAAAATAGAAAATATAAAAACAGAAGCAGTTAAACAGTTAGGCCCTATTTAAAAAAATATAATTTTGGTATAATTTCAAATGGTTAGTTTTTGATCAAATTCATATTTATAAATTAAAGATAACGTACAACTTTTAAAAATTAAATTAGTTACAGTTACAATATTTAATTAAAACTATTCAATCATTACTCTTTATTGCTTACTTACTCTATCCCCTCCGATTAATGATAATAAAAAAGAAAACATAAAACTCAATCTTTAACTAGATAATAATAAGTACCTGGTGACCGAGCTTTGCTCGTATAGAATAAGACATGTATTATACAAGTTAATTAGAAAAATTAAAACACATTTATTACTCAATGAAAACATTTATTTCATTTAAATAAAACCGATTTAATACATTATAATTAATATAGAACTGAACAAAAAATATTGCCCCTGACGGGGATGAAACTCGCAACCTTCAGTTTATGACGCCAACACGCTACCACTGGGCTGTGGCGTTTGCCACATGAAAGACGCCGTTTAAGGTTTTTCAGCCAAGCTCAATTGTTTTAGCCGATCATTTACTGTTTAATTATCCATACAGTTATTATTAGCCTGTGATCAACTGATTTTGTTAGAATCGGAATGATGATTGAAAAGCAAAAAATAAATTTAATTTACACCAATTAATTGGTTTGTTACAGTGGCTTCAAGCAATACAAAGAATTCGTTTTCTATTAAAACACGAAAGATTTTCGAACTACTTTTTTCTGCTTTTATTTCGCAGAGCTATGTTACCCTTAAGTTTTTACAAATTGTTTAGTAACCTGATAATTTTGCATTTATTACATACATAAAATAAATATTTATGAAAAACCTCTATTCACATATTGTTCCCCACCATCTTCAATCAAGAACTGTCAAACGGTTATAAACAGATGTTTTGATTGTATTGTTTACATTTGATTCTCCATTAGCGTAATGTTAAATTTTTAGATTTCAAACTTAATATTACAAGAAAACCAGAATTTTCCTGGACATTAGACCTATCTAGAACTTATTTTCTACTCGGAAATTACTTATTTCCAAAATTTTAAGAAATTCCTTAGAGCCGTTTTTGAGATCCATGTGCAAATATATATACAAACCTTGCTCGTATTATAATATTGGATATGTAGAGAAATAAAAGAATTTGATTGTAAAATAAAATAGTGGAATTCCACAGTTAGTTCCAAGTCAACAAACCCCTCTTCCCCCCCCCAGCAAGGCTCAAGGTCATATTTTTTGTTACACATTGGCTATTGTCTGTCCACTCCCATCCATCTCTTATCACTAACAGCTTATACCAGATTTAACTGAGAATCTCGAATTTAATGTTTTCATTTATGATTTGTCAAACTGATAAAACATAATGGTAGATATGGTAGATGATCATTGTAATGAACAATTAAAAATAATTCGTCTTATACTCAAGGTTTATATTTTGGAATAAATATAATTAAAAAATTATGGATCTGATTTTTTGCTGCGAAAGGAAGGCAGTGGAAGCTGTCAGTTGATGACAAAAAGAAGCCATTATTAAAACTAAACTATTAACTAACCACGATTTAATTCAATACTATTCAATTTTGATTATTAGTATTTTCCTTTGAATGTACTTACAAAGAATACTAAAATTAGTTTGAATGAGGAAAAATACTCAATTATAGAAGATGTTAGATAAAACATGGGTCTACTTACATGGGTCTGGTTAGCGGTAAGACAGCAATAAAATGCTGTTTCTAAAAATAGAATGGGGTATCTAGCTAAACAATAGCCGCGGCTCTCACGTTACACCACCGACAGAAATTTCTCTCTTTAGCTATGCGTTGCTTTCATCTCGGCCCGATTTTCTTGACGTTATATACGAGGTTTTAGAATTAACTGACGATACATCCGAGGTTTTACCCATGTAAATACCTATAGTTTGGCGGGACCTAAAAATAAAATACATTATATCCGAGTTGACGTTATGGCCGAGGCCGCAATAACCAAGTTTCACTGTACTTCATTTACGTGTACGGTACTCTGTATTCATCTAGAAGTATAAGATAATTTTGAGTCGGCAGCACTACAGCTGATTTCTTGGTTAAGTTTCGTCTGATTGAGAACAATATCGTCTGTTTCACTTCTCATTACAACATCTCAAAATAAGTAACAACATTACTTCTTCCTTCTATCTAAATTCATCACGCTTACAGATGTAAAAGCAACTGTATGGACAGAGTTATTTAAAATTACGGCGAAAATTAAGAGTGTTAAAACTTTGCAAAAGCTCAGCTTGAATTTCGAGCTTTTTCAAAACACCTCGAGCCGAGCTTTAAAAAGCTCGAAAAAAATCTCGATGATTCGAGCCTTCACACACCCCTAATTATTAGGCCTAGGCAGCTAACATGTTAAAGCATTAGAGCTGAACATACTAAAACAATTTTATACTAATTGAAACAGCTCAGTTTAATCTGATCTATTCACACTAGCAATATAGTTATCCAACTAGAAATATCAGTTACCAGCTATTATTTATTACTTGGCATCTGCCTCATCTCCTTCACAGTTACTGTTTTGCTCACTCACCTGTTGACAACCTCCATGGAATGTAAGCTCATCTCCATGTTGACCAACACGCTGAAGTACTCAGTGATGTGAGTTGACTGCATCAGCTTCAACAACACCTCGATGGCTATCAGTGGGTTGTTCTCAACTAGGTCTGGCAGCTAATTGGGCCAAAAATTAACCTTATTGGATTAAGATTTATTGTAAACTTCACGAATAAGTAAAATTATACTGAACAAATTGTCTGTTGGTAAGGAAACATTTTACTACAATTTTCTAGTTTGTTGTAATTTGACAATGAGAAAGATTGATAGTGGAATAGTTATTCTAATATCAAACCTTATTAGGCGTGAGGCCGATGTGATAGACCAGCTTGGGGTCGTTGTCTAGTTCTGCCAGCAGATGCTGTTGCTGCTGTAACGTTAATGCACTCTTGAACGCCTTGACCATGAGCTTCTTGGCCTCCACACCAGCGCAGTTCCACACACATGCCGTCACATCTGGTGCTACTCGGTGCTCTGATGGACTCACCATGTTGAGCCACACCAGCTGCACACAACTTACATTAACCCATCATCATTCAATTGCTGTAGTTTCGATCATTCCAAGTTAAACATTAAATCAGATTAATAAAAGGTAATCTGCACCATTTCTGTTTTAACTTGAGAAAGATAATGTAGAATCTAATAATTTACAATAGAATTCTCATTATTATTGCTGATGATTAGTATTCTAGTGAGTCTTAGATGTTTTTATTTCATCTAATGTTTGTTAAAACTAAATCAATTTGTAAAACTTAGGGGTCTGCGGTGCACCGAAAAAATCGGTACGGTACGGTTCCAGCCTTGTACCGAACCTCGGTACGGTACAAATAAGAAAAAATTAAGTCACTAACCAGTCTAGGTTGCCATCAGATATAACTATGGAACATCTCCTGCCGAAAACATTGAATAAAACCTGACCGTTAAAGGCTTTATTCTCTACAAGTAATATAGAATTACAACACTGCCCATATGTATGGCAAATACTGAACGTAAGACTGACTCATAGCGTGTTGGTGAATGATCATTTAAAATAAAACAATTTCACCAGAACTTTAGGAAAATCAGGTAACCAACCATCTCCCTGCCGGCTCTAAATTATTATGCATTCGCGGCTTATTATCGTATCCACGTATAGCAGCTTACGCGATCAGGGAACCGTTCCTCCTTTTGACGCAACAAAATAGTCGTACGAGTATGAGGCTCGTATTAGTCGTGTTTCAAATAGTGATGGGAATACCTGTGATTTTTCAATCACAATGAAAACCTTTTAAACTGTGATTCATGATTCTTTCAATTGATTCGTTCTTTTTCCTCTGACAGCCTGTTGACGATCTTATAAGACCAATACAGAACTGTGATTTGCCGTATTGATCTCACTCTTTCGGGATTTTCACTCAAATAAAATAAAAAATCATAATGTTAAGGATATAAATGAAATAAATAAACAGTTTTATTTTTAATTTTTTACGGTATGATCTGGATTTCCTCATTAGTGGAACCCCTCAAATCCGAACTAATTGGGACTGAAGCCTGTTCTTCCCGGTAAATAATATTACACACTTATTTCGTTACTGTATTTGCACGGTAAGCGACACGGTGATCGGGGTTATACAGACTGTGCGTGAATCAATAAATTCATAAGGGCAGTGATCTTGGCGCGCGGAGGTACGTCTCATGACATGCTATTGTTTCTAGTAGTCGAGCCTGCGCTAAAAATAAATCACTCTCCCCCTACCCCCGCCCTTACTGCAATGCGTATCGCATCTGTCTACTGTATGTGTCTAGTTTAGTCAGCGTTTACCTGTTGATAAGTGCTTATCGCTAACAACCGACGTGGCTTAGAATTACGCCCGTGTGAAGATTTTCTTCACTTCAACAGTTAAAGATAACAGACTTTAAGCGAAAAACCCTGACTTTGTTAAACCTTGAAAAATAAGTTTATGTGATTAAATTTTTTCTTAATTTCCAGCTATTTCTTTTTTTGATTTCCCGAGAACATTTTCAGATTTGAGGGGTTCCACTGTAATATTAAAATATTAACCACTTTATACTAAAATAACTACAGTGCAACTCGGTTATTGCGGCCTCGGCCATAACGTCAACTCGGATATAACGTCATTTATTTTTAGGTCCCGCCAAACTATATGTATTTACATAGGAAAAAACCTCGGATATATCGTCAGTAAATTCTCAAACCTCGTATATAACGTCAAGAAAATCGGGCCGAGATGAAGGCAACATATAGCTAAATAGAGAAAGTTCGGTCGGTGGTGCAACGTGAGGGCTACGGCTATTGTTTAGCTACATTCTATTTTTAGAAACGACATTTTATTGCTGTCTTACAGCTAACCACCCCAACCCCCTCTCCTACCCTATATCCGCTGTCGCCGGTCATCAAGGTCAGTGTCAGTGACTCACGTCGCATCAAAGCACTGTGATGCCGTTCGTACGTACCTACAGTTCGTGTAGATATCGTTAGTTCAGTGTATGTCTTTTACAGTTTGTTTTTCGTTATTTTAATTTACGAATACAGTATTGAAAAATAATGGCAAGTGTTAAGAGAAAGGTTTTGCTGAAGAAAATGTGTGAGTTATAAGAGCGTGTGAGGAGTGACGTAAGATAGCAGACGTGTGTTCGGGCTTGTTTTTTAAAATCGAACCAACAGTTGAAATCACCAAGCCTAACTTCATTGCAATATTTTCAAATTCAATTTATTATGTAGTAGAGTAGTCAGTCAGTCATAAACATAAACTTACGGTGTATTTCAAATTACCTTCATTAAATGTCGTAATTTCATGTAAAAAATGTGTTTCCCTATTTTTCCTCGGTTTTAAATTAAAATTATGTAACCTCTTTTATAGCGTCACTCGGATATAGCGTCATTAATTGTGTGGTCCCTTCAATGACGTTATAACCAAGTTCCACTGTATTTTAGTTTAAAGAGCCCTTTGACATTTTATGAAAGTGTTTGATTTAATTTGAACAATGATTGTAATTGGTTGAATTAAAAATAATATACCAGGACAATAGAAAACATAGGTCTAATGAACCCTTAGCTAAGGGTATTGACTCAATATATTTTCTGTATTTTTTGTTCTGCAAGAAAATACATTATAGTTTTTTTTATTCTGTTTGTTCATCCTTAATTTCATATAGACTTGAGAAAATTATTTCCCATTATTAATAATTTACAACATAAATTATAATGATATAGTTAATTAAATGGATAAAACTGTTGGGGTTAATATACTAAACAGAGAACTCACATAATGTGTTTAATGACTTTATGGCCTATATGTGAAATAAATAAGTTGGTAAATGCAATGACAGGTTTCTGGTTTGCATCAATAATGCTAAGATTGCTAAGTAGGCCAATCAAAATTTATTTAAATTAATATATTGCTTACTAATAAAATCCAAAGCCAACCTGAATTTTAGGCTTACAATACCCAAAGCCGACTCAAATATTAACTTGTAATACCCGAGATGATTATTTCCCCTTATTAATAAATTACAACATAAATTATAATGTTTAAATAATTATTAATATGTTTAATGTGATATGTTTTTTAAAGAATGGATTTAAAAAATCATTACAGTTTGAAAATTAGTACAGTAAAATATTTCTTCTAACATTGTATATCTTTTTTAAACTCCTTTCTCTATGTTTTCACTAATTAAGTTCTGGAAATACTTATGAATAAAAGGATGAGATCAGTTAATTTTACTAGCGGCATTATTCTCGTGTACCGTACCGAATTTGTACCGAGAACTGAGGTACAACAATTTGTACCTACCGACCTCATAATTTCCTGTACCGCAGACCCATAGTAAAAATACACAAACAATAAACTAATAAATAAAATAGTTAAGAAGGAATGTACCTCGTCTTCACACACATGTAGTGGAGGGGCAAGCCTCAACATCTCAGGTCTGTAGTTTTGAGCCACTACAGGGTCTGGGCCGGTCAGTAGTGCCTCCACGGTCTTGTGAGCTGCCACCGAGTCCACAGGAACACTGTAACAAAGCCACTTCATCAGTACAGGCAATTCATAGAATTAATTATACAATATTTTGTACCTTCAAACCTCTCATTGCTGAAAGACTGGAACAAATTCCAGATAAAATCTTAATTAAAAAGACTCTAAAAATGTACATTTAATTGAGACACCGACCCAGCCTGATGATTATTTTAAGATGGAAATGAGTGAAATGGTAGGTGAAGGTTGTGGTGAAATAGTAAATATGATGAATTGTAGTTTTATTACTGGCAAAGACCAGCTGCTTTATCTACCAGGATCATAAATGAATAGTCCTAAGAACGGAGGCATAAAGCATAATCAAAGAGTAAAGTTTCAAAATGGATATTCAATGATTGAGTTAATAGACCCATTGTTATTGATAAACACAGACAACATCAATAATTATAAGAAATATCTGTCTTCCAATAATTAAAAACATGTGATTAAAATCAAAACATTCTGTTACTTTTGAAAAATTATTTTTTTTAAATGTATATGGTATTTATGACCTGAAATCCTATTAACAGAAACTAATTAATTGAAAAGAGAAAGATAGCTTACATTGAACGAAGGTCACTGTCAGGTACTATGACGTTGAGAGCAGCACGACCTGTTGACGGGAGCTCGCTGTGCTTCTCTGCTAGTGCCATCTGGAGCCCAGACACATCTACCAGGTGGCCTTCGACTGACAGCACCTGCTTAGCAGTCTTCTTCAGCAGCTGATTCAAATTATTAAAATAACTAAATAAAATATATGATTATCTTGGCTATATCTTTAGCAACTGGCCTGAATCAAGCAACCCAAAATATCAACAGTCTCTACAAATTACATGAAACAAAAGACAGTATGTGACATGCCAGTTAGTTGAACTTAAAATTTGAGTGAAATTTGTATCAGTAGGAATAGGTTAGAAACCTACTGAATAACTGAAAAGCTAATAAACATGGCAAAATTGTGCACCGAAGGATCTAAATGCAAAATTAGAATTAATAACAAATACACTCAAGAGTTCAGTATCAATACTGGAGTAAGACAAGGAGATGGTCTTTCTCCTTTATTATTCAAACTGGTGTTAGAAGAAACTATAAAACAAATAAGCCAATGCCGCCCTAGTATAAAGGTGGGAAACAAAATAAATATTTTAGCCTATGCAGATGATATTGCTCTTATGGCTGAGAGTGAAAACGACCTAATAGAGCTTGCAGAAGTACTGGTTAAAGAATCCAAAAAAGTAGGCCTAACAATGAATGAAAATAAAACTAAGTATTTATTAGTAGGTAGAAATCTGCAAAGGGATTTTCCCCACTAAGAGTAGAATCATACTCATTTCAAAGATGCACTGACTTCAAGTACCTAGGTTAATCATAGACCAGAGCAGCACAGAAGAAACAGAAATTAAATCAAGGATTCTCAGTGGCAACCGTTGTTACTGGTCTCTACAAAACATCCTAAAAAGCAAAATAGTCTCCAAGAAAACTAAAATCAAAGTCTATAAAACTATAATATTACCTGTAGTTACATATGGCTCAGAAACCTGGGTATTGTCCAAACAAGATGAAAAGAAATTAATAATTTTTGAAAACAAAATACTTATAAAGAATTATGGAACCAATAGTAAAAGATGGAATATGGAGGATAAGAACAAACAAAGAATTAAGAGACATTTATAAGGACCCAGACATTATAGCCTTAATTAAAAGCCAAAGACTAAGATGGGCAGGACACGTCTATATAAGACCTAGAGAGTCAAACTTAAGAGAGGTTTTAGACACAGTGCCTGCAGGCAGGCGACCACTGGGAAGACCGAGATTACGATGGTGGAACCAAGTCCGAAAAGATATGAGAAGAATTGGTGCTACAGAAGAGTGGATGGAAGACCGAGAAAGATGGCGCAAAGCTGTTGGTGAGGCCAAAAACCTACTTAGGTTTGAATGGCCAACTAGTCGGAGTCGGACTTTGACTAAAAACATTTTGACCTCTTGCTGGTAATTGCATTGATACTCGCTATTGATATGCTGAGGACAAATTGGGCTAGAAGAAACACCTAACCAAATATTTGACTATCAGAATATTTAGTCTAAAATTAAATGTTAATATTTAATCCATTACTGTATTTTTTATGAAAACAAAACTTGAATCTTGATACCTTTGAAGTAAAATCACTTGAAATTGAGGTTAAATCTTCATACAAGACTACAACATCGAGCCACAATCATCCTCATTCATACCTGGCTTAAAATACCTACATTGTAGTATGGTTACCATTTCTATGATCTAATCTAATCAACTATAAAAATATTACAATTAGATTTTTAATTTTAACATTTATTTTAATACTATTTTATGAAATAGCACCTACCCATATAGATAGATATTTATATTTATAGATATATAAATTTATAGATAGATATAAATTCTATATGATATAAATCTATTTATAGATAGATATAGATATTTAAGGCAAAGTATGAGTGAAAAATCAAAGATTGTGGCACGATCTAGCCCTGTCACTGACTTAGGCTGACATGATCCATAGACAGGACTGTTAATTAATAGCCCAAAAGCTAATGGGGGATCTAAGCATCTAGGAAATCTACAGTTTAACGTGAACCAAACCAAAATTTTCCTTGTAAATTACAAACTGGTCTAATTATGAAGATGGCCTTTGTAGACAAACATATTCCATAGAGTGGCTGTTTATCCCTGCCAGGGAATATCCACAGCCATTATTTATAAATATCCACAACTTAAATTTTTTATGTACTTTCCTACCAGAAAACGGAAACCACTATAAACAACAGATTTTTCACGATCTACAACTTTGGTCTCTTCACTTTTTCTCTTATCTCGTCTTCTTTACCCTAAGAAAACATTACACTTGTAATGTTACATTACACAGCATGTTGCATTACATTTTTTGAAAGTTAACTTTTTATGAAAATGCAGTCTACAATTATTTGAATTTTTGGAAAAATTTAATATTTTAGATGAAAATCAGCTTGGATTCCGGAATGGAGGATCAGTTGTCAGTGCTGCTGTTTCATTTATCAAATCTTTTATCAAGTCTGTAGATAAAGGAAATTACTCAGTTATGGACTATTCCATATAGAAGGAATATTCATGGACCTTTCTAAAGCATTTGACAGCGTAAAACATAGTAAGTTACTTGAAAAACTTCACATCATTGGAATATCCAACAGAGCTCTCTTCCTACTTGACAAACAGATCTCAGTATATAGAAATTACCATTTGACAAAACATAATAGAATTTTAAAACTATCATTGGGCTATCAGAAAATTAAGTTTGTGGTGCCCCAAGGCTCAATATCACGACCTTTGCTTTTTTGTTTTATCTTAGGAGTATAGAAGATACCTTAACCTATAAGCAAAATTCAAAACTATGTCTTTACACAGATGATTTTAATTGATGATTTTGATTGTATCATCTAAAACACCAGAAGAAGCAGGAATTTTTACATTTTTGGAATTGGAGCGTATTGGGAACTTTTTTTCCCACCACAATTTATTGTTAAATTCACAAAAAAACTAAATTTCAAAACGGTAAAGAATAATACCCTTGTCACAGCAGAACTGCGTACTCAGCAAATTTCCAAATCGATAATGTAATAATAATATTATATGTCAAGTTTGATCAATATCCGTCGATAAATATATGAGTTAATTATTTGCCTATTCTTCATAAGATTAACATGGGAAAGAGTATGTACATGTAGGTTTGCCGCTGTGAGGAACACTGAAAGTAGGCATTTATAGCATAAACAATTTTTATTTTGACAATTTGTACAAATTTTCATCAACCCATAAATATGTCCATAAAGAAAAGGAGTTTTCCTATTTTCCATATGATCAACATGGGAAAAGAATATGCAGGTTAGCTGCCATGATAAATACATAAACTATGATTTTTAAGCATAAAAGGATGGATCTCAACCATATGAAGCTAAATATCAAGTTTTATCCAAAAATATTGATTGATAAGTGAAATAACAATTTCTCCTTATCCTCCATCAGATTAACATTGGAGCCCTAAAATACAACATACTGTGTTTAGATGTTTTAATATCTCGGTAACCGTTGGAGATAGAGAAAAGCTTTAAGGAACTAAATTGTGTAGTTTTTTAAGCTGATTTGAATGGTTGAAGATAACATTTAAAACCGTTTTAAATTACATATGAAAAACGCAAAAAACCCAATTTTTGAGTACAAAACCCCCCCCCCCCCCACCCCCCCCCCCACCCACCCCCCCAAAAACCCCCCCCCCAAACCCCCCCCCCCCCCCCCAAACCCCCCCCCCCCCCTCACCCCCGCCCCCCCCACCCCCAAACCCCCCCCCCCCCCCGCCTCCCCCCCCCCGCCCGTCAGCCCCCCCCCCCCCCACCCCCCCCCCCCCCCCTGCCCCCACCCAAATTACCCGTTCCAATTGACTGATATGTCTGGTTTAGAACTCGTCCGAGCAAATGTAGGAATACACTTCTCTACCAAATTTGGTCTCGATCGGACCATTTTTACGAGAGTTATCGTGTTCACAGACACATATATATAAAAATTTTAACGAATATTGTTTTTGGTCTCTGGGCACCTAAAGAAGAATAAATAACATGGTCCTGGGCTTAACTCTTGCCATGAGACCTACTGTAATAGCTTCTTCCCTATGGGAAATTCGCTAAAATTAAAAAAGAACCAAAAGTAATATATAATTCAAACCTAATTGAAAAGTAATTACTTTTTAGGATTAACAATAGATAAAAATTTAAACTGGGACGATCTTGTTAAGAAAATTTTAACCATAATTATTTCCGGAATCTATGCATTTTAAAAAATGTCTTGCTATTGTAATTTAGAAACGTTAAAAAGTATATATTTTGCCCATATTCATTCTCATCTCTCATTCGGTACAGCGTTATATGGTTCAATTTGACCAAACATCCCAAGTATTTAAAAGTTTTCACTTGTTAAAACTACCCGTTCCCATTGACCGATATGTCTGGTTTACAAACTCGTCCGAGCGTTTGCAGGAATACACGTCTCTACCAAATTTGGTCTTGATCGGACCATTTTTACGAGAGTTATCGTGTTCACAGACACATATATATATATATATATAAATTTTAATGACTATTGTTTTTGGTCTCTGGGCACCTAAAGAAGAAAAAATAACATGGTCTCGGGCTTAACTCTTGCCATGAGACCTACGGTAATAGCTTCTTCCCTATGGGAAATTCGCTAAAAAAACATAAATTGTCAAAGTTTAAAAACATGTTAAAAGATTATATAATAAACTTGGCCATTTATTCGTTGGATGAGTTTTCCACCTCCTACAAGCAGGGAATGCAAACAAATAATAGACAAATTGTAAATAATAGACACAATTTTAATTTTTGTTTAAATTTTATTTGTAGTACCTTTAATTTTCTGTATGACACCCAATCAATGTAGCACCCATGTACATGAGTTATGAATGAAGAAGTTTGACTATGACTATGTGTATGCTGCAATGTAAAATTAACCCTTCCAACGTGGTTTGCCGTAGGAAATACAAGTGCAGAAAACGTCTTCGAATGCAGTTTACTGTAGTGACTACGCTTGACATAGTCATGTAGTGAAGTCTGGTGGCGATTTACAAACTCGTTGGACTCGGGATTATATCCAGTGTGTTCTCTATGAGTTGGCTAATGTTTTCAATCGATAGATGTATGCGAGAGAGATAGAAAATGTTGTTTACAAACTAGTAATAGTTTTGGATTTGGTTAGTTGGAGTCGTTACGAATACATATTGCTTTTAGCTTTTTCCGTGTTTTTAGAGCCTTCAGTTCATTGAAGAGGGCCTTGGGCACAAAAGTTGTGCAGATTTTGGGCATACCCAGATCCAAAGTAACAATGATACTTATGAAAAGGGAATGTTTGATATGTATTAAGAATAGTCAGTGGGGACAGTAGGAAATTGAATGAATATATTTAAGCAATAGACACACTACTACAAATTTCTATATTATCCCTTCAACGTGATTTTCCATAGTGAATACAAATGCAGAAAACGTGTTCGAATGCGGTATGCTTTACTCGCTACTCATGAAAGTCCGTCTTATAGTGAAGTCTGGTGGCGATTTTACCAACTCGTTAAGACTCAGGATTGTATTCAGTAGGTTCTTTATGAGTTGGCCAATGTTTTCGATCAATAAATGTGTGCGAGAGAGATAGAGAATTATTAAATTAACAATTAGTTGGACTTTTCCAACGCGTCTTGTGTTTAAAATCTACACAACGTTGTAGTTGTAGAAAACAACACAATGACACTACCACTCCGCCTCCGAGCTAGCGGACGTGAAAACAAATAGGACCGCACGACACGAAGGTCAGACCAGTAGTGGTCTGACCTTCGTGTCGTGTGGTGCGGAGTGTTAGTGTCGTTGGTTTGCAATTTTCCGAATGTGCAAAATAGGCTAAGTAGAGTGTTTTGTTTACTATTTAATTCTATAGTTATATTTTTTTGTTGTGTTTTTTTGACTGGTTTCTGTTTTATATGTAGAAATAACCTTTTGTTTGTATAAATGTAAATATCGTTAGGCACTTGAAAACGGGAGTAGTTTGTCCAACTCTCAAAACGTTGTGTAGATTTTAAACACAAGACGCGTTGGAAAAGTCCAACTTATAGAAGTTTTGGGTTTATTTAGTTGGATTCGTTATGAATACGTATAGCCTTTAGCTTATTTTTCTCGTAATATTTGTCAGTTTTACTGTGGGATTTGCTGTTTTATATTGTGTTATTGAAGTAAATATGTTTTAGGACTTAGTATTAGCTTTGACTATACATTATTAATAGACGTGTCATTCATGGTTAAAAGTTGTCGCCAACAAAATTTCGGAAGGCCCGAGAGTGTAGTGCCGCTTCCTAGTGGCGAAGGCTGTAAGCTCACTTGGCCCCGCCCTCAGGAGTGCGAGCGCATGGCGCACATCCCTCTCTCGCTCTTATGATTGGTTGGAGGTTGGCCGAAGGGGGGAGGGGTTTAGCAGACAAACCACGCACTAACTCCCCACGCCGATTCGGGAACCACTCAAGCCACTACAGCTTGCGCATAAGAATGGCACGTCTATTAATGATGTATAGTCAAAGGTATTAGTGAAAATTGAAGCTTTTCAGTTGAGGAAATGTTAGGGTAAAGAACGATATATGTTTTAGATTGTGGAATATATATTTAGATCATTGGTTGGATAAGGTATAAGCTTATTTTAGGGTAGCTAATTAGAAAACTTTTAGCAAAGGATTACAAGATTAGGGCCTAATTTGTAAAAAAAAGTACCGCATGAGGTAATAAAAATTGAGTCATGCAATAAAAATTCCTGTGTTGAAGTGTTAATGTATTAGAATAACACAAAGGTCTACCACAATATTAAGGAGAGATATTATTGCAACTAATAAAGAAGGCAAAAAATAATCAAATATAAGATTGTAAAATAAATAAGAGTAGGCCCTACCGCTAATCCAAATCCCGTTAGTACAATCATAGTAATTTTCCGGATAATCTAAACCGTCAATTGGTAAAATAAATTATATTTTCTTTTTCATACCCTAAAAATCAAGGCAATTAATCAGAACTTAATGAAAAATCTTTTTAAACTAAAAACAAGATCTAATGATGTTTTACCATAATGTATTAAAAAATGAGTTTGGAGAACATTTCATCAAGAGCTCTGGTGAGAAAGCTCTGAAATTATGTTTCACCATCATAATGTTTATGAAATGTTGACATCGTTGTCAAATAGACAACGAAATTATTAGCATTTCGCATTAGCATTAGCATTTAAAAATTATTAGATAAATTTGATCTATCAAATTTATCAGCATGGATATCAGATCGAAAATCTTTTAAACATCAGAGATCTGTTATGCACGATCCTATCAGGTCACTAATACTCTTTACCTAATCGGCGATTTTATGCACATATTCGAATGGCCCTGACAGATGGCAAACTTAGAAGAATTAACAATCTGACAGGAGCGTTCACACCAGGTCACCTCTTCATGCAGCAACGACACAGATTCAACAAAAACAAAGGGATCTGATGTAAGCATGCAAGTAAATATCTCAAAAAGAATCTCATTAGTTTTATCAGAAAACCATTGATCGAGTAATAAGAATTTTAAGCAATCCGAACCGGCCCGGATCCAATTAATTTTGATTAGCAGGGTTAAACTATATAGCCAAAACAAAAATTTTTATTTTAAATTAATTTAATGGATGAGAAATAATAAAAACATTAAACATTTTTTGAGATTAATGATTCAAAATCTCTTACCAAGTCGATTATGCAGCAATATTCGACCCTTGACAGATTCAACTTAGAAAAAACAATGAAATAGATAACCAGGTGTTAAAAATTCTTCTGCAAGCAAGATCTATTAGATATATTTCAAAAAACTCATATCAAAGTTTTATAAACATGTTTAAGTAAAATCAAAAGATACAATTCATTGATTTTTTATCAAAATTTTGAGTTTTTTTAAAAATCACCTACTTAATTTTTAGACATTATATAACCAAATCTATTATTTTTTATTCATTTTAAATTTTATAATAATCACAATCTTTCAGTCTACACTATGCAACCCAACAATAATCACCAAACAATATTTGAATTTCCCGTCAAAACTTTCTTTTCCATAATTTCAATCTTTGTTAGCAGTCATGTTCATTTTGATTCTTTAAGATTTGTTGTTTGTCCTTTGTTTTTTTTTAAACTTTTTTAAGACCCCTTTTGGAGGATCTTTTAAGCTTTTTGATTCAGTGTTTTTATTAATTGTTTGATATTTTTTGTTATTTTTTTGTTTTTTTTATGTTTTTTATTTTTTAATTTTTCTTTTTTTTAATTTATTCTTTTCTGTTTTTGTTTTTCTTCTTTGTAGTATTGTTTTCTACCTGTTGTATTGCTTTTTTTGTTATTTTTACTTTTTTTTTTTTTCTGAGTTTTTGGTTCTTTTTTTATGTAATGTTTTTAATCTTTAATGTTTCAAGTAAATTAATTGTTCAAATTGTATGGGGGAACCCCCCCTCGGTAATAACAAGCTCTTTAGAGTTGGTTTTGTTGGGTGATTTGACCATTTGACGCTTCATACAAAGTTTCATGGAAGGCAGTTGGAAAATAAGGAAGAAATTGATTTTTTAATATTCTCCATAAGAATAACATTGGGCGCTTTCAAACAACGTACTGCTTTTATCAGGGACAGTAAATTTAACTTTTCTCTGAAACCGTTAGTCGTAGACAAATAATTCAAAATACTAATTTGTTTATTTTTTTAAGCTGGTTTCAATGGTGCCAGTCAAGTTCTACTTTACTTTTATTGTTTTCCCTGAAAATATAAAAATTTGATTTTTACCTTTTGGCTATGCATTTGTATCTTTCTAACACCTTTGTAAATTACATATGAATCGACCTGGGCTGAAGCTCTAATGGTTCTGAGTTAGGTCTGGGCCAAGGAAACAGGCCCCGGGAGGAATATCCAATGCTAAATCCATTAAAAATGTGTTCATAATTGATACACACAGCCGTATTAGCATAATGTATCAGAAATGAGCCTGCATAATAAAAAGCCACAAAGCCTGCATGATAAAAGCTATAAAACTTATTGCCGAGTAGAAAAACAGTTTACCACATAGTATGGCACTGAATGTGTTAAACAATGTTGAGAGACAAAATTAAAAGCAAAAAAAATGTGTACATAAATAATATTTCTGCATTCACAAAATCCCTAGTAACAGTTTGACATTAAGTGTAGTTAAATAAAGATTATTTCAAATTATTTACCAGTAAATGTACAAAGACCGGAGCAAAAGGGTTGGAAGCTAGGACTTCGCCTCGGTACATGTCATAAAGGAAGATTATGGCAACCAGTCGCTGCCACGGCCTTGGCAACAAGTCAGCATTTTGTAGCAGCAACACGAGCGCACAACCAACTGAATGGAAATATTGGAAATAATAATTGATTGTTTGTACTTAACAGTATACAAGGTCTGTCACAAAACAGATTTAAATGAGTACAATAAAACAATCTAATTGCAGACACAGCTAGAAGCAGTTAAAACTCTTCAAAGTAGACTATGTTAGAACACTGGCGCTAGCATTCCTTCCACTGTCGGTACACCCTCTGGAAGGTGTCGATGGGCTACTACATATGATATGTAATCTTGAATGTTTATTTTAGGGTAGTTATTTTAAACAATTTAGTGGAAACATGATGTTGCTAGAATAAATAGAACTGGACTTATAAAACTTTAAGCAAAGTATTGCAAAATTAGGGCTTAACTCGGGAAAAAGTAGGCCTACCGCAGTTGAGGTCAGTTGTAAAATAAAAAGTCCCATGTTGAAGAATTAATATAATACACTACAGTGGCTAGAATGATTTTACTGAAGCAATCATTAAAATACACCACTTCATTGTCCACTTATTATAATCTCTAATTATTGAAATCTGAGGTGAAATACCAACTTCCAATTTTTTTTAACTACATTAAGCTTAAGGACTGCAAATAAATTCCTTAGTGAAAAATGAAGAGAGTAAACTATCAATCAAAATTGGATTTTAATGGACTATGCTGAATTACAGTAAATAATAAACAGAGAAGGGTCAAGTAAATAGGTAAGATTTTGGGAGCTATTTCAAGCATTTTATATTTAAACTGCGGATATTAAATAAGATTATAGTATATACCTTTGTAGTTATCTTGTTTGAAGAAACATTGATGTAGCTGAGAGCACAGAGCTTCTAAGCTTTTGGTTTCTACATTCTCTTCACTGAGAATTCTGCAATAAAATAAACTATGAAAATGTCACGTATTCTGAGAAATGCACTAACTCTAAATATAGAAAATAAAATATCGTAAAATTATTGCTAGTAACTCCAACTTCATCTAATCACCACCTGTTTTTCTATAATCTCTACCTAGGGACTATCATCACTTATGTGATTATCATGTTGCAATATTCTGCAGGTGGTGCCTTGGCAATGTAAACTGCAGTGTAAAAAGTCAGTTTTAGAATTTTTTACATTACAATGTTTTATTCATAAAATTATGAATAAGTATCCAGGTCAAAGCTGGCAAATTCCTAGGTATAAAAGGTTACAAAAGACAGACAACAGGTTACAAAGACTATTTTGAGGATAGCAATTTTGAAAAGTAATTAATTCAAACTTTAACACACTCCTTAGAAACCCTATGATGTAATAAGAAGTTTGTTCTGCGATATTTTAAAGGATTTAACAAGAAATATTGATTTAATTGCTATTTTAAAGTTCATATTTACATAGAGCCCTTTTACACATGTTTTTTAATGGTTAAAAAAAACAGATGCTTCTACAAGCAATTAGATTAGATAAGATTATTGAATTGGCGACTATATCATAATGTAGGTATATTAAGCCAAGTATGAATGAGACATGGGTATAAGGTGATTGTGGCGTGATCTTGTAGTCTTTCTACTGACTAAGGCTGACATATTTTTTAGACAGGGCTGATAATTACTTGCCCGACAGCTAATGGCAACTACAGGACCTACAGTTTAACGTGGAATCCGTACCCCTGCCTCTGAATTGCGAACTGGTCTAATTATGACGATGGTCTTTACGGATTAACGTAGTATTCAATAGTGCGGACGTTAATCCACACAATTGAACACTACACTAACCAACCATTGCTCTCAACTATTCACAATTTGTGATCTCCAAGGAGCTGGATTATAGAACGACGCCACTGTAGATCAAATGAGCACATTTATGCACTGTTTTCCGTCTTTCATACAGTCAGACATCCTTCAGACATCCTTCTGAATGTCCGTTTTTTATCGTCCAATCGAAAACGCATATACAAAAGGGTTTGTTCTTAATGCCAATTAATCATTGAAAAATTGTCTGTCTTCAATTATAATCAGTCTGTTTCATTACTTCATAGGCTGACTAATGTAACTAAGACACGAATGATAAAATCATAAAAGATAAAAACCTATCTCAATTCCATAGCAGGGATATTATGATGTTGCACAACCTATTGGAACCATAATTTCATCATCTGCATTTCCTTTTAAACTAACCAGCCTGCATAGAATACCCAATTACAAAATCTGCTACCCTATACCATGCTGCCAAAACCCTGCTACATATCAAATTACTCCACTAAATTCCCATTTCTACTCACCTTTTACTGAGGACCTAACCAATCCTTTTTTTGTGGAAAATGCTAACTGTACACCATCAAAGAGTGCACACCCAACCTCACCTCAGGCTATTGCCCACTTAGGTAAAATCTATTAAGGAATACCTTCAAAGTGTTTTCGATCCCTTAGATAGACTTATTAGGCCTACTTTCAGTCATATTTTGGTTGAAAAACATTTTTCAGCAGAAAAAACTTTCTACTTACTTATATAAACACGTAGTGTAAGCATTACACAGCACATACGTGTATAAATTAATTATTGCATAACCCTACATTAAATACATATACACAATCATAATTATTTGGATTAATTGAGTTTTGAAAAATTACTGTAATTGGAACATTTACCTCGCAGATGTTTAAAACTGCAAATAATTAAAATGAGAAAGTGAGCAGCATTTCAAAAAAGGTTTGCTATTTACCTTATCTCAGAGTAATACACAAGGCGCTATTAAAAGATACTTTGCTAATACCCAGTGAATTATAACAACAAAAGTAATAAATATACGAAACACATAATTTATTACTAAACTATGAGGCCTTTTTAGTTGTGCTTTTTGCACTGGGTCACAAAAAATGTTTTTGGGTCACAAAAAAAGGTGCAAAACAGACTGAAGGTCACATAACCCCACACCCACCCACATATCCCTTCCATTACTGAAACCCCAAACTACAGGTACTCCGAGTTTTAGGTCAATATATTTTCAAACTCCATTTTTTGTAGAAACTTAAAATTAACAGTGAGCTAACCCCTCAACAACCCACACTTTAATTTACAAGATTTATTATTTAGAATATACCATCTATTCTTCATCTTTATTCAAGATACGATTATTAATTACGTCCTGCACTGGAAATAGTGCAGGACGATCATCACCTAATCGATGAGGGCAGGGGGATGGCAGGAACACTATTACTGACACAAATCTCCTATTGCTCGAGACCTCCCCTTTGCTAGAGACCAGAAGTCCTGGATAAGGAGCATCAATTTGTATTTTTTCGATAAAACTTTACAAAATTAATCCTCAAAAATTTTTAGTATTAAAATATACATCATATTATAACGAGTATAGCCGCATTTACACTATGCAACTTGTTTTATAAACTTCTGTTTTGCAAAATGTTTTACAAACATTTAGCCTATTAAACAAGTTATACAACAAGCGTGTTTTAACACCAAAAAAAATCGTATTTTAAAACATGTTCCAGGTTTTTTGTGCCGTGTAGAAAAGATCTAAGGAAGTTATAAAACTTTTGATTTAAAGTTTTAAAAACAATAGTTACATAAAACATGTTTTATAAAAAAGTTAAGTCTTAAGTCTAAAAGCTTAAAAGTCTAGGCTATTAGAAACTAAAAATTACATTCAGATACAATAAACAATGTTCACACCCATTTATAGGCATAAGATTGGTTCTAGGAATGGAATGTTTCGAAAACTTGAATTATTTAAACACATCCATTTATTTTTTCAAATTAAATAAGTTAAATAAGTAAATAAGTTACTCACCCAAGCAGGGAATTTAGTTCATTAATTGTAAGAGCCATTTATGTATTTTTCTAACCAGAAATCGGCGTAATAGTTTAATTTAAAGTAACATTCATTAACCGCGTGAAATAAATAGGAGCTAAAAATAATTCCAAACCATTTTTCTACAAATTTCCGATTTTATCACATCGTACAGGTTAAGTCATTGTTTTCCATCAACATTTAATGTTGCAACCTTGATCGGTTGCGAAAATGCCATTCATTGACGGCTGTTTTAAGTACAGACTGCTCGGCAAAACTCTGAAAAATCCCAATTTCTATCAATATGTAAAAAAATACATTAGTTCATACCACGAAACATTGCTTTAAGCTTTGCGTATAGACGTTATTAGTCAACCGGGAATGTATTTTTGGAAGTTTTACAAATAAGTATAAAATTATATTTTTACTTTAAAATTAATCAAAAAAATTTTAAACGAGTCCTCTTAAATTTGCTTTTGTTTTGAGAAAAAAGATGATTTTAAATTAATACCTTTCAACAATTGATTACACCATCTGCTAGCCAATTCATTGGTCATCTGCTAGCCTCACACAGTTAGCGTCTTGGATTTCGATGCAAGAGGTGACGGGATCGATCCCCGGGATGACCACAAAATTTAGATGAGAAAGATTGACAAACAGTAAACTTCAAGCCTACCTAGCGACAAACTATGCCTGCCAAATGACAAACAGGATTAAAAAAAGAGAGGTCAACCTGCCCGAGTTTCAGCAGACAGATTATTCTTGTTGTCAGTTGTTTTTTTTTCACTGTCAGTGTTATGACAAAATGTGATATGATAAGTCCACTGTTATTGTATTCTAATTTTTATAGTTATATTTTCATTTTTAAATAGGTACTAGAGGGGTTTACTATGTATTATTACACAGCAGTGATATTTTTATGATGGTATAATGTGGTATTGATTCTTATTATTGTAATTTTGAACAGTCAAGTTTTTTAGGTTATAAATTCAATTTGGTTCCTACTTTTCGTAGTTTGTGAAACTAAGAAATGTAATCATAGTACACTCTTAGAAATGTATTTTATTCCTAGATGTTTCAATATTTATTATAAATGGAAAACAATAACAAAGAATTGTACGCCCTGTTGGAAATGTACAATAGTGAATCAGGCTCGGATAATTCTGAACTTGTCATAGCCCCTCAAAAAAAGAAGAGGCTGACCAAACATAGGTAGGCCTATGGTATTATTTTAAATTTAAAATATTGTATTTCGTTACCTTTTTGTAGTTATATTTTCATTTTTAAATTGGTACTAGAGGGCTTTCCTGTGTAGGCCTATTATTACACAGCAGTGATATTTTAATGAAGCTTTGATTCACCTTCAACTTAACTAAAACTTATACCCAAAGTTAAATCTTTTACTATTTTACCTCAAATTCTCATTCTTAAGAATATTGGAACGGACATGTGCAAAGTGCACAATTTAGACCCCTCTTTTGATTAATTTGTTGCTCCTTAGCCCTGTAGTGGCTAGAATGTAATAATTCCTGCAACCTTTTTTTTAAATTATTATTTTAATGATAGTTATAGTAATTTTACAGCCTATTAACATAGGCTGTAAAATTACTATAACTATCATTAAAATTCATTTCCCCTTGAGTATCTCATACTAACTATAACTAGTTAGTATGAGATACTTTAATATTTTAAAAATAACCCAATAATGTGTGTATTTCATTATTAAACTCAATTATTTTTTACTGAAGCTTCAACATTGAGCGAGAAAACACTTATGCTGTGGTTGGGAAACCGTGAGTCTGAAGTTAAGGAAATTAAATTTTGTTTATAAACATTGGGATAAAAATTCAGATCAACTGATCATTTCAAGTGTCAAGCCATGTTTCAGTTGTTTCCAACCAGTGACTAGCTCTTTGGACCATTTCATGGATCCAGACAAGTGTTCTTGTAGTATTTATATATCCAATGGACATTTTTTGGCATAAATGGTGAATTTGTGCCAAAAAGATTTTCCCTCACATAGTTTTGCCAGTAAATTTGTATATTGTACTTTATTGTTATAGATTTTCGATGAGTCATAATATAAGATAATATATATGCACATGTATATACAGGGTGTCAATGAAAAACGTTTCAGGACTTCGGTGAGTGATTAGGTACCTTAAAAGGAAGAAAAAAGTTCCAATCGAGGTATGGTCTAAAACGCTTATTTTCTCAGATATCCGCATCTTGTATTTTTCACAAAATATTTTTTTTTCAAACATTTTCCAACAGATTATTTAAAAACTTAGTAAAACTTACAGTAGTAGACTACTATTATTAAAAAAATAACTAGCATGATCCAAGCTCAAAATCCAAAACGGTGGCCATTGTATTTTTTACAGCTTTCAAAGTATTTTAGTTTTAAAATTTTAAACGGCGCCATTTTGAATATTAAGCTTGGATCATGCTAGTTATTTCTTTAATGACAGTAGTCTACTAGTATAAAACATATACAAAATTTGAAAATAATCCGTTAGAAAATGTTAGAAATAAAAATTATTTTGTGAAAAATATAAAATGGTGGATATCTGAGAAAATAAGCGTTTTAGGCCATACCTCCATTACAACTTTTTCTTCATTTTAATGTACGGTACCTAATCACTCACCGAAGCCCTGAAACATTTTTCCATGGACTCTTTGTATATGTATAAAACCTTATTGATTCTCACATTATTATACCACCATCATTTCAAAATGCGCTTCCACCATTCACCATCTGAGATCTTAAATTCACCATCAGTAAAGAATCAATCTTCATTCAGCTATTACCATTTGGTTCCTCAAACAAAAATGCAGTAAGTTACTGTATTTGTAAAGTAGAAATATGTTTTATTTCGACCAATCATTCAGTAGATCACAGTCTTAAATTTAGTCTTATTTTTCGAAACTTAGCAGAAACACCAAAACAAACTATATCTATACAATGTCTGATAATAGGCGAATCAAAGAAAGGATTATATTTTAATCCTTTCCAATTTTGTACTAATAGGCTACCATTAATTTTTTTAAACTCTTACTTCTTTAAATTTTTATTTTCATGTTTAAGAATAAAGTGGTTTATGATACTTTTTCAAGAAAACGGAGGCCGAACTCGAGTGGGCGGCAGTTGGCTCCGCAAGTGTGTGGTGGCCGCACTGTCAGTCTCACCCTTGCCCTCTCCCTCCTCCTATGCTGGTTACTCACCCTCACTTGGCTTGCCATCGCACTCAACTCTCAAATACAACACCTTGACTCAACGGTTCAGTCAGGTTTGTTAATTTGTAATATTTTTTTTATATATGAGGGCTGTTTGGAATTAACCTCCATGCCCACTAAGCGGGAAGTGGTGGTGATGTCAGAACAATCCCTCTCACTTACTTACTCTAACATGCATGGAAGCCATTTTAGAGTAAAAGTTGTCTGTGCCTTAAGTTTATTTTCAGTCACTTGCCTAAATTTGTGCTGCAATCAAAAATCCCGTATAGTGTTAGGTGCATGCTGATTTGATTTTTTAAAGATAAACAACAGCTGCAGCTATTCATAGAGAACAATGTGTTGTTAGTAGACCAAAAATTATGAGTGAAGTTGTTTGAGAATGGGTTTGTTTATTTAAAGACTAGAAACAGAGCCCGTTGTGGTAAAATACAACGGTCTCTAGAAAAAAGGTACCCCAATATATTTCTTCATAAACATTTTTTTTACTTTTTCACCATACATACTAAAAAACGTCAAACTTTCATATTTTTTGGCAAATCTACAGGATGAAAGCTTTCTAATGACATATTAATCAATAAAATTGGTCCAGTGCAACCCTAGATTTAGTTGTACAAATTTTAACAAAAAAATGTCAGACTCAGTATTTCTTCAACGCCAAGAAATTTGTTGTATCTTTGGTTTTTTGTACATAACTTTTAAACGGTGAAGAAATCGACCAAAGTGGATGGTGATTTTCTGATAGAAAATTAAATTTCCAACAAATTATTATTAAGAATCTTTTGAGAAACCTCAAAAAAAAGTAAAATATCGCCTTCAAAAATAGGATTTCGTAAAAACCTGTTTTCAATGTATTTCTTATGGAAAACATTGAAAACAGGTTTTTAATTAATTTTTCACCATAAATACTAAAAAACCTCAAACTTTCATATTTTTTGGCAAATCTACTTGAATGAAGCCTTCCAACAACGCATTAATGATTAAAATCGGTATGGTAGAACTCTAGATTTAGTTGTACAAAGTTGAACAAAAATATCTTTAATTCAATAATTTTTCAACACAAAGAAATCGGTAGTAGCTTTGGTTTTTTTTAAATAACTTTTAAACGGAGAGGAAATCGACCAAAATGGATGGTGATTTTCTGAAAGAGAATTAAATTTCCAACAAATTACTATTATGCATTCCTTGAGAAACCTCAAAAAGGCTGCCAAACATTGCCTTCAAATAAGAAATTCGTAAAACCCCATTTTCAATGTATTTCTTATGGAAAAAATGGTTTTTAACTTTTTCACCATAAATACTAAAAAACATCAAACATTCATATTTTTTGGCAAATCTACATTATGAAAGCTTTCTAATGGCATATTAATCAATGAAATTGGTCCAGTGGAACTCTAGATTTAGTTGTACAAAGATTTTTAAGACTGAATTATTATAAGAATAGATAGATGCTTCAATTGTTTATTTTGAACTTTTATGTTGATTTTCTAAAGAAGCTCATCAGTGACCACAGATGGCTGTAATAAATAAAAAAATGTTGTAGTATATATAATGTGTTGAATATTTACTTACATCAGGTGGGTGTTGTTACTATTTTTACTAAGATCTTAAATTCCTTAAAATATTTATTTATTCAGAATAAATATATTTATTCACATAGTTATATATGGAGACTGTGACAACGTAATTCCAAGTTGATTTTAACAAGTGATGTATTATGTTATGTTTATTGGGGAATAAAGTCATTATTTCATATCCTTATTGATTGTTGAAAGGGACTCACAATGGTGTTACATAAATGTGGGTGGGCTTAATGCCAAGATGGCGTATGAGGCTATGAAATTAATTTAAATTAAAGCTCAATCTGTTTTACAAAAATAAATACATTCATAAAATTTAAATATGCACAGATTCTATTTCAGGGAGGGGCACTCGTGCTGGCTATTTCAATAATGTTGGAATAGGGCCTATTAAATAATGATATTTTTTAACACAAATTGATGAAATTAGGCGTTTACATTCTAAGGTATGGCATCAAATTAATGTCCCATAAGATTTCCAATTTGGTATTTTCACTGAATTCAATAATTATTGATATTTAATTAAATAAAATTTTGAATAATAGTCTTCTTGAGGGGTTTGGAAATTAGGGGTTCGGAAATTAAATTATTTGACAATTAATGATTAATGAGCTTGAAGTGTCCATATATTCCGGGTATCCCTAAGTAATACAAGTTGGATGTTACCTAATGGTCGTCTTTCTCCACTAACTACTAACTGGGGGAGTATATTCAAATAAAAGGTGAATTTATAATTTTAGTGAGCCAACTTTCTCTAACTATTCAATAACCTGAGAATGTGACTGCAGGTTACTTTGGGAATTACAAAGTCTAGGTTCTGTGACTTAATAAATTTAATTTAACTTTAACACAGGTAGTCCATATGAACTGTCGTTTCTAAAGGTCTCTTCCTCACTCGTTCATTCTTGTTAGTTTAGGCTATTGCTGGAGCACATAGTATTTTTACAATGGTCACAAGTTATTGTTGTTATTTTGGAAAAGTATACTATATAAAATTTATTCCATTTCAATTCTTTTACAAACTTATTTTAGATGATTATATATGATGTTGGATTATATTTTATTTTGGATATTATTAATGGTTATAACTAAATTAATTTGACTCTTTAGGCTAGATGAATAAATGTATTATTGTGTCTGATGATGTTCTGAGGAGATGATCTGACATATTTATTACTATGATATATAATATTTTATGTAACAACAAGAATAAATTTAAGTTAGGCAAAAGGAGTAATAACATATGACATAAATTATTTCTTTTATGTTTTGGGTTGAATGGTCATCAGTAATTAGCACAAAACTAATAATATTGAAACAACTTAAAACTAAGTGATGTATGAATAGAATGTAATGTTACATAGTCTACCACTTTTGCCTTAATTTTGGACATTATTCAATCATTTTTAATCGGACAAACCCATTCTCGAACAACTCCTCCGCTCATTATTTTTTATCCATATACAGCATAAAGTTCTCTATGAATAGCTTCTGCTGGATGTTGTTTAGTTGTAAAATATCAAATCACAGCATGCACATTCACATTTCACGGGATTTTTAATTGTAGCGCACATTTTGGCAAGCGACAGAAAGCAAACTAATGTACAGACAAATTTTACTTTAACTCTGCTGGAAGTCCACTGTTCTGACAAACAATTTGCCGTAAGAATGGCGGTGCTACCCTTGCCACTTCTTACACAGTGGGTAAATTACACAGAGGTTAATTTTTGAACAGCCCTTGAATTTTTATATTTATTACTGCCAGTAATTATTGTCTCCGGCAACTAAATGTATTAACGGATTGCGAGTGCCTGACCTTTGTGTTTCCGAGAATGAAGAAATCCCATAATGCTTACCATAAATTTTAACGTTTGTTCATAATGTTGGGTTTTCCTCTTGTTAAAATTAAGATTTCGTTAGTATAAACCCACACTCCTCTGGTCTGGCACTCCAGTAATTCGGCGTTTTTAGACAATGCAAACAAAAGGAGTGGAGGGAGAAACAAGTCGAGACTTAAGGTATAAAACACCAGGGTATTTCAAATTCGAGGTAAATATACCTGGGTATTTATGAAAAAATATCTTTACTGCAGACATAGTTATTTCTATTATTTTATATTTTAAGACAGTGTACAACAATATATTACTTATTTAACCGATATAGGCCTATATATAAATAATGACACATCACTACTTCCGGCCTCAGCTGTATGAGAGGGTGCAGGTCTCTCTTGGGCTGTGTCAACGGTGGTTTGAGTTTTTTCTGCCGCTCTTCAAACTCCTGCATTTACGCTTCGAATATCAAATCATCGATTGCAATTTGCTTAGATGCAGAGGGGTTTTTCTTTTTCTCTAACGGATGGCAATATTCTCGCCATAAACAGTGCAATTGTCCCTCACCGCTGGTTGTTGAATTTTGTAAATTGTTCAGGCAACTTTTCATAATGCTATAAGCTTCGTCAACTTGATTTTTTTTTATGTTTTGCTCTGCCACTCGCATTTGAGCTTTCAAGTCCTCTACACGATGACGCGGGTGTACTACATCTGGATGGAGTATTTACACAAGACATTGTGTGAGACGAAGAAATATTGCTGGCCGTTTTTCGGCAAACATTGCCAGTGTTGTTATCATCAGTGTCGACTGTGGGGTCATTAGGCTCTATCAAGTTTGACAATGTTTCTCGTGGGGTAATGTTTTTCCTGATAAATACTTAAAATATTAAAAACCCCACCATGGCTTTTTCTTTTCACATACCCATTCCTGATTTAAATATATTCGTCTTCTTCTCTCTTCTACACTGAGCTAAGATACTCTCCATTTTCTTCTTAACTTCTGTGTTATTAACCCCCAACTTGGTAGCGATGGCGGCATACACGTCTTTCCTCTTATATTTATTTTTTATTTGTTGTCTGAGATATTCCACATCAGCTTGTAGGATCACAACCAACACTGTAGAATAAGTCTGTCTTCCAATCGATATTATCTCAGACTACATGACTTTCTCAAATATTCGCCAGTTGTTTGCCCTGAAAGCGAACTTTGGTCGAACTCTTTCTCCAAACAAAAATGGCGGCAACTACTTCATCAGTCACCATAACTTTTGTTCAAGGACTTCTCAACACTACAGTTTGCCGAACATTCGCCTGTGAACATCTAAATGTTCGGGCGAACTTACGTGAACTGTTCGGCCGAACGTGTGTCCAGTGTGGAGGATTGAATATTGGAGATCTAGGTTTTCAAAATTTCTACTCATAAAGTTTGTAAATTATAGCTTGCTTAGTGTTAGTAGAATACGTTCAGAATGAAACATTTACCTAAGGAAAAAATATTTAAAGAGTACTTGTTACTGGAAGCCAATGGAAACAAGCACTTCTATCTATCAACAGCGTTATGATCCTCGTCTACCATGAACATTTTGTAGTTTTAGTCAATTTCGGGAGAGGGTTTAGTTTCAGTTATACAAACTGCAGGGAAACATAAAGTATCATCACATATTTTATATTCATATCTATGAGTAAAAAGTTGTCATCACAGTATAAACGTAAGCACAAAACATTAACCTTCCTTCAATAAAGACTTGATAAAGGTAATAAACAGGTTAACCTTGCTAAAAAGTATGGAGTCGGTTGTGCGAACATTCATGATATAAGAAAGAAAGGTGAAAAAATTAAGTCTTATTGTAAAAGTGTTGATAGTGAAAAGTAATAAAAAAACTTTGAAACGGGAGAGTTCTGTCAAGTTTTAAATAGCCTGTATGCCTGGTTTCTCCCAGAACAGAACAGGAATATGGCAATCTCAGGAGAAATTCTCAAAAGAAGAAAAGGCAAAATTTTTCGATTGAAAAATAATTAGGGTAGATGATTTTAAAGCTAGTGATGGATGGTTTGAAAAATTCATAAAACGATTTGGAATTTGTGTATTAAGTATGAGAGGTGAAAGAGTCTCTAGTGATACTGCATTGATAGAACCATACAAAGAAAAGTTTTAAAATGTCGTTACGGAACTAGACCTCACTCTGGACCAAGTCTATAATGCAGAAGAGGGTGTTTTAGACCTTATTAATATTTTTATTTTTTTTATATGTATATAATATTTATTAGGCATTTGCCTAAAAAATATGCATAAAAAATAAAATAAAAAATATGCAGAATATTGTTCATAGTGTGTTTAATGGTGATTATAAAAATACAGAAAGAGGGTGTATGTCTCAAGATGCTTTCAAGGAATGGCTCTATGAAGTAATATGTGCCATCTGTCATGTCATTTCTTGAAAAAAAAGAAAATTCATCAGAAAGCACTGCTTATTTTGGATAAGAGTACTAGGTGCTTTTTTATAACAGCTAACATATTTTATCATCCAGATGAATGCAAACTAAAGAGTTCTGGTATCGGAGTTTTGTTCTTACCACCAAACGTAACTCTTCTTTTACAACTAATGGACCAGTACGTCATTCAGGAACTCAAAATGCACTATAGAAAGGTTTTCATGCACAAACAATTGACAGTGAAATCAAGCTTTTAAAACAAATTAATTTAAAAGATGTTTTTACTCTAGCAAATGCTTAAAAAAACCTATCCCAAAAAGTGCTTGTTTATTCATTGGATTGCTTATGGCGGGATATGACATTATTAGAGCAGTACAAAAAGAAGAAGAAACTGAAAGATGATAGTTAAGAGGAAATGTAAGTTTTGCTTGACACTGATGAAACTGAAGAAGATATTGATTGTTTATTAATAGAGTTGCGAGATACAATTGCCGAATAATTGTTGATCAAAGTGAGGTTTTAACAACAGTACATTATCATTAACTTGTGTTTAAATGGGGAAGAATAAGAAAACAACCATATTATGACTGAACAAAATGACTCAAAAACGAGACGAGTAGTATTGTACCATAAGTATTTTATTAGTCATTTAAATAATAGGCCTATTTCTAATGATTGTTCTATTATTTCTATAGTAATTAAACTAAGTTATTTAGGATCAAAACAACGATGCAACATTTAAATTAAGTTCTTGTATATTGTAATTAAAGCTTTTTGGTGTATTATTCCAATAATCTGGTATTTTTCCAACTTTCCACTTTGGTCTTGTACAGTATTTAAAAAAAAAATATTTTAAAAAAATTGTCATTTAAGTTCTAATAAGGAGGCCGGTTAAGACAGCCAAGTAGTTTTGTTCAAACTTGATGTAGGATGACTCACTATTGTAAACCCTAAAGAGTGATTCTGATTGGATGTTGGATTCACAGGGTCCAAGCAGACTGTAACTTGAATCCTGTAACCCACCGAAATTATAAATAGAGGTGCAGAGCCTTGTGCTCCTCCTTTCTAGTTCAGACTCAGTAGTGATTGGTTTTAAAAATATAAAATTTGTAATGTTACATACTAAATTTTCAAGGGCCCCAATTTTTGGTGCTTATGGTACTTGTGGTACTTATGGTACTCATGGTACTTATGTAATTTATGTAAATGGAATAAAATAAAGGAAGAACTATTAAGTGTCTTAACCGGCAATTAAAGGACTATTTTCAATTAAAGGATTATTTTCAAATGCAAGATTTTATTATAAGAAATGTAATGAAGCTCAAGAGTGTGTTATTTACTTTTTATTAACCAAAACTAAAAAAATTTACATGTGTATCAAACCCAACTGGTACAGTCTGATATCTGCAGGCTTAGTGAGGGTCCACTGTAGATGCATACAATTATAATTATTTGTTTATGGTTACTGATTTATACAATGGAGTTAAAAAGTAAAAAAAATTATGGTTTGAAATACCTTTCTGTCAATGGATCCTGGCGTAGGTTTTTGACTACAGTCGTTTTGTGTTGCTTGAACACATCTTCAGGTCTTGAGTATTGCCGTCAACTGTTTGCTTTACACTAAAACACTTCTATTTTCAATAACACTACACATTGAAAACAGCTATTTACAAGAAGGTGGGAGGTGGTTGAGTTGGGACTGTCACGTTCCGGGGGTGTCAGCCGCACTTTTACTTCCTGGTGACTCATCCATCGGGCCTTTTCAACGATGGACAGTCCAAAAAACAAACAATTTAGTATTTTGAATCTTTGCTCTATGCCGATCAGTTACTGAGATAGAAACTGGTACACGCAGTACGTTTTCTTATAGAGCCCCAATGTTATTGGGAAGAGGTAAAAATTATTGATATCTCGCTTATTATTTAAAATATTGTGATAAAACTTAATATATTGCTTATTTAGTTAAATTCTAATAATTTATGCTGAAAAATCTATTTTATTATTCCTTATAACAGAAAACCTACTTACTCATTCCCAAGATAAAGAGATAAGGTAAAAATTCATATATCGCTTAAAATTTGAAGTACTTTTGATAATTCTTGTCATAAGTCTTCATATAGTTAAAATCTAATTATGTATGCTGAAATACCTAAATTGTTTTCTTCCTCGAGGCAGCAAACCATTCTCATTCCCTCTTATTTTGATGGATAATAAGCAAATTTAAATAACCTCCTTATTATTTTTAAAACTGTATTGTGATAAAACTTGTTATATAGCTTCTAGATGAAGCTATCAATATACGTACGTCAAAAATCCTTGTTTTAATATTTCTTATGGCAGCAAACCTACTTACTTATTTCCCATGTAATTCTTGGTAAATTAATATAATTTCTCAAATACAGTTTGTATCATCTCAAGTAATTCATAAATGAGTGGAAATTTGCTGAGTACTCAGGTTTGGTGCAACAGGGGTATTTTTTATGCTCCGTAGTGAGAACATGGGAATGTACCCCTTAGGATTGCAACAATCATATCCCTAAGTCCTGTTAGATTTTTAAAACAAAGTAATTATTGAAAAACTCCGTTTTGGGTGTAACAAAACTATATTCCTACAAAATCTATAGCGACGCCTTTATAAAATTAAGCTCAGTAGAAGAAGCTTTTGGGCTTTCGCTCAGTGCCTTCCAAGACATAAAGGACCTGCAGCATTCCAGTGTGTATTGGAGTTGTCTCAAGATGCTGCAGGCGTTTGTACACAAGTGCTAATTTAAGGTGTTAGGCTAAATAATGATATATTCTTAATTCTGTTAAACAATGTAACATTGCATAGAATGTGTCAATTTACAAAAATGTTCACACAATGAAAATAATGAGAACAGTCAGGGGCAATGAAACAATGAAAAAATCCGTCCCAGCAATGCCAATAATACTGTATATAGAGGAGCTGCCTAGCAATGCCTAATTATTCGAATGGCTTTTTTCTGAAGTTTGAATAGCTAAATGAAATTTTTATTTGCACAGCCACCTCACACAACTATTCCATAGTTGAGATGGGGATAAATGAGACCGTAGTAAGCCGTCAGAAGTACATTATGAGGGCAGAACCTGGAAAGGTACCTAAGCACGTAAATGCCAGATGACACACGCTTACAAATGTTGTCAATATGGTCTTCCCAGTTTAGACCTCTGTCAACGTAAATGCCCAAAAATTTAATGCTGCTTACTTTATTTAATTCTGTCTCATCCACCATTACTGTAGGGTAGGGTTGTGTGTTCGATTCTCGAAGGCGGAAATCGATAAAAGACGATTTTGAAGCATTGATTTTGAGGTTTTAACAGCAGGAATGTTGAATGCATCTGTTCATGTTTACAAAAGTGTTTACTTCAAGAGATTCTAAAGTAGTTTTGTGAAGGCAGAGAGTAGTATCATCAGCGTATTGGATGAGGTGTCCTTTTTCAATCCCTGAGCCGACGTCATTGACGAAAAAAGAAAAGGCAAGGGGCTGAGAATTGACCCCTGTGGGATCCCATATCTCAAAGATTGGCTGAAATTTGGACCACTTGGGATCCTCCTGCAAGAAATGACTTGATCCAGTCAAGTGGTATATCACAGATTCCGTGGGATTCCACCCTCTGTAACAGAGTGTTGAGGTCCTCACAGTCAAAGGCCTTCGAGAGATCTAAGAACACGGTTAAAGTGTTATGGTGATTTTCGAGGCCCTCGACGATCGTTTCTACAAGACCAACAACAGCATCAACAGTTGACTTTCCTTTTCGGAAACCAAACTGGTCAGGTGAGAGAAGATTGTACTTGTCAAGAAATTTTGACATTCTCTCAAGGAATAGCTTTTCAAAAACTTTGCTGAACGCTGGGAGAATTGAAATGGCTCTGTAGCTGTCAGCCGATTGTGGATCATTTTTTTGTAGATCGGAATGATCTTAAATTTTTTAAGCTATCAGGAAATGATCCTGTTTGAAAGACAAATTAACAATTTCTGTAAAAGGTTTGAGAATTTCTGGCAAGCATTCTTTTATCAGCCACATTGAGACTCAGTTTAGGTCAAAGTCCTTTTAGGAGCCAGATTTTGAATAGCACGGGCAATTTCCTCCTCCAACACCGGAATAACCCCATGGAGCCAACCGGACTTTGAACCCTATTGTTGGAGCAACTGAGGAGAAAAAAGAATTAAATTCTTCAGCAACTAAAACTGGATCTGTTACAATATTTTCATCTTTCTTTAAGTGGATTTGATTTTTATTTGGCTTTAGTGTTTTACTATTTATGATTTGTCATGCAGTTTTAGAAATGTCTTTTATAATTTATTTGAGATGTCATGTTCTTTTGCATTTTTTAAGACTTTTCTGTAGGTTTTGTTTATATTTCCTGAAAAAAGATTGAAATTCTTTGTGGTGAGAATATTTAGCTATTTCAGAATATAATTTTAATTTTTCTCTAAAAGTCAAAATTTCACTTGTAATCCAGGTGTTTCTTTTTAATTTTCCATTTGATTTGGATACTGAGAGGGACAAGTCAAGTTTAGATTAAACAAAAATCTGTCATTGAAAATGTCAAACAAATGTGGTTACAAGACAAAGGTTGATGGATGAAGTCCCAGGCATCTTGAGAAACTTGGGACCTTAAAAGCTTAATAAGGCCTAACTTATAATCGTGTGTTACACGGGAACAGCGTGTAAACTACAAATATATGAAATCTTCATCATAGGCTTACTCTTAGGAAAAAATCTTTATATTAACTTCCCAGTGGGAAATAGGTTAGATCATGGATTTGTTTAAAGGGAATTTTTTCAGTTCATCTAAACAGCTCTTATAACCACACTCTGACGTTACTAACCAAATGACGTAACTGTTTCAAATTTTTGTCGCGCAAATTGGCAATACCCCCAGAGCTAAGACATATCCAATCCATATCAAAAGCCGTTTTCAGTCCCCGCAAAATCATCGTTTTCGGATCACTTCGAATAAGGAATAGAAAAAACATATTATGTTAAATGTTTCAGTTCGCTAAGCTCAAAATTTTCATGATATATAAATATTGTTTTATATCGTGTAAGGATGACAACAGAAATGTAAACACAGATTACGACTATGTATAAACTCAAATTATTTCATCTAAGTTTGTAACGATTAGAAGGTTATTGCCACACTTGTATGATGAAAATAATTGTTCATCACACTGAGCGAAAGTGTCTTTTTGGTACCCAGTTACCATTTCATCATTTGGCTATTATTTAAGAGTCTGCATCAGTGGTAGCCATCTTGAATTTTAGTCCCATAAGAGCAATGTTAAATTCTGGGGGAACATACCTTCACATTTTTTTTACGAGGGCAAATGCTGATGCACAATCAGGGAGGAAATATCGGTACACTCCCCGGTGTGTGGCACTCTCACCCACTAAAACCCCCTCACCTCAGGCTGAAATCCGCCTTGGAAGCACCTATTAAGGTATTACATCAAGGCGGAGCCTCGTATGTGAAGCCACATGGCTACAACACCTCCTTAGCCACCTGAGGAAGGATCAAAGCTGGCTCTGATCCTCTTCTGTCTTTTTTCTCTTGAGAACGTTCTCGACGAATACAGCAATACGTCGCCACTGGCAACTAAAATTAGAAAAAAATACTTTCTCCTGATAAATTCTAATTTGAGCCACCAACCCAAAATGTGTGGGTAATACACAGTGAATATGAGTAAGGGGTAAAGGGTGAGTGTGATGAATGCAAGTCTTCTGTTACTGACAAAGATCAGCACGTTAATTTGCCCAATGATCAAAGACAACTGAGTCCAGTTGCCACCCCAGGCAACACATACACCTACACACAGTGGTGGGGATGCAAAATCATTCCAATATTCAGTCTTGGTTTATTCTTAATTGTCAATAAGCTACAAGAGCAAAATAATAGACAATGTTAGATATATTTTGCAGCAGGTTGAAATAAGTCCATTCAATATTCATGCTCATAATAAATAACATAAATATCAAAATCAAATGTGACTGTCCATACAGTCTCCAGTCAAAACATTTGGAATTGATCTCTTAAGAATCTGCATCAGTGGTAGGCAACTTGAATTTTAGTCCCGTAAGGGCAATGTTAAATTCTGGCGGAACATACCTTCACTTTGGCGTCTGTAGTGGCGTTAATTATCAAAGTATCAATGTAAAACTTTGGAAGTACATTGATGAGATGTGGCTCAAGGACATGACCTTTTAATGTTCAAAAATTTAACTTGATATAAAAACAATTAATGGTACCAGTGGACTGACACATACTTTCTCCCTTAAGTAAATTTAAAAAAGACAATCTGTAATAAAACTATCATGTTCTACAAAGTAATTCTAAATATCATTTAATAATTTATTGTTCAAATTGTATGGGGGGAAACCCCCCCCCCCCGGTAATACCAAGCTTTTTTGAGCTGGTTTTGTTCAGTGATTTGGCCTTACACTTCATACCAAGTTTCATGGAAAACGGGTGGAAAGTAAGGAAGAAATGGATTTTTTTATATTTTCCATAAGAATAACATTGGGCGCTTTCAGACAACGTACTGTGTTTATCGTGGACAGTAAATTTAACTTTTCTCTGGAACCGTTAGTCGTAGACAAATAATTCAAAATACTAATTTGTTTAGTTTTTTAAGCTGGTTTCAATGGTACCAGTCAAGTTATACTTTACTTTTATTGGTTTCGCTGAAAATTTAAAAATTTGATTTTTTTGACATTTAAAAGCCCATAACTTTTGAACCGTCATTTTTACAGACATGCGGGTGGTGTCAAATTATTTAGTGCTCTGTGCACTATAAACTATCAAATTTTAATGAAAATCCGTAGAGCCGTTTTTGAGAAATTTGGATTTTTCACGTTTTTTAAGGGTTTTTAGGGGTGAACTACCCTTAAAAATCAAAAATTCAAAAAAATGAAGAAAACGCCTGGAGATACGGTGACTATATATATACATGCCAAATTTCATCTAAATCGGACAAACGGGGTAGGCTGTGGCACTGTACACATCCAGACACACACACACACACACGGACGGACAGACATCACGCCAAAACCCACTTTTTTGGATTCAGGGGACCCCAAAACGGATATATCCACCCTCAACTTTAAATTCGAAAATTTTGACGAAAACAATACTTTCTCCATATACTGTACTATGTATAAGGGGAGAAAGTAAAAATACAGGAAAAAACAGGAATATTTTACATAAATAAATCATTATTTTTTATTGAGAGCGAAAATAAGAATTTCTGTAAGGTGGTGCCCTGGAGGACTGTAATACCTTTAATTTGACACCTCTTCCGTTAATTTATGACAGTAGGTCAAGGAGATATAGGCGCCAGAATTTAACATTGCTCTTACGGGACTAAAATCCAAGATGGCTACCACTGATGCAGACACTTAATGATGCTTCCTAACAAAAGGTCGACGTTAGGTTAGTAGTAACAATGCCGGGGATTGGACCGTTCCCCATCAAAACGGTAAGAAATACCGACAGGCGTAGAAAGACACAAAACAAAACACGATTGCGTACCAAAAAGAGTCACTTTCACTTCTTATTTTGAAAACTACTATAGCATTCATCTTGAAACTACTGCACATTTTCATTATTGTACAATGTATCCAATTAAAAAATCCAAATGTTAAATTATTCAACTAACAAATCATTGTTTACAAGCCACACGTTTTACTAATAGAATGTTATTTTATTTAGATTTTTTTTAATTTGCTATTCTTCTCTCGATACTTAATTTTTTTACAATGTCTTAATTCGTATTTTAAAAACTATTACTGGTACGTTATTTTCAGGCATAGCTAACCATTCACTTTCTTACCAACGCTATAAAACGTTTCCAATAGTGATATTTTAAACAAAAAATTGTACCTTTTTTCGAGTTTTATTTTAAGATACCGGTCTGCCCCAGTCGCGATAGCATAAAACAAGGCTTCGAGTAATAATTCTGTTTTAGAACGCAATACGCATTAATGGCTTATTAGCAATATGCAGTTAAAAAGATTTTGTTGAGGATAGAAAATTTTTCTTACGCTGGTATGGTACATTCTAATATTATACATAAAAAAAAGATTTTCAAATACTCGGTTTTAATTAATGAAAAAGTGGTTATTTGTTGTAACTTGTTATAGGCCTAACCTTTCCTAACCTCTGTCAAATCCCGATTTAAATTGCGAACACGAATAATGCGATCAAAACTTCTGCAACGCGACTTTTCCTGTCTTGGCAACGGGATTTAGTCGCTTCGATTTTGCCGACTTGTCAATGGCCCATATACAGTATACAGAGTAGTTGATTGGTTGCGTCCAAGTTGGCTACCTGTTCTCTGCCCGTTTGATACTTTTGTTACTAACAGCTGGAAATGTTTTCCCATTGTTACTGTTGTAATTATTGTTACATCTGTGTTAACATGGCTGGCTACACGACCATTGATCAACGAAAGTGGATTTTGAAAAATTATTTAAGACAGAAAACTGTGTAAAATTTCGACAGAGATTGAGAGATAGAGAGAAGACAGAGAGAGAGTGAGAGGGGGGGGTGATACACCTCCACCATCCAGATCTATAGACCAAGAAATCAAAATAGAGACTAGAAGTTTAATCTAATTTTAACCATACTAAAAACCCTTTCTCTTCTAAGAAACCTTGTGATGTTAATAAGATGGTTGAATTCATTCGCCAAACTTGTCAAGACATACATGAAAATTATGAACTTTTACGAAAAGTTTGTTTAAGCGTAACAGTCTGTACATAAAAGGAAGTGAGTGTTTTTGTCGAGTACCTACATTTTAAAAGTTGGTTTAGGTTTCTTAATACTCTTCATATAAATTGTAAAAGTTTGGTTTTTTAATCAATAAATATACCTATTCTATAAAATGTTTCATGAATATATACCTATTTTTGCACCCCTCTTTATATTAAGGATGAATTTTCGTGCAGTTCGAGTTTAGTTTTGTATCGTCGCAAGCACGTCACAAACTAAATAAATAAGGTACTGTAATTTCATACGTTTCCTTTCCTCTCTCAGCTTGTAATATCATCCCCAAAGAATGTCCGAAACTGTAACCGCCCGCAGGTCCCAGCCAGGTACGTGACGTGGGAGGCAGCGTGGGCCTCAGCGTACAGCGGCGGGGGCGATGACGGTGCAGTGTTACCAGGCCCAATCTCTACCAGTCTCTAGTTTCCGTAATTCGAGCTTAAAAACTACACGAAAGTTATTAGTTTATATCATTCTTCCAAGTGCCGAATTACAAAGCACTTACAAAGCTTTCATACTGAAACCAGCCGAACATTTAATAATAATAATAATGAACTTTAAACAAGCGTTGTTTGATTTTATACTGTCGATTTCGAAACCATTGGGTTACTTTTTCTTAACTTAAATACTTTGACCAGGCTTTATTTTTTCTAGATAAAAATTAAAAAAAATACATAAATAAAAACTCGCTAATGTTAAGTACATATTGAGAGATAAAATTGTCGTGAAGTACCGGTACCGTATTATTATCGTACAAGAGGATGGACCCAAGGGGGTGGGGCGGGTTAGCTTGGGGGTGGGGGTGGGGGTGGGGGATAGATCAATGTTGGCGGGGTCGCGATACGTTTACAGTGTCAGTTCAGTGTTCAGTTCATATCAGGCCATCTGTGCGTCTGCTGCCGCCGTCAACCGTCGTCAGTTTGCTAGTGATTTAGAGTTAAAAGCTGGAAAGAGAGGGCGATTGGGTTTGTAGATTCGAATCAGTAACAAAGGGGTTAAATCATGTAAATCATCTTCTGACAGATATGTTGTTATAAAGTACCCTATATTGGAGTACAATACATTGTAGGAGCTAGTTTTTTTATTCAACATAAACTCGGTAGTTTTATATATTTAAGTGCCAAATAATTAAGCCGGTTTAGGTGTACAGTTTACGTGTAGTATTATGTAATTGAATCCCTTGACACTCATTTGTGATATCGATTGTTTCAGTTTTCTCACGATTTATAATTTTACTTATTCTTTGTTAACATTTCATAACATTTTTCATAATTTATAATAAAAAGCATCGTTTTCGTATATGTTAAAATACTATTTATTAACCGATAAACTTACTGTAACCTCCTTCTACACAAACTCATTTTTATCATATATTTAAAGGTCATTTTATAACTGAATCATATTAATTTATTTTTCTCAAAATAGGATGATATTTTTATTTTTGGGTTACAAGGTAAGCTACATACGGTGTAGTCGTAAAAGATCTACTTTGCTTTTTTAACCAATTTATTTAAAAGTAATATAATTGACTGGGACGGTGGCGACGTCCTGTCATCCAGCTACTTGGAGGTCACCTCTTGTGTGGATTAACATCCGCACTATTGGATATTGCGTTAATCCGCAAAAAACATCCACATAATTAGACCAATTCGTAATCCAGAGGCCGTGGTTCGGATTCCACGTTAAACTGTAGGTCCATAGTTTCCATCGGCTGTTGGGCTATTAATTAACAGTCCTGTCTAAAGAACAGTCAGCCTTAGTCAGTAACAAGACTACAAGATCGCGCCACAATCATCCCACACTCAATCCTCATTCATACTTGGCTTAAAATACCTACATTATAGTATTGTTGCCATTACAATAATCTAATCTAATCTAATCCGGAAAGATTAGAATCTTTCCGGAGAGAAAATAAAAAGTTGGTTGTTTTACGCTGACCATTTTATAGTAAGATTTAGATTTAAACGAAAAATATAAATTTTTAGTGAAAAAGCTTCATATTTTTGTGTAAAAACGCGTTAAAACTATGGAAAAATTTAGAACAGTGATTAACTTTGGTTTACATATAGTTCTTACTACATCCCGGTTCCAATTAAAGGTTGGTTGAAAACAATAAAATGTAACACTGCTTGATTGTTCAACATATTAATAAATTATAAAACGTCACGATGAGCCGTTGCCTTTCCTGGGTTGTATACATGCTTATCAGCATGATTATCAGCTTTTCCAAAAAAAAATATGATAACCAATAATCACACCTTTATTTTTATCCTCTTTATTAAATTTAACATTTTTCATATATCTCACCATATCAGATTCCATACAGACCTATGTTTGCGTTTTTTTAATTTAATTGTTATCGAAACTAAGCCAGTGCATCGAGAACCATTTCATAACGTGTGTAAACTATTTATAAGCAGCCAATCTCAGACGTGAGATACTAACAGTTACGTGTTTCATGGAGAACTTGTACTCACAATACTTTTTTAATTCTTTCTTGGTGTATTCGCGATTAGTCAGTCATATTTTAGGAATCCACTAACATGTAAACCGAATGCATCTTGTCAATTTGTTGGTTAAAATAAACATCCCGATTTTAAACGCCAACGTAATTTCAGCTGGAACTTTTGATGTCTGGTTTCCAATAAGCGGATAGATGAAGATTCTGGCATAGAATTGTATTTTACCATTTGGGACATTTGGCAAAACAGACTACTTATGAGAACTTGACTTCAAACACTTGTATTTAATGGCACTGGGCCAAAACGACGTTAAAACTTTGTGTTTTATCCCCCCCACCCTGACCATATCAGATTTTAATCCTAATGACCTCAATAATGGGAAAAAAGCGTTGTCCTCAATCTTCTACATTTTCTCTATTTTACTTCACGTCTACTTAGTTTAACTAGTATGTATGTATTTTGGCCAATTAATATTAATATCTCTTCTCCATCAATATCAAGAGATCCCTCGCCCTCGCGTAGACGTCGTCAGTGCAGCTGCCTAGTGCCTATCTTCTCCGTTAGATCGCAGCACAAGTACGCCGCGCTCCGTCTGCCAACCGTGTAGGAGCCGTGTCTGTCTTGGGCTCACTAGTCACTGCTCAGTTTCTTATCAGTGTTGCCGTGTTAGTCGTGTTGTGGCGCAGACCTGCGTCGCTGTCGTGTGGAGTGATAAGCTGCACGCTGCTTCAATCTCCCCGCTGATAGTTATTGTGCGTCATGTTTCCGTGTATCACGTACAGTGCAATTATGGCAGTATGATTTAATTCTTATGAAATTTGTGCAGTTATATATCCGGTTTTAGTACGCGTCATCGTGCAGTTTTTACGTAGTTCAAAAAGTGTCGATAACAAGCCGCACCCATGATATGTCTTAAATTCAATAAGATATTAGGATGTAACTAGTAAGTACAGTACATAAAAGGGTTCTGCAAAAATACGTTTTCAGATATTTCCGGTTGGACTAATGTAAAGTTAATGCGATTATAGAATATACTTCAATAACGAGTCTGTAACTAAGCTGCCATTTCAGAAGGGTAAAAATAATGAACCGTATATTCATTAATTCTCGGCTGTAAAGAAACTTTCCGGCTAGACGCAAACTCCTCTTTGTGTCTACTCTATGTTTTACTCGTTCTCATTCTCTTCAACATAAATAACAAATTGTTTTTCTATTTAATAACAACAGACTGATAACATTAGACTAATTAGTCAGAATAAATACGTAACAAGCAAATTGTATTTTGATAACTGAGAACTGTAAGCATGAACATTATACAAATATGCATAGGTAATGTTCTCGTTACTGATTGTAAATCACAGCCAGATGATATATTTATAATTTAAATCTATATGTACGTGATATATGCAGTTTAAATTTCCCAAAACGCGACATCAAATATTTTACGTATATGCTATTTTATAATTTTTCTGCAAAGTAATATACTGTACATGAAAAACAACGTTATACTTTTTCAAATCGGGTTGAATTCAGAGAAGAGCTGGTGATAAATATTTTGATATGAGTACCAGCAAGTTAATCATCATACAGTATGTTGTAAATTTGCCCAGATACGGCGTTTATCAGTAATCAGTGTAGCGGCAGTGGTAGTGGTAAGCTGCACCCACTAGTTGACGAGTACGGGGTCGGCTCCAGCGGCGACCTGCGACACTGACCCAGTTAATCATTTACTGTACTCCCTCCGTCTCGGTCAACAAGGTCGAAGCTAATGCAGTGTGGACAGCGACTTGGTTACCTTTCGTCGAGGTACGAGGCTCATGTTTACCACCCTGGATGTAATAGCTGTGACGCTTATGGAAATTAATTCCAAGTCGACGAATGATCACTCGCTCCCTCACCAAACAAGCGCGTGCTTCCAGTTCATGTAAACAACTGAAACTGACAATTGATTGCTGGTTTTAGTTTTGAACCAAATAACCTCAAGTTTTAGACAATAGACTAGCAGTAAGCCCGTCCTTTGTACGGGTTTGTAGGATTTAGTTTAAAGAAGAAAGATTGTCATACCAAAATGTAAATCTGAAATCGTAAACATATCAGTACAAAGAAAATAAATCAATACCCAGCTTTATTATTTACTATAGTATGATTTCTAAATGGGTTTAAAATCAATGATCAATATAAACGAACTAATATTGATTTGACAGCTGATTGTTTTTCTTTAAATTAAATCTTTAAACTACAAAGACAGCTGATTATTACCAGTAGGTTATTCATTGAAAACTGAATCAAAATGCGACCAATATCGCGTAAAAGTGGGGTTTTAAATGCTCGTTATTTACTTTTCAAGGGGCGGCGGGCGATTTCAAGCATTTACAAACCTTCTCTGGAATGTAGAGAATACATGAAATAAGTTTCAATGTAATCAGTTCTCCCGTTTTTTCGGAGAAGACGGCGTAAAATGCCTCCTGGAGCGTCACAGACAAACCGACAAACAGACAAAAATTGAGATAAGACCGGTTTCGGCTTCTCTAACGCACGAAAAGTAAAATTAACTAAAAAATTAATAATTCTGAGCAATGTACAGACAAAACTCTAATTTTATTTATATAGATAAGAAATCAATGAATGTTTGCTGAAACCTTTTTCACAACAATCCCTATTTTGACATGTATATGTCTTAGTTCTGGGGGGTTGGTGTTGGCAATTTGTAAGATGAAAATTTGAAACAGGTTTCCATAGAAACTATCAGAGATATTGTATTAAGAACAGCTTTTTGGATGAACTGAAAACATTCCCTTTAGACATATCCATGATCTAACCTATTTAGTAAATTCAAACATTTTTATATTCCGTGTCGGAATCAGCATAGTTTCTAACACAACCATGACATCAACCTCCAACTCCCTGACAACTGCGTAATGACTGTTGTACTGTATGAGCGAGGTTGTCACCAGCAGCAATGACGTGTGTGATGTGTGACTGTGCACTGTGCAGACAATAGTCGTGGGCGTGTCTACGCTGTATAGTGTTGGTGTTGGTGTTGGTGTTGAACAAGCTCTCGCCATGGCTGTTATACATGTCAACCTTATCAACCTCATCCTTATCCTGAGGATGGGTTGCCAAACACGAAGAACAGTACACAATGCTTCCTTGTAATATTTATATTCCGTATTTGACATTTAGTTTTTCATTACCTTCCTTATACATAGTATATGGAGAAAGTATTGTTTTCGTCAACATTTTCGAATTTGAGTTGAGGATGGATCTATCCGTTTTGAGGCTCCCTGAATCAAAATAGTGGTTTTCGGATTTATGTATGTCTGTCTGTCTATGCACAAAACCCGACATACGACCGTTACAATTTGTATGAAGTTTTGCACACGGCTGCACGTTGGCTATATCTTCAGACCATGTTTTTATACTTAGGGTATTTTACCCCTGAAACGTAAAAATACAAATTTCTCAAAATCGAGCGGATTTGGAGGATTTTAACGATTATGATTTGAATTTAATGGATTTTAGCTTTCAAGGTCCCAAATAATATGAAATCACGCGCATGTCTGTAAAATAAATAGGTAGTTTAAAAATTATGGGCTTTTAAATGTAAAAAAAATAAATTTTCTGGCAAAACAGAAATTTTTATAAAATAATCTGACTAACACCATTAAAATCTGTTAAAAACCAAACAGATTAGTTTTTGAATCATTAGACTACGACTAACGGTTACAGAGAAATGTTTTAAGATTTACCAAATAGTTAAAAATGTTTATTATTTCTTTAAAAAAGAAAGATTTTATGTCAATGGTAAATACAGTATGTTGTTTAAAGCGCCCAATTTTATTCTATTGGAGAATATTTAAAAATTGCCTTTATTATTTCTCAACTGTTTTCATTGGTATGTAATGTAAGGTCAAATAACCCAACAAAACCAACTCAAAAAAAGTTAGTTAATAACGCGGGGGAGGGGTAGTGCCCCAAATAATTTCCAGTTAATTTTACATTTTTTCTTCTTATTAGTTTAAAAAATTGGATAATTATTTTTGTAACTATAAATACAGATATAATCAGATAAACTTTAATTAATATGATAGCTTTATTACAGATTGCGGTTTTTATTTACTTAAGTATATGTAAGTCCACTGATGCCGTTTATTTTTTTCTCTCCCGCCAGAGTGATATAGATCTTTGGTTTGACATTCATGTATTTGTGGACTATACTTAGCACCTCTACTATTCTACAAGCCAACCGCTCTGCTCTTTTTCCGGTGGTGTAGGGTTGTAGTGATGTGGACAGTGGCGCAGTTGAGCGACCAGCTGAAGTGGTGATAGCGCTATCTGGAGTGGCTGATATGATCTAGAGTCGCGCGGATGGAGACACGCGTAGCAGTGCCGTTGCGCACGGGCGGCAAGAAGATGAGAAAGCGGAAGGAGTTGGACGCGCTGGGTCGGCGCGGACGACGCACTCACTCGGCGGGAGGCGGAGTCAGCTCTCAGGACGGACTGCTGAGCGACAGCACGGACGAGGGTGAGGAGTGGCGCGGCAAGTCGCGCCTGGGTCGCGGAGAGTCGCGCGGTGGCTGGGCGAGGCGGCGGGCGTGTGTCGGCGTGTTGCGCGCGTGCACGCTCGTGCTGGTGTTCGCGTGTGTTGTCGCTACCACTACTGTCATGTGGCTGTTCATCGACGTCCGGGAGCAAGCCACCTTCCTACGGAACCAACTCGACCAAGGTAGAGTCTAGTGATAACATTTCAACACCTTAATGTATGATCTGCTTCTCACAATCCTTTTATTGGAAAACAGGTCAAGCAAGATCTAAATTAAAAACCATTTGCAGTGAATTTGTAAAAAGAAAGGGGACTTAATAAGGATAGTTGACAAGTAAATAAGACTGTTAAATACTATTACCAGTGGCGTAGATACGGGGGGGGATAAGGGGGATATATCCCCCCATAACGATCACCTTTGCTAATAATTTCAAAACAAAAATATTCTGAAATACAGCTATGCAATAACAAATAATAGAATAAGCAGTTCGTTGATGTTATTGTATGTTGCATGTCGAAATACAGTATACGAGACTATTCAAATTAATTAAGCGATCTTCACCGACTGTTCTCCCGGTCATCCCTCCCGCCATCAAGATCTCTCAGCCGCAAAATCTTATAACTTACACTGTAGGTCTAACCTAAACAGTTTAGATCTTGACGTTTGCGATTTATGACGTTTAATCTCATATATTATCTGTACCCTCTACGTTTTGTGTTCGGCATTAGTGTTTTTTGCATTTCGAGTGACCTTACTGACAAAATGTTTCGCATTAGGCCCCTAAGAACAATGTTAATTTTGTGACAGCATTACTAGCTACACGATGGCCGTAAACAGATGGTTGAGGTGTCAAATTTAAGGTAAAGTGGTTATATAGGGAATTGCATTATTATTTAAAAACATTTTTACCTCGTAATTTTATTCGATAATTAATTGACAAATCGCATCTAGTTAACAAAACAATGAGTAAAATAACAAGCTGTAAATCTTTTTTTTTAGGATAAAAACATAAAAATATAATTCCTTAGATAATCACTTTACCTTTACCTTTACACTTTAACTTTCCCTTTATTTTGACACCTCAGCCATATTTTACAACAATCAATTAATCTGTATCGCTGTCCAAAAATTAACATTGTTCTTATGGGACAAGAGTCCAAGATGGCAGCGGAGGTATTGCATGATCTTTATATAGTATTTAACTCATTGAAATGTCCCTTATGTACCCTACACTACATCCTCTAGAATAAGTTTTACTCGGGGGGGGGGGGTATTTATATCCCCTCCCATGAAAAAACTGTATCCACGCCACTGACTATTACCCCCTGTTGTAGTAATCCACACTCCCAGAGGCTATTAAGTCAAGAATGTTCATCTTTTATAAACAGGTTTCCCATTTAAATATCTCACGAACAAACTCTATAATTATTCCAAAATAAGACTAAATAGAATCCTTTCCTCGCATCTAAAATAGTCCCAAGGGACACAGTTGAGAAACTGGAAACATGAATTCAATTGACAATGTTCAGAAGAGACTATAAAGTTTGAATATTTTATTTACGTTGTGCTGTTTTTAACAGATGTTGTAACTGTTGTAACAGAAAATTCTGTACTTATATACCAACAGTTCCTTGAAACATCATTGATAATAATTCTCCTGTGTAATAACCAATTAAATGTGTAGTCTCATGGGATAAAGTTTTTTTAAGAATGTGGAAGGAGTGATGTTTTCCTTTCCCAAATGCTTTCTAACAGATTTTCCAAACACTGAAAGCAATACAGTAGAACTCCAATTATCCGAATTAATGGGGACCGAGGCCCATTCGGATAATCAAATATTCGGATAATCGGAGTTTTTTTTAATTGCCATTAGAGAGAAAAAAAGCTACGTTTTGCCTATTTTTTTATTGAATTAAATGTAAGAAACATGATATTTTCACATGTTTAAAATATAAATAAAATGTACGTACAAGTTTAGAAATAATAATCATTGTTTTTTGAACATCTCCGTCAATGTAAGCTGTTTTGCGGGCTTCATCCGTTTTCGGGCAGCCAGGTCACGCATTCGCTTGACGGTGAGCAGTTGCAAGTGGTCACACTCGGGCTTCGCGGGGGGAAGAATAATAGCGCACTTAGACTTTTTTTGGACAAATATTTTTCTGAAAGTGATTCGGATAATCGGCGATTCGGATAGTCGGAGTTCGGATAATTGGAGTTCTACTGTATATAAACCTTTAGTACAATTTACATCTGTCAGATCAAAGATCTTGTCAGTCGCTAGGAAGGCGTACAAGCAATCTACTACCTTGAAAATTGTTTGGAAACAAATTGTAATTACATTTTCATCAAGTTATGCCTGTCAGTAAACTTTAACCTTATTGACTCTTGAAATTTTGTAATCCTGTGAATTATGGGTTTGTTTGATTATCATTATTCATTATATAGAACTGATTGGTTTTACAATGTTTATTGAAAAAGGTATATTAATTAATGTGTGCAGATCATATTTAAGAAAGCTAAATCTTTGGCATTTAGTTTCAAAAGATGCTCATCCAAAATTTCATTTAACAGTTTATAAGACTTATTTCAACCAAATTAGTGAAGTCAAAATAAAAACATTGAATCACATAATATGCCTACACTCCCCAACATACACACTACAACGACATTTATTTCAGAAACAACTTCAGGAAGATAACTTATTATAGAAACTTAGATCATGAACCCCAAAATTTAAAGAATTATTCAAAATTTGATCACTATATATTGCACTTTATATTTTACATAACACAATAGTTCTAATTTAAGACACTACAACAACTAGGTATAGGAAAATTAAAGGTTTTATAACATTTGTTAAACCTTAGAATAAATATAGAAATTGTACTACTGTAATATAAATTAGTAAATAGTAAAATACCATATCATTCTAAATGTCAGTGATTGCAAAGATATGAGGGATAGTAATTATGATCCAAGACTAACTCGACCTTGAATGATTATCAGACATTATTTACTCTCTTTGTTTTCAGCTGCTCACCTGATGTTATGTTAGATATATGTTGTCTGCTTTTAGTGTCAGAACCCTGCATTGCTCACATCTTTGCTCTTTAAAAGTTCATTAGTCAAAATTTTAACGTAAATATATAAATAATTTAGTCAAATAAATGTAACCATTAGTATATTGAATTATTTCAAATACTTAATCAATGTATAATGTTTTTCATAAAACTATTTTATTACAACATATGCTATAGGGGAAAAATTAAATTTTCCCACTATCACAAGTTTTAAAGGTCCAAAAGTGATACTGACGTAAGAATGTAAAAAATCAAAATAGTTCATCATGGTTTTAAATATTTAGTTGATGAAGAAATTTATTTTTCACCATACTACGATGTTATCGCCTGTTTTTGATGCATGTTTCTAATGTTGAAAGTAGCTATTTGCTGGCCAAAAATTTTTGACCCGGGAAAACGATACCCAGTCTTTCATCATCTCAACACTTTAAAAACACTACAGTCTTAAAAGAATCTACCTCATATTTTTATCACAGAAATGCTAACGTTGTTACAAGAAACGTCAAAACAAATATTTTAAATCTTGTTTAAAGGATATAGTTGTTGGTTTACTACGTAGTATTCAACAACAACCATTAACATGAACATGTCCTCATCATTAAAAAGAAGAGCGGATGAAATCACGCAGAATCTCTTACCACCAAAATCTAAAATCAGGTTCAATGATGAATATCATAAATTTCTTGAATGGTTCGGTAAGGAGAACGTGACACCTTCACATGTAAGTGATAACATTTTTTTGGTTTCTCGTCTATCTCAGAGTAACAAAGCTAGTACTCTTTGGAGTAAATTTTTATAGGTTTAGAGTTGTTTAAAAATAAAAGAAAACATTGATCACTCCAACTTTCCTAAATGTGTCTCATTCCTAAAAAGGCAATCTGTGGACTAAGTCCCAAAAAAGTCTCACGTCTCGAACTTAAAAAGATCTCGTGTCTGCTAAACATTACTTTCGGCCCCAGTTGCCAAATATACTATAGGAAACTATGTGTATTACTACTGTATGTTCTCCTCATATCTCATACTTTTATTTTCCTACAAGTAATGTTTTCTGTTGCGAATCTTGCAGTTGTGGCCAGCAGTCAAGGAGTACCTGAGACGTTGCAGAAGTGTCATTCTCTGTCCAAACAACTGCAGCAAAACCAGACCGCGCTCTTCATCAAACTCAACATGCTGACAGACCAACTCAATAACTTTACCTCCCAGGTAATATGGACATCTTAAAAGCTTGAATGTTATTGAAATTATATTTTTGAAATGTAACAATAAACAAACTATTATAATACTTAAATCGTGCTTATGATATATTCAACCTGAGTTTATATGTAAGATGTACTGATTATACTTTATAATATTAAGTTTTTGCTTACTTCAAAATAGTCTATTAAACATAATTTATTCCCTTGTCACTGATCTCATCTTGTTTTAACTGCAAGGAATGGAACATACCATTGCACCAATTTTTATGAATTTCGGAAAAATCAATACATCCCAAAAATACCAATCCATCAACCACCTTGTCATTTAATTTTTAGGTTTAATCAATAGAGTGACATGGTATTTGGCAATTTTAATACAGTTTTACTGGAGTAAAAATTTTTTATTAATTGATCTAACTTTTACATAAAAAAGACCTGTTAAAAAGGTGTTAGAGTTGAATTTGGAAAAAGAACCACTATTGGCTTGGTCACTGATTTTCTAATTTGTAAAATCTAACTTGATCTTGTAAAGCTAACTTAGCTATATTGTTTATGAGTCTAAGAAGCAGACAGATATTCTTTACTCTCCTCAAACCTGGGGCTGAGTGGTTATAGTGCCTGCTATCAAAACTAAAGGTTGCCAGAACGAATCCCACAAGGGTTGAATCTGGACCCGGTTGCCATTTAATCATTTGGCTATTAATTAATCATGGTTCCTCACAACAGGTATACGTTAGGTAGTGTAACAAGACCAGGGTTTGGACCGTTCCCTGTCAAAACATAAAAAAATCTTAAAGGCACAGACATACACAACATACACAACCTGTGTAACAATGGTGTTAAGACAGAAAAAATGTCTCCAACCAATAATAGTTTTACACAAAACTTAATTCACTAAATACACAATGCTAATATTTAAGATATTTTGAGCATCATCGTCACTGAGTTTTTAGCCTAAAAGTTTCAAATTTACGTGGTTCAAGGTGTTGTATAACCTGTTATAACAAGTAATGATGTAGATATTTTCCTTCCAATAATTTCAAAGGTAGTGCTCTCACAAAACATGGACTTGAGTCCTTGAGTAATTACCAAGTACAACCACTTGTACCCTCAGAACTTGTACCCTCTCACAGTGTGATGTCTCCTCCCAGGTGACGACCATCAGCAACTCGCTTGCCAAGGTAGAGCAGAGGTTCAAGACATCACCGGAGCTGATCAAGGTTCCACATGACCTGGAGACTCTCACTACCAACATCGCCACGTTCGGCAGCCAGATGCAGGACTTGGAGAGTACGGTGGTGCAACTCAAGGAGTCCAACACCAAGCTGGCTGATGCAGCCAAGGGACTGCAGGCCAACGTCACCAACATCAGGGTTAGTCACAATTAAACTGTCATCAATTTTTTGTTATTATTTCATTATATTTCTTCTTCAGTGGTTTCTTAAATAGAAATAAGGCCTGTAATAAACAATTCCAGAGGATCAAAACTTCAAAATATTGTGATTGTTAAGTGAGTTATTGTTTAACTCGAGTCTTTATTAAAGTTCTAACAGTAGATTTTAGGATGAGGATTACTCTGCCCAAAATCCCCTGCAGAAATTGACAAAAAATCTCTCTTCTATACTAATTTGAGGATCTTAGTAAAATTGGTATCTAATTTTATGTAGTCTTAAATTATTGTGAAGCAAATTTAGGGCCAAATAAAAAATAACATTACCTTCAAATTAAAATAAAACAAAATATTATTTATAAACTTTATAAATAAATAAAAAAAGAATATTAACAAAAACAAATAGTATAAATAACATAAAAGTATAAATAACACACACTCACACAATTATCCTTTGCCCGCTACATCCAGGCCTAACACACGCCCTCCCGCCATGCTTCGGTCATCCGGTCGAGAAAGTACTGTTTCGACACTACCGTCAGCCGTGACCAAGTGTTTATTGATTTTATATTTTGTGGTAATGAGTTCCATAACCGGCAAGCAGTTACAGTGAAAGTAAACACCATGGTTCTCTGTCAAGGAATACGAAGAGTTGACAAGCCCGAGCGGGTGTTTCTTGCACCTTCCCTCACCTATAAATTTAAAATTAACACCCAGATAACGCGGAAATCCCAGAATGAAAACAAAATGAGTAAATTTGAAGATTCGCATCTCTCTTAATTCACAGAGCTTTTAAAGAGAAGCTTGACTGTAATAGCGTGTGACATGATCGTTTCGGCGGAGAATGAACTGAAAACAAATGCAATAATTTTGAGTACGTTGTAATTTTTGTTTTTGTAATTTTGTTTGCAAGACTACAGTCATGTCATTAATTACAGAGTAACTGAAAAACGGAAAGACAAGTGATTTGATGAGAGGAAGTTTAATGTGAAATGGCAAAATTCGTTGCATTTTTTTCAGAGTGTGGACAACAGCGAACACCTTTTTACAAGTATTCTCCACTGTGTCTGTCCAGTGTTTTCCTAATAGTCAACCCTAGGTTTTTTACTTTGTCATAGTAAGGTTTTATTTGTCCCGTTAACAATTATCCTGGGGGCAGTGTTGAATGAATGAAAACGTCTTTATTAAGCCTGCGTTATTCAAAGTATATGCTTTGTTTTTCAATACAACTATTGTCAGAAATGTTACTTAGTTATTAATACTTTTTAAAATTGTAATTGATTTTTAACATACAGTAAAACCTCGTTAACCCGGACCCCATTAATACGGACTTCGCTTAATCCGGACAGCCATTGGATCGCAGTTTTAATGCGCAGAACGCTGATTACTAGCATGCGATCGTCACTGTACGACTGCGTCCGGCAATGTGAGTGTGCGTGTGCCGAGCGCGGGCGGTCACAGCGCAAGGCGTACGTGCCGTTACCATGGTTACTGTCAGCCAATAGTACAGTAGCTCAGTCACACGATTGTGTTTCTCCTGCTCGTGTCAGGCCGTCAGTTGCTCCACAGAGGTCAATTGAACTGCACGTTTTAGTTGCGTTGTTTAATTGTGAAATTAACACAAAAGAAAGGCAAATGAAGTTCAACTCTTTCTTCAAACCAGTTCAGTCACTTGAAGACGAACCTCAACCCTCATGTTCAAAGTAATTTTGTCTTTTCTCGTTGTCTCATTTTTTGTATGGACGTAAATACCAAGTGTATATTTTTGTTCAAATTTAACTACTACAATACAATATGTGCAATATGTATTTTTATATTCAGAATAATTTAAGTTTATCTGCAATATATACAAGGGGTACCCAAAAATCACTGTCTTTCTTCGTTTAGGATTATTTTTCTAATCCGGACTTTCGTTAATCCGGACGACTTGGAGCCCCAATTAGTCCGGATTAACGAGGTTTTACTGTACATTGCCAACATGGCTACTTATCATTAACATCAAAGAAATCTCTCATCTCCTTTTTAAACTTTGGCAAATTTGCTGCCTTCAGGTCAGCAGGAAGGACAATGTAGGTTAGAGGTCTGAAGTAAGAAAAGGCCTTCTTTCCCAGTTCCGTTCCGACCAGTGGTAGATGGAGCAAGCCTTCCTGCCGAGTAAACCGAAAGCTCACCTCAGACCTGAAAACCAGCTTCCTACTTAAATACTGTGGACAATCTGTAAAAAGAGTTTTATGAACTAAGGAATTTGTCTGTAGGTCTCAGCATTACCTAACTGCCAAGATCTTTGCCTTATACCTGCACTCACTGATATGATCAAATTCAAGTTGAAAACAAATCTCAAAGCACTGTTCTGAAGCCTTGTGAGAATAATCACAAATAATAATCACTTCCTAGGGAATCCCGGAAGTTTTAGGCAAAAAACTTGATACCTGATTTGTAACTCGAGTTTGTTGTGACCTATTATGTATGTAGGAAGAAAACCAATTCACAGATCTATCATCGAAATGATAAAACCTCATCTTGGCCAACAGCAGATTGAACTAACCGAATCGAATGCCTGAGAGAAATCCAATCCAGCAACAATACTACTCCAATTTTTATCTTTAGCATATATCAGTTCATCCATAACATTCAGAAGAGCAGAACTAGTGCTAAAACCTCTCCGAAAGCCTGACTGGCCACAAAGGAAAGGTAGACTTGGCCACACTCAGCAGTTCAGCCATGGCGTTTAACGCTTCTTTAATTCCCCAACCCCATCATAACCAGGCCCCCCATTATATTTCATTACAAGATCATTGGTTCCAACAAATATATAAATCAAATCAGTTTGGTCTCTCTCTTTGATGTGAGATATTTTTGCCCCAGGGTTCATGTCATCTACGGCCCTGTTTTTTTAACATTTTCCCCCAGAATACCTCAACGAGTCCCCAACCAGCAATGTCCTCTTCAATGAGCTTTCTCCAGGCATGTGGTTATACGTTTTTTGCCCATTAGGACTATGTTAAAAATGTGGCGGTGTTTGTGTCAATTCTGAAATGAAATAAAATGAAATGAAAAATTCTTTATTTAAACAGGCAAAGTTAGGTCCACATGGCCCTAACACTTAATTTTACACTCAACCTTACTCTTAATTCTATGAAGTAATCCTGAGCGCCCAAGGGTGATTGGTTTAGTCTTGTCAGGATTTAGTCTGATACCATTTCTGGCTGCCCAAGGAACAATATTGCCAATGTCGTGATTCGTTTGAGAGATGGTTTCATTCAACTCACTGACTTTAAAATGAGCATAGACTTGTAAATTGTAAGCATAAGAATGAACCTTTGAGCAGCTTAGGACTGTTGAAATGTAATTTTTGTAAATAGTAGAGGACCAAGAATTTGTCCTCTATTTGTATTTAACCCTGTGGATCACCACAGGGTACAGCTTTCCAGTCCGAAGTTAATTGGTTGTTACACACTTATTGTTTACGGCCATGGAGGTATGATATCATCCAAGAAAGTGAAGCTTCTGAAAATCCTATAATTTTTAGTTTGGCAAAGAGAATATCATGATTTACTGTATCAAAAGCTTTAATAAAATCGAATAAAGTCATAACTGTACATTGATTACGATCCATAGCCAGACGGATATCATGCGTGATCTTTAATAAGGCTGTTTCAGTAAAACTTTGGAATTTCCTGAAACCAGATTTAAACTAATTTAGGGTGTTATTTTCCGAAAGAAAGTCAGATATTTGAGAATGAACTATTCGTTCTAAGGCTTTTGAGAGAGCAGGAAAAAGGCTTGTTAGTTGATAAGATAATCTTGTGGGAAAGTCAGGAATGAGATCTTATTTAGGGGACGGACAAGGGCAAACCCCCATACTTACCCTTATGTACTTTTGACATGGATATGTCTTAGCTCTGGGGGGGTGTTGGCGATTTTTAAGATGGAAAACATGTAACAGGTTTCCATAGAAACTATCAGAGCAATTGTATTGCATTTTTGATATAAAAGAATAAGAACAGCTCTTTAGATGAACTGAACGCTTTCAATTTAGACATATCCATGATCTAACCTATTTCCCACAGGGAAGTAAATACAAACATTTTTCTGTACTTGATGAGGAAAAGGGAACAACAAAACAGTTACAGATAATGGGTAAATTTCAGGAGATAGGGAAACTACAAGTTGGTGTGACAAAACAGTAACAGGTAAGGGGTGAATTTCAGGAGGAGATGGGGAACCTGCATGTGGGCGTGGCGCCAAGTGCTTCCCCCAACGTGGACGTCCAGTATATCAACTCAACGATCAACTCTCTCCGAGCCAACCTGACTCTGATAAACGATACTCTCAGCAAGAAGATTCAGTGGGCCCAGGAAGACCAGGCTAACCAATATGTGAGTCACCTATAACAGTTTAAAGAATAAAAAAAACAATTTTGAAAAATATAAACCAAAAACTGGACAAATTTCTTTTTGGATAAAAAATATTTTTATACGGTGGTCTGAAATATGTTTCATAAAAAACGCATACATTAAAATTTCTATTCTATTCGATACAAAACATCATTCCCTGTTCGTTAAATACACATGGTGCACAATTGATTTTAATATAATAACCTAAACTAGTAAATTTAAGTTAATTACAAATTGGTTGATAATTTATTGATAATGCAGCTATACAAGCTACATTACGGACAAACTCAAACAAACCTCTATGTGAACTGTGATAAGACGTAAGTTAATAGGTCTAAATATACATTTTGGTTCTAAAAAAATGGATTTTAATAGTACTTTTAATGCAACTTTACACTCTTTATCCCAATTAATTCAGATTACCAGGACTGTGGTGTATTTGTATCTTCAGTTATGTGCTCATAATATTTTAACGTACAATATGGTTTTATCGTAAATACTGTATACAATCATTATTCTCAATTTAAAATAAATTACCTTTGTAAATTGTATCGTGTTCAGATTTAAGCATAATAATTCTTGTAGTCTTTTTTCTGTGTCAAAATCATACACATACAATCTATTACAAGAGGGAAATAAACTAATTGCAATAATGCCAGAACTAACGTAAGAACAATTTTTACCTACCATGAAACCTTTTATCTATAACAAATAAAGTTTAGCAATAGCAATTGAGGTTACTATCTACTGCTATTTTAAAGATGTTGCACTAACTTTGAAATGGAATGGGACCAAACTCAATTTAATTTTGTAGTTATGTAATTTTCAGCTATGAAAACAATAATTATGATTGTACTTTTGTAAAACACAGTGTACATAGTAGTGTGTGTTCATATTGGTGTACTTGTTATTTCATCCACTTTTTCTCCTTTTATCCTCCTTTTCCTTCTGAAATTATCCTTCTATTCATTGACTTGTAAACCTGAGGTTAACACAATACCATGAACACTGTACAGAAGCAGATAGTGAGCCTGCAAGAGCGCAATGAGAATGTGAGCACTCGGGTGACGTCGTTACAGAACGAGTGCAGTGCCAAGAACACTCAAGTCACCTCTCTCGCTTCCTCGCTAGACCAGCTCTCCTCGCAGGTGAGTCAGTCATTTAGCAACAAGCATCATCCGAGTCTCATTCTTCTAGTGAATAGTTTTTATGCAGTAAACTTATTCCATGTATTGGTCTTCACTATATATTGTTCCAGGATTTTCTTTGCTAAGTAGTCAATAAGTAGTCAATTTTTTCTTAAGAGATAGGTGACTTTTTTATCCTTTTCATGTAATAAATAATTTTCTTCAATCTCAAATGCTTCAAAGGTCATCTCACATATGTCATTGTCCGCCGTAGATGGACAATGAACATTTATAATAAATGAACATGACATGACCAAGAAAGGAAATCACTCATACTCACTTTTGTAAAAATAATTTTGAATAATTTTTAGTATTTACCATTACCGTTAATACCATTCAGAGCTCTCAATTATAAGTTTAATGATCTGTCAAATATAACATCTAACTTAGCAACCCCACCATCTATTTTCTGTTTGTTTATTTTTGGGATGTTACAAAAAATAATCTTGATGAAATATTGTTATAATCAGTTGTATTTGATTAGTATTCAATGAAAGTTGCAGTTATTGACCTGTGTAAAATGATCAAACCCTCAGTTTACATGGAAATATTTCCTTGAATGTTAATGATTAATGGCAAAATTCTAACTGTACCAAACCTTATGTATGCTTTATATTGGACTCCTAATAGTATTGAGGTACAACAAATTTGTTCAGCGATTTATGAATAAACTCAACAGTAGCCTATTTAGTTTTCAGGTTTTAGTTATTTTTTAAGTATTAATCCGTTACGAGCTTGGTGTTATGAATGTATTTTTAAGAAATTATTTTTGTTTATGCCCTTTGCAAGATAGACTTTAGTATACCAATTAGTACCGCCAGGGCCTATATTGTTGGAGCCTGTATGTGTGCTTGCTATCTGCTGAATACCAGGGTTTGCATCCCAAAATAAATAGGGCTCTGAGGATAATATGAAAAAAATAAGATTTTTTAGTCCAAGGTTAGAACAGCAAAAGCATCTCAAGCCTAAACCGGGTTTGGATGGGGTCGCAAAGTGTTTGCGTGGTATCACTAATTGACTAGATTAAAAAATGTCTCTGGGGTAGTAGATACAAGCAAAAAAACCTGAATCCCTCATGATTTTAATATTGGATAACAGTTGGTTATGTTATGGAAACAAAAATATTTTAGTTGGGGCTGGTATAAAAGTGCTGCAATCCATGTACATAGTGCGCTGAGTAACACTACTACTCACACACACTGAGTATTGACTATTTGACTGATTCTTCGTTACAGGTGAAGAAGCAGGAGGAGCACTGGACACAAGTATCCACCAGGGTTAGTGAGCTGTCTGAAGTGTGTACCAGGGCAGAGAGCAACTACACACAACTGAGACAGCAGCTGAGTAGTATGCGTAGTGCGCTGAGTAACACTACTACTCACACTGAACCTACCAGTGAGTGACTTTTATATTATTATTATTATTTTCGATAATTCCCCTCTAGGAGAGCGTAAAAACACAATCAACTATCATGGTCCCTTTTTCTTTATTTTCTTCCTTTCTTCCCAAAAACCTCTCATGTATTCACTGTGTTCTCTCTTCATTTCTCCTGTCCACTTCTTTCCAATTCTTTTCTTTCTAGGTGTCTGTGATCTTCTGTTTTCTGATTTTTTCTCTGTACTCGCTCCTGTTTAATATAGGCCTATCTTCTTCAGAGATGCTCAGCTTAAAAGATCTTCCATGGTTTCCTTCATCCAAGGAGTTTTCATTTTACTGTTCTTCACTATATTAAATATTTTCTTGGTGAGTCTGCCATCGTTCATCCTAAAAATGTGCCCATAAAATCTTGCTCGCCTTTTCCTAAAGTTGTCTGTAATGGTGTCGGTCTGCTTGTATAACTCTACTGTAGGTCTCTTTCTCCATATTCCTTCTCTGTGGACTGGCCTATAGATTTTCCTTAAAGCTTTTCTTTCTTGTTTTTATAAGTCTTTTATCTTTGTTCTTCCTTTAATTAACAATGTTTTTGAGGCATATAGGGCTTCCAGCAACACTACTGTGTTGTAGTGTCTTAGTTTAGCATTAGTGGAGATGTTTTTTTTGTTGTAGTGGTTCCATGTAAGTCGGTATGCTTTTTGTAATTTCATAATCCTTTCTTCGTTTGATGTTGTATTCAGTCCTGTTTTCTGTATAATTTCTCCTAGGTATTTGAAATTCTCTACTTGTTTTATGCTTCCGTACTTAGTTTCCAGTGGGAGTCTGTCAACGGATTTAGTATCCATATATTGTGTTTTTTCATATGATATGTGTTGTGTAATCCTGTTTTAGCTGAAATTTCATGTAGTGATTCTAAAGCTTCCTTTGCTTCTTTTCTGTTATTTGTTATAATCGCTATATCATCAGCGAAAGCTAGACATTTAACTTTGACGGCTCTATCCTTGTGCTTTCCCAATTGTATTCCCTTGACTCCTATTTCCCACGTTCTATATATCTTCTCTAAAATTGTGTTAAATAAAATTGGTGAAAGACCATCGCCTTGCCTTACACCTGTATTAATTCTGAACGATTCCGATAGCTCCCCCATAAATTTTACTTTTGATGTCGTATCTGTAAGTGTTTCCTGGATAAGTTCTCTAGTTTTAACATCAACTTTCATTTCTTCTAGTGTGTTAAAATGGCTCTCTCTATTGACAGAGTTACTTATATATATATATATATATATATATATATTTCAAAAAAATTAGAAATAATTATGTATTCATCACTGTATTTCGCTTTCCGCATCTTCAGGTGACAATAAAAAAGTATAAAAATTTAAATTAACTTAACATAACACAGAAATTAAAATAAAAATGTAGGTATAAACAATAATAATTCTGCTCCAGCTGGTTATCACTCTTATCTTAAATTTAGGCCATGAGGAACTTTTGATTTCAAAACCATTTGGTGTGCTTGTTCCATGTATCTTAATCCATGTATCTTGTGTAGTGGAATTTTCTTGTAACTGGCGTATTGGTTTAACTTGGTATAATTTTTTCGAAACTTTCCTTGTGTTCATTTGCATGTTTTACTAGTGGTTGTTTTATTTTGTTGTGTTTGTAAGCAAATCTATGTCCTGTGATCCTTGTTCTTAGTGTATTAATAGTGGAACCAATGTATTCTTTAGGACATTTGTTACATTTAATTTGGTAAACTATGTTTGATGATACATATAGGGTGAACACAAAAGGAATAAACAACTTTTTTTAAGACTACAGATTAAAGATAAGATTAATTAAGTTAAGAGTTATTTAAATTAAATTAATTGAAATGAATTAAATTAGATAAGATTAATATAATTAAAGATAAAGATTACAGTTCAGGGTGACCCAGAACTGATCGGCAGTTACCGACCGATATCCATTCTGCCAGCAACAAAAACTGCCATTTGTTGCCTCAGCAACAAAAACTGTCCATTTTGGGGTTCCTCAGGGGTCTATTATGGGGTCCCTATTGTTTCTGGTCCACATTAATGACTTAAAGGTGGATGGCAGTACCCTAATGTTCGCCAATGATATGAAGGCCCTCTTGAGTAGAGGGCGAAGTCTGGCTGAGTTGGTTGGTAAACAGGAGGTGGCTTTTGACCAGGTAAAGTCTTGGTTCCAGCGTAATATGCTTCAACTTAATGAAGCCAAAACACAGGTCCTTCTCTGCAGTCTAAGCCGCATAGAACTTGAAGGAGCTGCGGAACCCGTGAGACTGTTGGATTTTTCGTTGGATTGTAGATTGTCTTGGAATAGCCACACTGACTTGGTCTCCAGAAAACTATTAAGGGTACTGTACCTGTTGAGGAAGCATGCATCACTTCCCCCAATTCCCACTCACTCACTTCCCAATATTTAACAATGATCTACCATGCCCTGTTCCATACTCACATCAGCTATGGACTTATGTTGTGAGGGCATGCCCCGGGTTTCCATCGGATTTTTCTCCTTCAGAAAGCAGCCGTGAGAACCATTTTATCCAGTGGTTTCCGTGATCACTGTCGTCCCTTGTTCCGCCAGTTTGGGAATTCTTACCATCCCTTCACACTACATCCCAGTTTCTCTGATGTTCATACAAACCAACGTTAGTTCTTTCACCACAAGAAACCTCTACCGTAACGACACAGCCATGATGTAAGGAGCAAGGCCAATCTTGATATCCCGAGACGTAGGTTGATGTTTATCTCTAAACGGTTCCCTGACATGGCTTTCAGGATGTATAACAGACTTCCTGATGAAGTGAGGGTATTGGAGAAGACCCTGTTTGAGCGAGTTCTGACACAATGGCTGAAGGAAATGGCATTTTACTCTGTCGACGCGTTTCTCTCTGAGCCACTTACCTCCTTGCAGACTGCCTGTGCCAATTAAGTTCAAGTTTTAAATTTCAACTTTTAAGTTTTTTATTCTTTTACATAAATTGACGCGAACAATCCAGTATTACCTGGTAAAAGTTCTAGACTCATGTGGTGTATATAGCTAGTTGCGGCATGATTCACAGATGACTCATAGTTGTTCCAAACTTTGGCGGACTCTAATTTCATAGAGGTTGCATTAGGATTGCTGCCGGTGGATTTTTTAGGTTACTTTGGATATATCCCACCAGATCGCAGCATCGTACAGCAAATGAATTGTCATGAGCCACCGGTGAGTCATACCGAAGTGCATTGATCACTTAAGACTTTTGATTTCAACCAAAATCTTGAATTTTTTACAAGACAACAAACAGAAGACTCAAACCATCAGACTGTAAAATAACCTCAAACAATAATTGTGCAAATAATAAACGTCAAAAACGCAACATGTAAGAACTATTTTTCTCATTCGAAAAACTTATGAGTCACCCGTGACTCATGCTGCAGTAGAAGAATAGTCTGTAGTAAAAATTAACTACAGTGCGGTGTGAGTATTAATATGTATATAAATATATACTACTTATAAAACTAATAATAACAGTGCAACCCCCACTAAAAAAGCATTACAGGTGTGAAAAATATGTGTGCCGCAAGGACCGTCAGCCACGGTAGAATAGTAGCCGCACGAAGAGCCAGACACTCGTGAGTCACCGGGGACTCACACCGCAGTGAACGTGTTAATATAATTTTCTTAGGATCAATTAAGGACCAAAAAAGTTTAAAATACCAAAATGTAACTGGAGAGGCATCTGCCCTTGTTATCTTTATCCTTATTATATGCCGTACTCATTTTAGCACCTATATTTTTATCCAGAGATATTTGCGGACTAAACTTGCTAACCTGATTGCCTGTTTACAGTGAACCGTACCTTCCATTCCTTCAATAAAACTTCCTCCACCTTATCACACATTTTTGCTGTCTCTCTTTGCATGTCCTTAGCCCTTGTCATCCTTTGCTACTGGTACCTTTAAAATTGGTAAGCAGCACTTTAAGCATTGGTTATTTTAAATATTGTAATCTTTATTTTTACAATTAACTCTGAATTATATATTAATATAATGCGATACAACCCACTAAGGATAGTATCCAACTAAGTTTGTTTAATGTTTGCTGACATGTCATACCAATCATTCTTATTCTTTGTTCCAACCCCACCCAAGTTATTTTCATTCTTTAAAGAGAAGCCTGTCCTCCAGTCAAAACTTGACCACATAGAAAAAAGTTACACTGTTTGAAAATTAGGTCCACATAAAAAATAATCTCTGGCGCTGCTTATCATACATAGTGTAAAATACCTAAAAACAATCTTAATCAAAAGTAGTTACTTGAATACCAGTTGCACCAGTTCATCAACTCAAAATCTCTTACTTCTTCCAAACAGAAAATTGTTGAATATGATAGTCTCTTAAGTCCACTCTTACCATATATTCAAGGTCTATAATATATTATCCAATTCTTTGGCTCAGTAAAGAAAAGCTTGCTGAACCCCAAAGATTACTCAGTAAAACTACTTAGACTTGTCACCAGTGCATCAGCGTACATACACAACAGCCTCAAAAAGAGTTAAAAATAATCCTAATACTTAGCTTTCAAAACAGCATATTAGTATATGCTTTCAAAACTGTAAATTTCAATATTCAAAAACACTCATTGACTGCTAAGACACAACTGTTAAGACAAAACTGTTTTTTGAAGCACAGAAAGAAACTTACTTTTGTGACATGTTTATTGACCTGATATGTATAATTATTGTGTGAAATAATATTTTTTAATTATTCATGTCATAGATCATTCAGTAAAGGTTTTGAATTTATTAATGGTCTATAAGTTTATATGTTTTGCACTTTTCAGGTACTAGTCCGTCAGTTTCAACCTCGACTGTGCCCAGTGAAGGTCTAAGAGAGTCCTGAGGGAATCCTAAGTCACTGCCTAACTCTTCAATGACTATTAGAAACTCTTTGTAAATATGATAAACGTAGTAGTGAGAATATAAGATGTGTTGAACAACCCAAATCTCCTTTCAAGTGATTTGATTTTTATCAAAATGAATGGAAAATATAGAACTTGTGATTTTAAAACCGATCCTAACCATAAGTTTTAGAATTTAAATTTTCTGTGATTGGACTGTATTCAGTTCAGTATAATATATATCCATATAAATGCTCAAATTTTCTTCTCACAATTATTAGTTTCTCTAATACGGTGGGTAAAAACCTGATTTTTGCTTATGTTACATTTTTGAAGGATAAGAACTGATATTCATAACCTTTCTCAATTTTTTGTCATTCTAATTTATAATTTCTCTTTTACATTCAACATTTTAGCTCTGGTTTCCTCAAACTTTAATCAAGTACTAGGAATTATAGGTTTAATGTCTCCAAAACAATACAAAAAGTGTTTACCATCAAGTGATTAATTAAAATTTGTATAACCAATCGTATTCTAATCAACCTTATCATGAGTAAGAAAACAACGAGATTTACAATTTTTATAGTACACATTACATATTTAGTATTAATAATAATGTTCGGATACATAATCTAAAAAGTGTTTTTATATATTGACACATTATCAATGGAAATAATTGAGACCCTTTTTTCTAGTCTTATATATTTTCCTTTTAGGTGTTATTTTTAAGTTTAATTTAGCTCCATTATAACAAAACTATTCCTGGATCAGTTTATTAAATTTTAATGGAGACTAAAACATTATATAGTAGCAAATGGTGTTTTAACCTTTCCACTCAAAATGTTCCTAGGCCCTATAATCTTTAGCATAACTCTTGAGATGGATCCAATAAATATTTTCAATAACAGAATAATCTTAATGTTTCACAGATCTAATTCAATCAAAAAAGTATTTGAACTTAAATTTGTGTTTGTTTTCTAGCAAATTATTAGTCTAACAAATTACTCAAATCAACATAAATTATTAAATACTGCAAGGGTTACTTGCATTAATTGTAAACATGGCCTAGTTCTCCCTCATCTTCCCATCATCTTTTTCTGCAGTGTTTCAAATAATTTTAAAACCATCTCAACATTTTCCCAATCACGCTGAGGGGTTGCTTTGCTGGCTTGTGTTGGATACCCTGATTTCCTCACATTTATATTAGGGGGGTTGAAGTATTCTGCAGTATTTCTGTAAACGTTATCGTTTTAAATTGTTATTTATTTTATAATCTTTTTTCACTGTCTCTTCAATTACATCTATTATAGTCCATCTTTCTCAGCACATCATATTGCTACATCTAGAGTGTTTTACTTTGTGTATTCAAGTTAATATTTCAAATTTTAGATTTTCAATATTAGAACAAAATATACTTTAGGATCTTTTATTACAAACTCTAGAAGAATTTTATACTATACGGTTTTTTTAACTGTATAAAAAATGTGGAATCACTTAACAAGTAGGTTTAAGGACTCGGACAAACTTTGTATTAGAGTTTCTGTTTTCATCCTGAAAATTTATTTATAGAGCTTAAACAATAACTATACCTATTTAGTATTTACAACAAAATTCAGTATTATCCTTAAAAATAATTTCCTTATTGATTGTAAAATTGTTGAATTATGTTTGAAATGTCAACCATTTCAGTTGTTTTGAGATTCAATTTAGTCTCTTACGTTTTATGTTGTATATGTTCAGAGACTTTAAGCAATATCAACTGCTCGTGTTTATCAGTCCAATGTCCGTTAGTGTGCCAAAGATGTATTTTTCTATGGCTGAGAGTGTAAGCACGATCTAAAGCACCAATACTTGTACACTTAAGTTGTAACAAACTTGTGTATTATATAATACCTGATGATTTATGTAAATATTTTTATAACTAGTTCTATAAATTATTGATTTTAGTGAAATTATATCATTGTTAAGAGTTCTAAGAAATGATAGTTGATAAATTATCGTGAAATAATGAAGTTGTTTTATTTTTCCCTTGAAATAAATCAGCCTTTTCAGGACAACTTTTAAAAGTTCTTTAACATATTAGCACGAGTTGTCAGAATATTTTGTATTATTTATGTTGTATTCAAGGCGTTTGACTGTGTCGACCCCGAACTGTTGACTGAAAAACTCAGAAACCTTGGTATCAGAGGCCTCGCTCTTGATTGGATGAAATGCTAACTGAGTGGCCGAAGCCAGGTTACTGGGATCCACCATGAATCAAAATTCAAAATCAAGTCTGTCCTTTCAATGCCCTGTCTTCCAAATTGATGCCCTGCAGAGTTCCACAGGGATCAATTATGGCCTGTTTCTTGTCTACATTAATGATCTGGCTCACCCAGGGAGTAGCCTTTTTATGTTCGCAGACGATACTACGATCTTCTCCAAGCTTACTAATGTTCAAGAACTTGAAATAGATTCTGTTATCAAAATTAAACTTAGGAAACACAAACATTGTTTCTTTTCGAACCTCCTAAAGGCAACACACAATTTTTTTTTTAAAGCCAAGTATCTTTATAAGGGAAACAACTCTCAATGATCTAAATGAGGTGGTATTTCTGGATGTGAAATTGGACGATAGTATGGACTGGATTTCGCATCTGTATGACAGAGGAAAAATCGGGGTATTTTTGTTCTCAGAAATCTGGTGAAGTTCAACAACATCGAGTTACTCAAGTCAGCCTATTATTGCCAAATCCAGTCCCACATCTCCTACTCAATCATTTTGTGGGGCGTGACTGAATCCAAATTGAAGTAGATTTTACGTTGCAAAAAAAGGCCTTAAGATGTATGCTCAAATTAACTCCACACTATCATTGTAAAAATCATTTTGTAAACTTGGGACTGTTAACAGTCCCAAGTATTTACATATATGAAGTCTCAACATACATAAAGGCACACAATATGTAAACAACCCACTTAAGTACAACACTAGACAAAAAATCTATTTTCAATTCAACATAACCTGAAAGTTTTTGAAAAACATCTAATTATTCAGACCAAAATTTTTTTCAGATTTTACCATATGAACTAAAACTGTTTCCAACAAAAATTCAAATTAGCTCTAAAAGATTTTTTACTATGCAATACAACAAACAGTTTGGAAGACTATTATGAGTTATGCGATTAAATGCCTCACCTAAAAACAATTAAAGGTAACAGTGGACTAACACATACTTTCTTCCCCAAGTGAATTAAAATACCCCCATCGTAGCAGACCTGTGTACTCAGTGAATTTACAAATAAATAATATATGACAAGTTTTATCTATATCTGTTGATAAATATGAAAATTATTTGCCTATTCTCCATAAGATTAACATGGGAAAGAGTGAGGAGGTTTGCTGCTGTGAGGAACACTGGCAGTATGAATTTCTACCATAAACAATTTTTTTTTTAATTATACCAACTTTCAACAACATCTGTCCATAAATAAAGGAGTTTTCCTATTCTCTATAAAATGATTAACATGGGAAAAGAGTATGCAGTTTTGCTGTCATGATAAACACATAAACTATGATTTATTTAAGCATTTGAAGCATAAGATCTCAACTGTATGAAGGTAAAAACCAAGTTCAATCCAGCAGTATTGATTGATAAGGGAAATATTAATATTTCTTTATTCTCCATAAGATTAACATTGTAGCGTTTATTTAAAGTGCCATTTGATTGTAACTCAGTGTGGCATGTAGCTTGTTTGAGCCCATCATGTCTGTGTATTTTAGCTTTATGTTTATTATAATAAAAAGCAGCTGCTGTATATTTTTATGTTTTCTTTTCGCCATCTAACCAACATGTGAGTTCAGCTAAAAGATGATGTTTCAGCCAAACTTTTTTCTAAACAATTGCTAGATATTGGATATGGAAGAAAAATATATATTATATACTGTACTTATATATATATAATATATATATATATTATGTACTTTATGTATATTATTTTAGAATAATAAAACTAATCTCAGTAAATTAAATTATCGCAAAAAAGGGTTTTATTAAAAAATAAAAAATACATTTTTAATTTAAGTTACATTCTACATCTATTGATTTATTAACATATTATAAACATGCAAGCCTAAATATATGTGAGTGCGTGTTTTTACCAGGTTATAAAATGATAGAAGAGGTACCCAGTATTAAGTATAGTAAGTATTCTAATCTTTATATGTTTAATGCATTATTATGATTACATTCATTTCTTATGAATTTTATTATATTAAATTTATTGTATTGAATTTCAATGGAGTCTATATCAGTACTTTGACATGTTATATATATATATATATATATATATATATATATATATATATATATATATATATATATGTATGTATGTATATGTTAATAAGATTATCTGTACAAAGTTTGTATATACCTTAATAGTTACTTTTTTTGACATTGTCTATTGCTATGCATTTTGGGAAAACGACAATAAAATTATTATTTATTTATTTATGCATGACCAGGTTTAAAATACCTGGAATTATTTTATAATTTTTTTTTAAATTACTCTGTAATGTTATGTCATAATCCGTTCCTCTCTGGTTTTGTCTAATATTAGAATATTCTTTATTGTTAGTTTTTAGTTGTGTTTTATGAATTTATTTTATGTTATACTGAAAATTTTCGTGAAAATAAAAAAATCTTGAATCTCTCTTGTTTTTATAATCGTGTTTAATATAATATATTACTGTATAACTATACAACCTATTATGGCTATATAGTTAATAGCTGGAAAACAAAAAAATCGATCGAGATATGCTGGACAATGATGAGCAGAATGGTTACTACTAGCGTAGATGATAGAAGCTTCTATTCATAATCAATGCTACTAGTGACACTTTTACATTTGCATTACATTTTTACATTTTTCTATCAATGTTTGAAATAAAGGATTTCTAAGGTTCCTGGGAAGAAGAGAAGGGATGGGAAGGTATCTTCTTTGCCAGGGACCCATATGGCTGACCTAATGGGTCAGGTTGATTGATAGGAAAATTTAAAAGTGTCACTAGTTCTAACCAGCCAACTAATATAATTCCGTAAATTAAATGTCAACATGTATGTTCGTTGCGACTAACAAAACCATTAATCCCAGATAAAGATCAGTGGAAGCAACCAAGAAAAGTGTACTGCGTAGTTGCATGGTCTTCAAACTCTAGCCTAAAAGAAGAAAAAAAAGGATAAGAATGGTATTAAACTTAACCTAAAATGTAAACAAACAAAGTAATGTACATACATGTGACAGTGACTTTTCTAATTTTAAAATGGTGTAATTAAATATATTTTTAGAAGGTTTACTTATTTGATGATGTTTTAGTTTTTCATATTTAGTATTTTATCCAGGGATCATTAGATTTGATTAAAAAGAACATTCAAATTGATCGTAATGGAAGAAGTTCTATTTCCTATTAAGAGGTGAGTTGATTTTACAACAAAATATTCCACACATTTAAGCAATTAATTGTCATAGCTTTTGTATAAATCTATGGAGAGTTCATCATAAGCTATGCAAATTAAAAATAATCTGATAGTTGTTAAAAAAAGAAAAACTATAGTAACAAAGAACACTCTAAAAATGTAAAATAATTGGATAGATCAGAGATCTACCTATCCAATTAGATCATGTGGGTCAACCCAGATTTTGTCATACTTTGCTACAATGTTAGTTTGGTCAATAGTAATAAGAAAACGCCAAATCAATTGTTTTGCAGTTACAAGGATGAGCTGGGTGGTCAAAGTCTTCACGACATTTATTTTGAATTGGTGTTGTAGGTTGTAATAAATTTATAAAGGAAAGGGTTATAATAAAGAGCTTTGCGAAATTAAGTTAGTTTGGCTACTACTCCTAGGGCTCTGAAGAGTGGAATAGGAGTAGGTCATTCCCCTTATATTGCAGAAAAAATAAGATTAATGACCTCTTATATTGCAGAAAAAAGATTGACGAATGTGTAAAATAAATACTAATACAGTAGAGTCTTGGTTAACCGAGGCGATTGGGGTCGAGAGTTCCTCGCGTATGGTATAAAACCTAAAATTACCAATGGATTTATAAATAGCTCAATATATTCTATTCATGGAGTTAGAGTTTACACATTGGGGGGGCACAGAGTTGGTGTCCTAGTTTTAGTCACAATATAGCCTAAAAATGGAGAAAAAGACTAAACTAAAGACTAAAACTAATGTAATACCACAGTAAAAACCCACCAAAATATCTGTGTCAAATAAAAAATTATGAATGCGCTGGTAAGATTGGGAATAAAATCCAAAAACTTTCAAGAGGTCTGGGGGGGGCATCGCCGCCCCCATGGCCTCCCTGAACTCCGCCCATGTTTCTATTTAAAAAAATATAAATATTTATTACTGCCAATAATTGTCTCTGGCAACTAATGTATCAATGGATTGCTAGTGATACCTTTGTGTGTCAGTGAATCAAGAAATCCCTAAATGCTTGCCATGAATTTTAATGTTTTTTCATGTTTATTTTCCTCTGATTAAATTTAACCCTTTGAGTGCCGAGCGTCTCGATCCGAGATGCGCTAAAATTGCCAGCCCTTTTTCCCGAAAAACGCAAGGGTTTAGTAAAACAATTATAAAAATTGTATTTATTAACATTTCTCTGTTCTGTTTTTTTTTTGTTTTACTTAGGATAAAATTGTGCATCAAACAACGTATGTAAGTACAATAATTTCAAATAAAAAGAAAAAAAAGAGATATTTTTTTTTTAGAAACATATTTTTTTAACACAAGTTTCAAGTAATTAAACATTTTTTTATACTAACATTTGCTTCTTAGCACCATTAAATCTTAAAGAGCAATAAAAATTAAGTAGAAATCATGTATAAAACATATTCTTATTCCTTTTTTAACTAAGAAAAATAATCAAACCTGACAAAAACTGTTTTTTTGGGCAGTTTTTAGCGTTTCATACCACCATGTCCATTGTAAACTATAGATACAGTCTTTACAATAGGCACTATTTTATAAGGTGTTATAAATGACAATAAATCAATTAACATTAAAATTTCTTATACAAATGAGCTGTCTTTTGTTATTGGTCGTCGTAGCTGTCACGGGATTGTTTATGATTGATCATGATCACGATCTCAGAAAGCATTCCGCCATAAAGTTAAATAAATAAAAATAAGCCCATTTCTTTCTGAAGCTTTTGGTGTAGTTTAAGCCAGTTAAAATAACTGCTACATACTATAAACAGTGATTTTCTGTGAGTCTATGAGCGAGACGCCGGCATTTTTCATGTGGGCATGACCGTCTCAATCCGAGACACTCGGCACTCTTTTCAAGCTACAGTAACGTGGCGTCTCGGATCGAGACACTCGGCACTTAAAGGGTTAATTATCCTCGCAAATCATCAGCTGGTCTTCATCAGTATAAAAGCATCATAAAATATAACAAAGCAAGTCATAAAATCCATGACATTCATCACAGTCACCTTTCACAAATATTCACCTTAAAATATCCACCAGAGTGTGATGATGTCTTGCATATGTATATCAATATGATAAATTTTTAATACATTTCAATTAGCTAAGTACGAGATTTATGATGAGTTAAAATAATTGTGGCACGGTCTTGTAGTCTTGTGACTGACTAAGGCTGATATGTTCCTACATGAATCTACAGGAGTACGTAAAAAGCCACATAGCTGACGTGCTTCAGGAACCTTGTTCCGCCCCTTTGTGTAATGTAATGTAATGTATGTTCCTGAGACAGAAATGTTAATTAATAGCCTAAAATTGAAGAACATATGAGGGGCGTACAATTTAATGTGGGATCTGAACTATAATTTCACCCATGAATTACGAACTATTCTAGTTATTAGTCTTTTCGGATTAACAATGGTGCCAACGTTAATCCACACCAAGGAATATTGCAACCACTGGCCATTGCTCATAACTATACACAATAATTTGTGATCTCCAAGTAGTTGCAATACACGATATGTGACGGTCCCAATCGGATCAATATAAAATCTAAATATATAAAACAAAGTCGTGTTCATTCATTCATTCATTCATTTGAAGGGCCGGATTTGAAAGTCGTGTTAGTTAACACGCATTATAACTCGAGAACGGCTGGACCGATTTTAATGATCATTGATTTTTTTGGGTTCGTTTCTGCTCCGGTCATGCTTTAGGCATATTAAGTTTCCATAAATTCAATTAGTTTCCATTTTATAGCGTTTTAAATTTCTAATGTTAACCTTATGGGGACTATGTTTGTTTAAAATTTTGTACAATAAAAACATTTGATTTCTTAAGCTACAGCTGTTGTTTTACTTTCCATTAGCAATATGCTTTACTATCCAATGCCTTCTGAATCATTCATTAATGTAAAACTATGGAGTAAATGTGTACTGTACAAAATGACCAGATTTATTCACTACGTTAATAGTTAACGGTTTTTGGGGACTATGTATTTATATTTTTTATTTTCTGTCTGATTAAAGGTCACGTGTTTATAATTATGTTGGCCAAATAAAAAATAATTACAGTGTTTATACATATTAGGTTTATTATAATAATCAGCTGCAGTATATCTTTCCTATTAAAAGCCGTATTACAGTTATGTTTTTGTTTGGTTTTAGGTTGGATTAGAAAAATTGTGAATCAATCCACTCAGATTTATTTGTTTTGTGGGAATGTTATTAATATGTCTTATCGTTTCAGTATTGTTATTAACTATGCCGTGACTATACTATATACTATAATATACTATAAACGCAAAAAGTACTGAACTGACCGGTTTGAAATTTTACACTAAGGTATATCTCAAACTCATGCAACTCATAAGCATATTCATTTCTTTAAAATCCCCTCGAGCTACGCCCCATGAACATCCTAGGTTTCAATGCTTTCATTTTCAAAGGATGTCAACGTAAAAGCACTCGAATGTCTACAGCTGTGGACACTAAAATTTGACCCTTCGGGAAGCCGAAGACACAACTGTGAACGTCCTAGGTTTCAATTTTTACAATTTCTAATTTCACCATCTGTTTCCTCTAATTTTTACGGAACAGAAATAAGAAGATAAAAAGTTAATTTTTACAAATGAACTGTTGGATCAAAATTATTGGATTGAAATAAAGGAATGGTATATTTTAATATTTCTCCCGATACCTGCCTCAATTATGTTAATCCTTATCCTTTCCCAATATTACTTAACAGGTTTTACTTTGTCATGTTGTAGAAACTCATGTTTTGTTAGTTTGTGAACAATAAAAAAATTAATTAACAATTTAAATGTATCAGTACACCTCTCAGCCTTTTTCACCCGTGCGAAGAACGGGTACTTAGCTAGTTTGAAATAAAACACACAAAGCCATTTATTGTTCAAATTTCTCTTTGTCATATATGCAAACCTTGTTTGATAGAAAAATGACAGAGATCTCCTGTTTTCCTCTTACTTTTGAGATTAGGATGCTGAATATTTCCTATTTTTCAATATGTACAAATGCTTTATATAAGTTTTAGTATTAAAATAGCATCAGTATTATATTTAAATATTGTTATAGAAATATTTAACATTAATTTTTTATGCGACATCAAGTTGTGATATTCATTCACCAAAATCTTTAGATATCCGATAATATTGCATTTCAGAATATTGATACAATATAGAAACAAGGATACCGTAAGTCATTGTATCAATAATATATTTGAATGAAATTCTGATAAATAATATATCATCCGGAATAATATTTATGATAATATCAGAACATCCATAATTATTGCAATGTGAAAATTAATGTAGGCCTACACACATCTTTTAACAATGAATGTTCATTTCACAACATGTAAATTAAACAAACATACATGGTTCAGAAAATGGCTGTGTGCCCAATCCTGTTGCTCGTTGACTTTATTTTTCCTTTTCAGATGGGTCAGTGTTATTAAGTTATATATTTTGATGTTAATAACACTCTTGGGGCTAACTTACTGTTAAAAGTTATTTAGATTTTCTTTATTTTATCAGAACTAAATGTTGCATGTTTTAGGTATTATGGAGATAATGAACCAATCACTACTATTGATCATGAGAAAAACAAACTTACATTGTTAGCAAAAATAAAAGAACGGAAAAAACTGAAGGGGCTGCATGATCCTAAACTAGATAATAATAATAGATGTAGTGAAAAATCCAGCAATGAGACAAGTGATAGAAGGAATGATTCAATTGCTCCAAACTGTAGCACTAAGTCAAACTCGGAGTATTCTCCAACAAAATATATTGAACCTGAGGTTTCTCTTTCGGTGACTGAAATCAAAACATCTGAATTATCTCATCAGAAGAAAAAGTTTAAGAAAGAAAAGGAGAAACAAAAAAGGTATAATGCAGATTCAAATTCACATCCCAAAAGTGTAAAAACAAGGGACTTAATAGAAAAAATTAGTGATCTGAAAATTGATAATTCTCAATTGAATGAAGGAAACATTGAAAGTGATATGGACATAGATCAGAAGTTGGAAGAGAACGGAATTGAACAATCTAATGTTGACAAAGATGTATTTCCAGTTTTAGGAGATTATAAATTTAAAAAGAAAATTAAGGTAAGTTTCGTGTGAGGCTCTGAAAATATAACTTATAGTTTTGTTCGAAGTTCAGATCAGCTAAAAGCTTTGCTAGGTGAATATAACTAGTATGTAGGAATTTTGTTATCTTTATTATTTTAGCTTGCCAAATAAAATCTAAAATTTGTCAAATGTCTTATAAAGATTGCAATTCTTTAAAAAAATTCTTGACTAATTACATCCTAAAGGCCTATTTTTATAATTTGGACATTAAACCTACAATTTTTGGTTTAATTTTAAATTCTTTACAGCAAAAATGATGAGAGTCTGTGGTGATAAATTAAGACATCCATCTTGTAAGGTAAACTTTTTTACTTACATAAATGCTAATGTACTGTTATTTTTCAGGTTAAACGAGTTCTACCTGATTGGTTAGCCAAACCCTCGATTGTGTCTGTAGATTTGAAAAATTTAGATGTTTCTGTTGATGACATTCCAGAACTTAATAGTTTACTGGTTAACACATTGCGGAAGAATAATATCACACACTTCTTTCCAGGTTAAATTGATTTATTTTACAAAACACTTATATAGGCCTATATATAAAATATATGTATAGTAGAACCTCTTAAACTCAACTTAATGACATAAAGGTTGTTGAGTTTTGAGGTTGTTGATTTTTAGGGAACTTATAGAAAAATAACAAAGGGTTGAATGAAAACGCTTAATTAGAGTATTAAAATGGTATATTTATAGATTTATTATATACAATTATACATTTATATCAACATTTATACTAAGCTAAACGCCCAGTGATGACAATAAAGCGAGGGTAGTTTATGACCTGCCTGGGAATCCCAGGTCAATGCCAGGTGAGGCCTCCCACTCACAATAAGGAAAATGGGCCACAGGAAATCCCGAACTTGTCCAAACAAAAACAATAGCCCCCCCTTATTTTTAGATTTTATGGAATGTAGAGTTTTTGGGAATCGAGTTTGAGAGGTTCTACTGTATATATAATATATAACTATTTCTAGGGTGGATTCAATGAGAAAATTTGGGAAGTTACAAACTATTTTCAAGTTTCAAACTGTTTTTATAAGGAGCGAAGTAAGTCATTAATTATTTATTTAGTTCCTAGGTTTTATCTCAAACTGGATCTAGCAATAGGCCTATTATTCTTGTCGGCAGTCAAACATTCAATCAGTTGAAACTAGAACTTCATTTGTACTAGTTTGTGGCAGTCATAGCTGAGTGGGAAGAGTACTGGCCTACCACCCAAAATACCCGGGTTCAATTCCCGGTCATGACACATGAAATTTTATTTCTCAAGGACTGCACCGTGCTTTGGAAAGGCACGTTAAGCCGTTGGTCCCGGCTACATATGTGTCGTTAGTTCAGTTAGAGGAGGAGTGCGACTGGAAAACTCTAACATTAGACCTTGCAGAGATGGTTACACGAAACTTAACTCTGTACTATTGAAATTATTTTCAACCTCACCTTTGCCAAAAAAAGCTGATTTGAAAAGGTTTAAATAAATGTAAACTGTTGTAAATAATGATCCTTGTTTTTTTTAAGCTACAAATGTTTACAGTTCAAGCTCAAGTGATTCCATGGCTGATGTCGTGTACGAAGCGGTCATCTTTCTTGTGGCCGTGTGATGTTTGTGTTTCAGCTCCAACGGGCAGTGGCAAGACACTGGCCTATGTTCTCCCAGTTCTCCAGGTAAACCTGTTTATTGATGAGAAATCATTCTAATCCTGAAATTTACTTGTAACGATTGCTTCATCTTAAAACTGTATGTTCCAATGTATCTCAATTCAAATCCAAAGAATACCAACCTCTTTCTCCTTTCCTGCTATAACCTCCCCCACACAAAAATAACAACTTTATTTACAGGGAAAAAAGGTTTACTAACCCCACTAGCCACTACGAGTAGTAGACTCCATGTGGGAGAGGGTGATTTTTCTTTTTTTTCCCCCGAAGTTTCGCTCATGGCTGCGCCACCGTAATTCTACGCATCATCTGAGATGTCTAGACTCAGAGTGACAGACATGCTTCTTACGCTTTGCGACATCTGGCGTTAAGATTCATTATCCGTAAGCTATGTTTAGGAAATATCCACTGTTTTTTACTTTCTCGCCTTATACATAGTATATGGAGAGAGTATTTTTTTGTCAAAATTTTCAAATTTGAGTTGAGAGTGGATATATCAGTTTTGAGGTCCCCTGAATCCAAAAAAGTGGGTTTCAATTATGTCTGTCTGTCTGTGTGTGTGTGTGTGTGTGTGTCTAGATGTGTACAGAGCCACAGCCTACCCCGTTGGTCCGATTTTGATGAAATTTGGCATGTATGTATATATTCACCGTATCTCCAGGCGTTTTTTAATTTTTTTTATTTTTAAGGGTAGTTCACCCCTAAAAACCCTGAAAAAAACTTGAAAACCCCAAATTTCTCAAAAAACAGCTCTAACAATTTTGATTAAAATTTGATAGTTGATAAGTTGATAGTGCACAGAGTACTAGATAATTTGACACCTTCTGCATGTCTGTAAAAATGACAGTTCAAAAGTTATGAGCTTTTAAATGTCAAAAATACCCCCGTCGCAGCAGATTTGCGTACTCAGCAAATTTGTAAAATCAATAATAATAGTAAAATATGACAATTTTTATAAAAATCTGTCCATAAACGTGAGAATTATTTGCCTATTCTCTATAAGATTAACATGGGAAAGAGTGTGAATTATTTAAACACTGAAATAGTAATTTCTACCATAAATATTTTATTTAAAAATTATACAAGTTTCTCAACATCTGTCCAAAATAAAGGATTTCTACCCATATGTTAATATGGGAAAAAGAGTATATTTGTCCATGTAAACATTAGACTATGATTTAAAAAAGGATAGATTATATAGCATATGTTTATAAAAAATATTGATTAATATTATTTTAATTTTGTATCCTCATGTTTACATTGGAGCACAATACAAGTATGTGTATTTTTTAATATCTTAGTTGTAGATAGAAAAACTAAGAACTTAATTTTATTTTTTAATGATATGGTGAAAAATAAATTAGAAATTTTAAAAAATTACATGTAACGCAAAAAAATTTTACAAAAAAATAGTTCCTATGAGATATGTCTGGTACAACTCGTAGTTTGTAAATAAGTCTAAAATTTTATGTGGACATTTTTTTACGAGAGTTATTTCAAAAATATATTAAAAATTTATATTTTTTTGGTTTAGGCACCTAAAGAAAAAATAACATGGTCCCGGGTTTAATTTATATTTTTATTTTCCCTAAATAAAATGAAAAAAAAACAATAAAAAACACTAAAAATTTTATTTAAAAAAAATATTTAAATTTAAGTATTTAAAGCTATATGACAAGTTTTATCAATATTGTAATAATAATTTAACCTTCTCCATGATTAACATAAATTGCAGGTTTTATGAAAATGAAATTAGTCATTTTTACCATAAATATTTTTATCAACATTTATAATTTCATCAAATCTGTAAAATAAATTGCCTATTTATTTTATTATGAAAAGATATGATGTATATTTAAATACTATGATTTTTTAATAAATATAGTACACATGAAGCTAAATATCAATTTTATCAAAAAATTTATATGGAAATAAGTTTTTTATTATAAGTTAAAACAATACAAATACTGTGTTTAGATTTTTTAATATTCGGTAATGTTGAGACAGAGAAAAACTAAGGAACTTAATTGTGTAGTTTTTAAGCTGATTTTTATTTAATTATTTTTTAAAAACTACATGAAAAAACACAAAAAACCCCATTTTCAAAAAAACTACCTGTTCTATAAATATTTGGTTTAAAATGTAAATTTTACGAGAGTTCGTGCTATGCACATATATACTATATAATTTGACATTGTTTTTACTGCATGGAAAAAAAAATGTCTTAAGTTCAAAAGTTATGAGCTTTTAAATGTCAAAAAAATCAAATTTTTAAATTTTCAGCAAAAGTCAAAGTCAAAAAATTATTTATTTCCAGAAAATATAACATTGCTACGTAATCTCTTAAATAAAAAGAAAAAACAATAGTACAATATAAGTACAATTTATAAATTAAAATTATTAGGAAATAAGCCTACATGGGCAGAATGCCTGTATATAGGCTTGGTCATCACAGTCAGCGAACAGTGAGGTTGGTTCTGGAAATTTGGAAAAAAGTTAAATTGTTAAAGTTAAAAGTTAAATCAAAAACAATAGAAGTAAAGTATAATTTGACTGACACCATTGAAACCAGCTTAAAAACTAAACAAATTAGTATTTTGAATTATTTGTCTACGACTAATGGTTCCAGAGAAAAGTTAAATTTACTGTCCATGATAAACACAGTACGTTGTCTGAAAGCGCCCAATGTTATTCTTATGGAGAATGTAAAAAAATCAATTTCTTCCTTATTTTCCAACCGTCTTCCATGTAACTTGGTATGAAGCGTGAAGGCAAATCACCCAACAAAACCAACTTCAAAAAAGCTTGGTATTACTGGTGGGGGGGGGTTTCCACCCATACAATTTGAACAATTAATTTAAGTTTGTATCTCTTGTTTTTATTTTCAGAAATGGGATAATTATTTTTTAAACAATAATTATTAAATGATATTTAGATAAACTTTGAAGAACATGATAGTTTTATTACAGATTGTCGTTTTTAAATTTACTTAAGGGAGAAAGTATGTGTCAGTCCACTGATACAGTTTATTTTATTTATCTATATGGAAAATTGTATATACAATATGTTCATACAAGTGTTTAGGAAATAAAAACATTGAAACATCTATGACGACAACTTAAACTATATGACCCAAAACTCCAGAAGTCACTGCATCTTCAAAAAATTTCTCTCTAATAAAATATTTTCTGCAAGGTGAGTCATTTATTATACCGTATATAATTTTTTCTCTTTGTCTAGGCCCTGATGAGTAGTAAGACTGGAGGTATACAGGCCCTTGTAGTTCTTCCAGTGCAGGACCTGGCATCCCAAGTTGCATCGGTAACTATTCCACTTATTATATCCCATATTTAGTTTTATGACCTGTGTCATTAAATACGACGATAGTGCTGCGATCTGACGCCAATATATTAATGCCTTGTATAGTTTGCTGTGCCATAGAGTATTTTTATTGACAAATAATCTTTTCATCGTGTCCTTATGTAGTGGTCTAAAAATTGTATTTATTTTTAAGCCATAAAAATTTTAATCTACATGCAATATTTTTGCAAATATTTATAGTATAATTAATAACTGCAAATCGCTGAAGTTCAGCGATTTTTTACAATGCCTAGACTGCGAATTGTAATGGTAAATTTTAATTTTGTATCACAAAATCGAAAGTATTTTATATATACCATTCTCAAGAGGAGGTTATAATCTATGTCCCTAGTATTATTTGCAATTTTATGCATTATATCGTATGATTGCATTAAGTTACGAGTGTTACGACATTGCGCCAATAGCTGTTCGAGCCGTATGCTTCTACGTTGTGTTAGTGTTTCGTTGTGTATTTTTCATGAACTCTCTATAATAATAACATATGAATTATCCATAGCACCTTTCTCCTTGTATTATATATATATATATATTTTTTTTTAAAATTAAATATGTATTAATAATAAATAATATTTAAAATCAATAATCAAAAATCAAAATCATTACATCATCAATTGACAATTACAATTTCTCATAACAATCAGGATTTTTAGTAAGGTAAAGTTTTACATTTTTTTTTAAATGATTGTCATTTGTTATTTTTAAATCTATTGGAATTTTGTTTAAAAATTGTAGGCTATGTAGCTTGTTTCTTTTATGTTCTAATGAATGTCTGTGTTAACAATTGATTTTTTATTCTGGTGTTGTATTGTGGAATTACTGTTTGATGATTCTGTCTGATAATTGTTTCCATACAAACTGATGTCAAAATATGTTCCAATGCTTTCGATTGTTCTATAAGATCTTCGATTCTTGCTGCAGGTTTCTTGGGTTGTAGATCTATTGGTTGATTGCTGCAAGATAAGAATAAAAAAAAGATATATGGGAATGAATGTGGGCAAAATAAATTGATTTTAATGTCTCAATCGAACAAAATCTTGACATTAATTTTAATGCAAATAGGCCTATATATATATATATATATATATATATATAGTGTTATAAACATATATAGGCCTAATGTCATATTTTTCAAAATTTTTATAATATACTTGACGATTACTCTCGTAGACCATGGACTAGGCAGTAAAGGTTTTGTGTACATATAAACGTTTTTGAACGTGGGTACTTTTATTTTTGCAATATAGCTAGCTAGCTATATTGCAAAAATTCAGATTCTTTATAAAAAAGTTTTGAGCATTTTCAGGGTGCGCAAACATTATGAAAATAATTTTGTTTAATATTTTTACTTGAATAATTTTTTTGTTACACGTAAGTTAGTAATTTTTATTATTTATTGCAGCCTGTTTTATACTGAACATAAATATATATAATATGTATGTATATACTTTGCATAATACCCACAATATTGTTGGGTTTTTTAAACAAAACCTGAAAAGTTGCCAAAAATGTGCCGGCATTCCAGAGTAAAATGACCCTCAGCTGGAGGGTTAAATAAACGGTTACCAGCTTGGGTGAAAATTGACGGAATTTATAGGCTTAATTGGAATTGCAGTTGACACCTGTTTTACTTCTTTTACAACTGTATGGTTTAGGAGGGGCATGTTTTGTATTTTTTGTGTATTATTAGTATTTTAAGAAAAGTTGCTAAGTCCAAGTAAAAAATAAAATATACATATTAAGCTAAAAAGCTCCGCTGCTCGGGGGGTTAAGATAAAAGGTTAAACACATATTTTCTTGTCTAAGTTAACAATTATATTATTCAATACACTTGCTGTTTCACTGTAAATGTAGCATTTCCAAGTGGAGGTCACACAAACGTTTCATCCGAGTCATATGGATGAAACTAACAGTTCAAAAATAGGCCACTTTTGAAATTATTGGGTTTGGTATGTGCACTGTAATTTGTCTTGTCTCTCTTGGACAAAGTTTTGCAAACATCATATAAAACTTAATTTAAAAAAAATTTACATTGACTTCAAACATAAAAATTGATTGTTTATTCTCTTGGGTTTTGACTCATTACAATAACATTCTACACTTAATACTGCATATCCAGAACTATTTTCCAATAATATATATTTTAGTATTCTTTAATAATTTTTCAGGTATTTAAAACCTACAGTTCTGGTACAGGGCTCAAAGTACATCTGTCTACTGGAGGAATATCACTACAACAAGATCGAACTCACCTTCTCAGGGAAAGTATGTCAGACGTTTTGCCTTTGACCTATATTTTTAATTAATTGGCTTTTATTGTCAAATATTTATTTTATAACCAAAGTATAAGTTCAAGTAATCTTGATTGTTTACTTCCTGTTATTTTTTGTCAAGACCAGTTTTATGTATATTCCATTTTCAAGAGTTCTAAAATATATAAATAAATATTTACCATAAATACCTGGGTATTTTCAATTACATATAAAATCATAAGTTTCTAATTTATTTTCACTTTATGCATAATTTACATATACACCTATATTATATATTTTGAATTTTAGTGTATTAAATTATTACCCAAGCAACATGTATTAGGCAAACTATATGCATTTAAAAAAATTCTTGGTGTTTTATCTAAAAGTCATAGAATAAGCAAATTATTCCAAACCTAATTCAAACCTAATCTTCAGGTTTGTAATAATTGCAAACCTGAAGTTCAGGTTAATGTATAATATGAGTTTATTGAATTGGCTTAATACTCTCTCCTCCCTGAATATAGAGTTAGTAATTTTTTCTAAATTTATGGTTTTATTTTGAGCTGTGAATTGAAATACTGTTTTGAGGCTCCCTGAATCCAAAAATGTGATTTTCAGACTATGTCATTAAGCGTGCACTGTCCCCGAGACCTCACCGATGACATTTTTATGAAATTAAGAACGTCTTGGTATTACCGGGGGGGGGGGGGGTTCCCCCATACCATTTGAACACATTATTAAATGATATTTAGAATACTTTGTAGAACATGATAGTTTTATTACAGATTCGATGCGATCAGTATGTGTCAGTCCACTCCGTTTATTTTTTAACCGTTTTCCAGAATGCGGGGGGGGGGGGGGGGTGTTTCCCCCCCATAATAAAAAAAATATTTTTAATTTAAGTTTTCAATACTCGGCTCGGATCTCTGGAATGTCGCTTACGACAGCCTTCTGAAATCTGAGATGCCAGAGGAGACTATCTTAGTTGGGTACGACAATGATGTTGCGGCTCTTATCGCTGCACGCAATGTGGAGCCGGCCCAACTAAAGTTGAACTAGGTCATGTGCGTGGTTAACGCCTGGATGGATAACACCTTTACTTGCTCTGAGCAAGACGGAAATCGTGATCAGTAACCCGTTAATCACCCAATCGGACTTCGCTAATCCGACAGCCATTGGAGCAAAATGCGCAGAACACACTGATTAGTAGCATGCAAGCTTTCGACTCGCCGGCGAGTGAGTGTCGTGCCGAGTGCGGGCTCACAGCGCAAGGCTAAGTGGTTACGATGGTTATGTCAGATAGTAGCTCAGTCACACGAGTGTTTCCTGCTCGTGTGGCCATCAGTTGCTCCAGACCAATTGCACTGCACGAGTTGCTGTATTGTGAAATTAACTCAAGAAAGGCAAATGAAGTTCAACTCCTTCTTCAAACCAGTTCAGTCACTTGAGGACGATCAACCCTCATGTTCAAAGTACTCGGTCTTAGTATGGACGTAAATACCAAGTGCATATGTAAATGTAACTACTGTATGTACTGTTTGTACAATATGAGTACGACATACTATTTAAGTTTATCTGCAGGCGCAATATACAAGGAGCCGGCCCAAAAATTACTGTCTTTCTTCGTTAGGATTAGTTTTAACACCTTTCATTAATCCGGACGACTTGAGCAAGACGGAAATCGTGATACTAACTAAAAAGAGGATCAACACCGTCATCCCGCTGTGAGTAGGTAGGGAAAGTGGTCCAGACAAAGGGTGCCGCCAAGTACCTCGGAGTCATAAGACTAAGCTGGAGGGACCAGATCTTCTGTATGGCGTACAAGGCTTCTAAGTCTCTTACCTTGGTAGGCTGATGGCCAATTTCGGAGGTCCTCGGTCGAGCAGAAGATGTCCCTTGATGTCCACAGTCCAGTCCGTGCTCCTTTATGGGGCAGAGGTCGAGGCAGACACACTCACCAAGGACATCTACCAGTTGCGACTCGCCCGGGTTCAGCATCAAGCTGCGCTCCAGGTGTGTTCTGCATATCGGACAGTATCCGAGCCTGCCGTCCTGGTTGTCGCTGGAGTCATTCCTGTCATACTTTTGGCAGGAGAGAGGAAGGCGATTTATCAGAGGCAAAGCGGGATAGACAAGGATGCTGCAAGGTCTGATAAGCGCTCCCGAACCTTCCTGCAGTGGCAATACAGCTGGAAGCACAACGCCCGAGGACGATGGACTGCGCGACTCGTAGAGCAGGTCCAACCGTGGGTAGAACGACGACATGGCAAGGTGGATTACTTCCTCACTCAGTTTCTGATAGGCCACGGCTATTTCAAGTCGTACCTGTATCGCAAAACCGGTACACCGGATTGCACTTACTGCCCGGACGTTCCCGATGATGCGGGGCACACTTTCTTCCGCTGCCCCCGTTGGGAAAGGCCCCGCCTGGTGACTGCATGAAAACTTGGTGTTTTTCATGGCAGACACGGTCTGCCACAAGATCATTGAGAACGAGGGAAATTGGGATTGTTTGTCACAGTTCGTCCGGGGCGTCCTTCTAGAGAAGAAAAGCGATCTGGACCGAAAGAGGCCCAGATCACCTAAAAAAAGTGCCTGGACTTGCCGTGAGCCCCAAGGGCGTAAGCCAAATTCAAACCTAGCCTGTTGTAACGTGACATAACCTCTCATAAAAAAACAAAATGTCTTTAAATAACAATTTTGACGTTACCTAGCAACATGTCAGCTGTTCCCCGCAAAATCACTAACTAAAATCTGTCTAAGAAAAAATACTCCCATTTAGTCGTGATGTTAAAAATGTAAAATGTATTTTTTTTTTCTCAAGGAATCCAACTCAAGGTTTTTTTTGGATAATATATCCAATGAACTACGTAAAGCATGTTCTGTAGTTATACTTTTTATAAATACCCACACTACTGGATATTTACCCGGGCTCGGTTAACCCTATTGAATATTTACCCGGCCCACATCACTGATGTCCATGTTGACCCAGGACTAGGTGTCGGCTGGGAGAGCCTGGTGGACATCCTCGTGATAACACCCGGACGTTTGGTGGAGCATCTGTATTCCACGCCAGGCTTCTCACTGCGCCATCTGCAATACATCATCATTGACGAAGCGGACAGGATTCTAGACAATATGCAGAACAACTGGCTGCGGCACCTCGACCAACATCTCAGTGTTCAATATCAGTACATTGACTTGTTTATATATATATATATATATATATATGGGTTATCAGAAACTAAGTAAAAATTGATTTTTCTCCATAATTAACGTTATAAACCAATAATATATATGTATGTATGTATATGTTTTAAAAATTGCCCCAAATCATTGGATTGCTGATATAACTTAACCCTAGAAGTGGTAAAGTCATAATTCATGACACATTTACAAATTCAATAGTAAGTGGCAGGTGAAGGCATCTGTCGTCAATTTAGTCAACTTATAACCTTCGTGACCATGTTGCCTCTGGGGGCAAGCAACCGAACCTGCTTATGCAGTTCACTAAACTGCCACTGGGCACGTCTTATAGCCAAGTAAGCACTTTCTACTCCTATGCACTGGTGGCTGGACTGGTTAGAGCGCTATGCTGACGAGTGTAACGTTCTATCCATTCGGAAGTGCTAGGGTTTGAATCCCATCCATGAGCAATCCCAGTTTGGCTTGCAAATGTGTGGTAGAATGGAAAGGGGGGACCACCTTAAATAAACGGTGGCTGGCTTGGGTGGAAGATGATGGCATTTGTAGGCTTTTTGTTTATACTTAATATTTCAAGAAGATATTAGTAATTATTTTTATGTTACAGTTAAAAGTAAAAAGCCTGCCACTTCCAGGGTTAAAGTAGGGAGCAAAAATGTTGCAATGTGTTTTATAAACCATTTAACTCATCTAAGGTCTAATTGCCTTGCTGTGTTGTTGCAAGACAACAAGTTAATGTGAGGTTTCATTCTTAAATAGATAACTCTTTGATCAGACTGACAAAAATTGTTTTTTTGGGCAGTTGGTACAAGGTTTTGACTAAGTTATTGTCAGTGTTTATTGGATGAATACTATTATTCATTAGTTATTAACTATTTTAGTCCATTTTAATGAATGAAATACAAAAATTAAATGGAAGCTTATTCTAATTTGAGTGTCCCACTTTTTTCATGCCAGTTTTAACTACAGTACCACTGTCCAGGTTGTCCGCTACTCACACTGCATCACCTGAAACAGTTACCCCACAGGCCTCAGAAGCTGCTGTTTTCTGCCACTCTAAGCACGGACCCCGAGAAACTCAATCAGCTCAACTTGTTCCAGCCCAGACTCTTCACATCTGTTGTCGAGGCGACCAAAGACAAAGGTTGGTAATTTACAGATTTCAGCATCGCTCAGTTGCCTATATCATAAAGTTAGGGGTGTGCTAAGTCTCGAATCATCGAGCCTATAATTTCACCCATGAATTACGAACTATTCTAGTTATAGGCATTTTGAAAAAGTGAGGTTTTAATGCAAAAAGTTAAAACAAATTTTCGCCGTAGTTTATTCTACTATAAATAATAGTAGAATTTCTAGAAATTATTCTACTATATAAATAATTCTACTTTATTTATTTATTTGTTTTAAATCATCGATTTTGATGGGCTTAGAAAGAAATTATGTTTGAACTCCTCATCACAATGTCGTGATAGTCATTGTTTCATAATAATCATGGAACATCTATGCTCGAATACAAAAGTGCAGACAGCAAAATTACGTAATTTTATCCTTTTGAAAATAATGTAAGAACGTCATTGGCCTTAACAACATAATTCTCATATCAGTTACTCATAATCTTCTTACAAAGCATATCATCGTCAAAGCCGATTATCAGAACACTGGTAATTATTATTCCACAAACTAAATGTTTTCGGCAACAAAACTTTCAATGTAAATATGAAATTCGGACAAAGTATATTCATTTTCCATAATAATTAATTTTTGTAACAGAATTTTTTGTAAGAAAATGATAGTCCTATTTCATACTTCCATTTTTCATTCAAATGATTTATGATGGTTACAACATTTTGATATAACGGACTATTTTTTCCTGAATCGTATTCACAAACTGGCTGGTTTTAAGTAATGGGGATACCATATAAAACATTTGGCCATCTTCGTCGTTCCATTGTTGAATTTGCTAACTTGATGGGAGTTTTTAAATGTCGATAGATAGTAAAAGTGTATTCTCTTATCAGTAAGTTAATAATCCGATATCACAATTTATATCCGGCACCATAATTTCGCAGTTACAATTGTATCGCGAAAACACTTGTGGATTATGTCGTCTGCTAGAATCTGATTATGGATTTGTAGTTACTGTATTTGTCTTTTGATACTTTAATTGATGAATAACTAAAAGAAAATTAATATGGCAATTCCATGTTATAATAAACTTCTCTACGATTTATAAGTTTGTCGATTAGTACAGTAGAGTCAGGCTAATCCAAACTAATTGGGACCGAACACCGTTCCGATTAGCTGTTTGTTCGGGTTAGCCGAAATAACTTACATAATCATGAAGGAAGCAATTTAATGACTCTTTAAATGTTGTGTTCTGAACAAGTGGTAATTAAAAACAGTTTTAACAATATCTACTCTTACAAAATCAAAAAACAATATGCACAGATCACTACAGACTCACTGCCAGCTTTGCCGCTGTGAGAAGTGCTATTTATAAGCCTATTAGTAGACGAGCGAACAATACAACTGTACGCAGACTATACATGCGCACCAGACTGTACGAATAATCCAATGTGTTGATTAAATAACATACTTATATTAAATTTACTGTATATCCATTATATGTACTGTAAATAAAAAAATACATGCATTAACTATTTTTTATAAATTTTTCTGAATGCAACTTTTAAGAATAAGTAGGCCTAATACGTGAAAAAATATACAATGGCAGTTTAGGGCAGGACATTTTGACATGGATATGTCTAAGCTCTGGGGGAGGGTATTTTTCCTAGAATTATTCGGCAGCATAGTTCATTAGAATATAATTTAGTTTAAAGTTAGTACTTAAGGTTAATACTTATCTTGTCTAGGCACAGAAGGTGAGTTCATTGGCAAGTTCACCACACCGGCAGAGTTGTCTGAGCACATGGTCAGGTGTACTCTTGCAGTGAAGCCACTGGTTCTATTCCAGCTTCTTATTAAAAACAGATGGTCCCACGTTTTGGTGTTTACTTCAAGCTCACGCTCTGTTCATCAGCTGTGCTCTCTGCTCAAAATATTGGCTCAAAAAACAAAAGAAAAGCTGAACATTGCTGAAATCTCAGCAGAGTGTTCTTTCAAGAAAAGAGAAGCCGTGCTGAGTGCTTTCACTGCCGGTAATGTAGATGTGTAAGTCACTTCTGAAGTTTTAAATTTGTATTTATGGTTAAGATTCCAATATGTTGGTAAATAAGTATTTGCCATTTCCTTTATATGTTACGAACTTGTTAATTAAGTTTATCTTTAGATTGTTATATGGGGCAACTGGAGAAGTCATCAACATAAAAAGCTAAATCAATATTCTTGATTTAGCTCATGAAAAAATACAAACCCTAAGTCGAAGAAAAGTAAATACAAAGAAAAAATTAATTCTCAGCTTAATTTTTTAGCAATAGTTTGCAATTATATCAATTAGAACATTTGTATCATGATTAACACGTTGTGCCATATACCCGAATACAGCTTGGGATACTGCATTTGCCGTTACATACGAATCTCAAGTGTAGCTCAGGCTCAGCCTTGTAATTCCATATGTCTTTATTTAGGCTATAATTATATATTTCAACGTATTAAAATGCTTTTCAATACATTCTCCGCTATAATATAGGTCAATTGGAGATTTTTATCAGTTTAGTAATAATTATGGTGACCGAGCTTTGCTGGATAGAATAAGACATGTATTTTACAAGTTGTTAGCTTCTTTTACTGCTCAATGAAAACATTTATGTGTTTAAATAAAACCGTTTTAATATTAATTTAATATGGCATAATACTGAACAAATATTTACTTATCGATCACGCAATTGCATATGTGAGATCTAAGCGCTTAAGCTACGGCGTCAGCCGATTTCGCGTCGTCGTTTAATTTTTGGCCAACCTCAATTAATTGTTTTAGCTAATATATAATTTAAATGTCTATACTGTTGGTCATTATTATCATATGATCAACTGATTTTTTTAGAAACGGAATGAGGATTGAAAAGCAAAAGAGAGATTTAATTTAATTATTTGGTTTGTTACAGTAGCTTCAAGCAATACAACGAATACGTTTTTCTATCAAAATACAAGATTTGGAAATACTCTTTTCTGCTTTTTATTTCGCACAGTTATGTTACCCTAAAGTTTTTACAAATTGTTTAGTAACCTGATAATCTTACATTTATTACATACATAAAATAAATATTTATGAAAAACCTCTATTCACATATTGTTCTTTGCCGTCTTCAATCAAGAACTGACAAACGTTTATAAACAGCTGTTTTGGTTTGCATTGTTACATTTGATTCTCCATAAGCGTAATGTTAAATTTTTAGATTTTAAACTTAATATTACAGGAAAACACGAATTTTCCTGGACATTAGACCTATCTAGAACTTATTTTCTACTCGGAAATTAGTTATTTCCAAAATTTAAAGAAATTCCTCCGTGCCGTTTTCGAGATCCGTGTGCAAATATATATATATATAATATATATACAAATGCTCTTTTATAGTATTGGATTATAATGCTATTAGACAATGTCAGCTGACTTGAGTTGAGGTTAGTCTTTTGTGTTGTGTTTGCCAGCGTCATTGTTTATATTCTGTTATTGATTTTTCTGTTCGATCACTATTAATGTGCTTATTATTGTTTAATCAGCTGTTTAATAATAATAATATTATTACTTAATGCGCAATTGCACAATATCAGCTGACTTGATTTTATGTCAGTCGTCTGCAATTCGTGCACTAATAATGTATTTATTTAATTTTTAGAATTATTTATTTATTTGTAGGAGCCTGGTATTAAAGTGGTATATTAGAAAATGAGTGATCATTTAGACAAATATACATTTAGTATGATTTGACCTGAGTCGTCAGATGATGACGAAGACGATGAAGATATTTATTTATAATAATATAATACCCCTGTCGCAGCAGACCTGCGTACTCAGCAAATTTCCAAATCAATAACATAATAATAATAATATATGATAAGTTTTATCAAAATCTGTTGATAAACATGAGAATTATTTGCCTATGCTCCATAAGATTAACATAGGAAAGAGTATGCAGGTTTGCTGCCATGATAAACACATTCACTATGATTTATGGGGGGGTATTTTAATTATGTGAAATTCTCCCAGTATCCAAACAAAACAAGTCTCTTTGGCTTCTAGGGTTCAATGTGTTAAAATTCATTATACGTCAAGATAGCATTTTAATAGAGATCTCACGTTCTGTAAAACTTCAAAAAAATGTCTCTAATACTTCTCTAAACTGGGTTTTTGAGAGCTTATAATTTTATAAGCTCTCAAAAACTATTTATAAAGTAAATAAACACCTTCTTCAAAAGGTATAGATTAAGAGAGAAAAGTTTTATTACTATGGGTGCACTCATTTTCACAGAGAAGACGAACAAATGCTTTGTTTAATGTTACAGGAGGACAGAAATAGAGATAAGATCCATTTCACATTTTCTGGGATATGAAACGTTAAAATAGCCAAAATATCATAATTGCAAGCAATGTACAGACAAATTTTTAATTTTTTTTATGAGGATACTTCCTACATATAGATGTTCAAACAACAGATTCAAATGATTTTGTTCAAACTCTTTGTTGTAATGATCCAAACAGAGTGAGTCGAATACAATGGTTCGACATCTTTGAACCTCGGTTACATTTGTTGTTGAAATTTTGCAAGAATTTTAAAAAAATTGACAACAGGTGCAGAAAACAAACTATATTCACAACTCACAAGGCTGATACAGAGGGTAGTGCTCAAGATGCAGACACTCGGGACTAGGGTTCCCCCCACTCCACTTATGGGCATTACTGCTGTCCGCATGGCTTCACCCCACATTCGGCTGCCTCCTCTATTTATATTCTGTGCTCATTGGATAAGTTCTATACCTCTGACAGCCAAGCTTATTTGAACAGGCTACCTTTATATGACTTTCTTGGATGTCTATGCAGTTGTCTAATTCACCGGTCTATAGAGCTTGAAATCATGGGTTCAACTTCAAATCCTACCTGTGGCAAGTTAAAAACAAAAATGCAATATTTGGTCCTCCGACAGGTCTGTGAGGCACTTGGGATGCTATGACAATTGCGCGGGTTCGTTTCTGCTCCGGTCATGCTTTAGGCATATTAAGTTTCCATAATAGGTCTGATTACCTTAGAAGGTTTCCATTTTATAGCGTTTTAAATTTCTAATGTTAACCTTATGGTTCTGGCCAAGGTCTAGTGTCAGAGTTTTCAAGCCCCTCTAGTGACAGGTCTAGGTCTTGTCATGGCAACTACAGTAATTTCCTCCTTAGATTGGTGAGCACGGATGCGCTGGCGAGAGGTATGGACATCCCTGGTGTGAAGTACGTCGTCTCGTACGACATGCCCAAGTTTGTCAAAGCCTACATACACAGAGTGGGTCGCACAGGTCGTGCGGGACAACAAGGAACTGCCATCACCATGGTGCAGCATACACAAGTAGGTCTCCTAACTAATAGATCTATTTGAGTAAACATATTTATTTGTATTTAATTTCAGGGTTTGTATTCTTTAAATATAACATCCATTCTTTCATAACATTTATGCAATGTTTAAATAGTTAGTTAGGTTGTATCTAAAAAAGGTCTTTACAGGACTGTTACTTGTCATGTATTAACCCTACAAATGGTGGGTGTTTTAGCCTTAACTGAATGAAAAAATCATTATGCAACTCTTTTTTTTTAAATCAGTATAAACAAAAAACCCAAAACATGTCTTTCCCCTTAACCGTACAATAGTAAAAGAAGTAAAACAGGTGTCCACTGCAATCCCAATTAAGCCTACAAATGCCGTCAACTTCCACCCAAGCCGGTCAGCATTTATTTAAGGTAGGATCACTGTACCACACATTTACAAGCTGAATTGGGATTGCTCATCGTCGGGATTCGAATCCTCGTCCTTCCGATTGGCTTCAACCGTTACACTCGTCAGTACAACGGTTTAGACACCAAAAGACTACCATCTGAGTGTTTTGTGGGAATGTTATTAATCTGACTACGTTCTAAAACGTATTTATAAAAAATATACATATCAATTTCTGAAATACTCAGAGAATATCCACACTGATTGTGCTATGCTACATGGATTATTCAAATGGACAATCAGTCATGACCACCCTAAATCATTATATTAGAAATGTAACAGTATCTCTTGACTAGGCTGCTATATATTATATTTGTTTACTAATATAATCACTTGCTTAAGTGTAGACTTTGTGAATTGTATTATGATTGTTTTAGGGTCATTTAACATGACATCAAATCGCTGTGAAATCAGACTTTCCTGTTTTGAACACAAATAAATCTTTTTTAACAGAGTACATTACATTGATTATGGTAAGCTGCATTGCTGTGTGGTGAATGTACATTTGCATTATTGCAGGTGGGACTCTTTCAGCAAATGCTACAGACAGCTGGGAAGCAAGATTCTGTCACAGAGCTGACTGCGGACGAACAGGAATTGAAGGACTTGGAGGAACCATTCAGAGAGGCCCTTAAACAGCTAAAAAATGTTTCAAAGGTAAGGTTTCTTAAAAAGGCAATATTGGCAATTTTGAATGTGTTTTTTTTAACTATGAGTTTGGTCATCTCCCGATTCTTGTAGCAGTAAAACCCAATTGTGGATTAACCAGGGTTACAAAAGGCTATTTTTTTTTAACCCTTTCCCGGCCGATGAAGTACAGCAACATGGTGGCCCGAGTTGCCAAGTAACTGACGACGTACGTTACACTTCTTGAGCTAACAATTTGCGCTTTGCTTCTATTTCAAATTAGTTCATTTCTTTCATTTCATTTTTCTCTATTAGGTTTGTTATTTTGTTTCTCTTCTGATAAATAGTGTTAGCTTGCTCTTTGAATCGTTATTTTTATTGCTATTTTTTGCCAGTGTCAGCTGTCCCATGTTGATATCAATAAATGTCTCTTTATTCTATTTTGCTAAAACTGTTTAGAGATTGAAGTTGGTGATGAAAATTCAAGGAAATGATGCCAATTTATAAGATTTTTCTATAACTATTAATTATTATTAGTACAGTAAAGTCTCTGTCTTCCGACATTCGATTATCCGACCTTCTGAGTAATCCTCCCATCATGATGACAATGAATGACACAAGGTGACAGGTTAGCAACTTGACAACACAGGTCAGCTGACTGTAAACATTGTTTTCGTATGCAAATCGACGTTGCTAAATGCGCACAAAATGAACTGTTTAAACGCTGGCATCTGACTGAGCCACGCCCTTCCCCCTTCCCTCTAATCCACTCCGTGTTTACTTGGCATCTCGAGGCCACCAGTCACGCTAAACCTAATCAGTTGTATGTAGCTCTTGCGCTGAGAAGGTCTGTTTTGTATCGTGTCTTTTTATTCTGCTGCTTTATTAGTTGCATGTTTTTGTGGTGATCCAATTCAAAAAATCTTTATTTACATGAACGTTAAGAACAGTACTGGCATCAGTACAAATATGGAATGTAACTTAATATATAATTAAAGAAAGTTTATAAGTTCAAGAATTCGTCCCAGGAATAGACTGGGTTGTCCTGTAGGTAAGTTTATAGTTTTTTCTTCAGGATTCGCTTACGCCCCATTTCTTAAACTGATGACTGCCCCATGCCGCAATCCCATATCTCATGTGGGAATCAACTTACGCATAGTAAGCAATCTTGGCAGCTTCTAGATTGCTAGCCCATTTTATGCGTCTCACCACATATGCCCCACTACTCATCTTCTTACATACATTTTTCACATCTGAGATTCTTGTCAGAGTGACACCGAGGAACTTAGTGCTTTCTTGTTCCTGTATGGTATGTTTTGGATGTCAGGAATGGGGTCATGTTTTGTACTAAAGTTGATTTTAGTTGTTTTGTCTGGATTTATTACAAGGTCATTTATTTTACAGTAGTGCAAGGCCGAATTCAAGGAAGTAGTTACAGTTTCCTGAATAGTGTCTACCACATTGTCTCTTACCATTAGAGTAGTGTTTGGGTTTTGGATGTAGTCTGGAAAATCATTTATAAAGAGAATAAAAAGGATCGGTCCAAGGACAGATCCCTGAGGGACGCCTCGTGTTATTGGTTGAGGGCTTGACCTGTAAGTGGTGGTGTGGTTGTTGATTGTGTGATGTACCTCTACTATTTGTTGTCGTCCTTTAAGGTAGCTCATGAACCAGACGTGTGCTGCTTCTCTGATTTCCACTAGTTGAAGTTTTCTTGAGATAAGGTTATGCCTTTACAGTCAAAGGCTTTGCTGTTGTCCAAGAAAAGCCCGATAATGAACTGCTCATTGTCAATTTGTTCAACTATATGTTCTATAAGGCTGATAATTGCTGTAGGGGTTAATCTTTTCTTTAGGAATCCATGTTGGTTTGGGGTGAGAAGGTTATTTTGAATTAGGAAATTTAGTAGCCTCTGAAGTGCAATTTTCTCAATCACTTACGAAAATGTTGAGATTAGTGAGACAGGTCGGTAGTTTTCAAGATTTGAAGTTGAACCTTTTTTGTGTTTCGGTTTGGATAAACTTTGGAGAGTTTAAGTGCTGTGGGGACGTTTCCATCAGGGAAGGACTTGTTTATGATTGATACTAAGGAGGGTGTCAGTTCTTCTGCGCAGTATTTGACTGCTTTTGAGTTGTAGCCATCCACTCAGCAGTTTTGCTTCAAGGTTTTTTCTGCTACCTGTGCAAAGAATGTATTAAAGCTTTCTGCTATTTTACGTGGGCTGTCATAGGTAGTGTTGTCTATTTCGATTTTGCAATGACTTCCTCCGAAAGATTTTGCCTTGCGCTCCCTGTTGATCACAGCCCATACAGCTTTTGTTTTGTTGCCTGCTTCACTAATGCAGCTAGCGTTGAAGTTTTGGCGTAGTACCCTTAGTTTCTTGTCATATAACTTCTTAGTTATTATTGTTTCTCTGTCTGCATTGTTTCCGGTTGTTTCAAATCTGTTGAGTGCCCTGATGTATTCGCTCTCGGGGATCAGTTTTTTTTTTTTTTTTACTGAAAGGGGCGGATTTCTCCCAAGGCACTTCAGCCGTAGCGGCTTTTTGCGCACCCCTGTGTGGGTTGCGGCATTATCACATAGCGAAAAGCCATTGGTGATTGGCGGGATTTGAACCCGGGACATCTGTTTGTAGTTCAAGTGTTTCTTTAGAATAGACAGCAACACCCTCTAGATTGTGTTTTTTTCTGGAGTACTCTGTTATTAGGGAATAACCTTCTATGTGAGTACTTTCTAGGGTTTGTTTTGAAAGGCCATGTTCTGTTAATACAATAATGCTGGGGTCAGTGTCTTCAAGGAGGTGGTTTAGTCTGTCTATTTTCTTTCTGAGTTCTCTTATGTTCAGGTGGAGTATATTTATTGTGTTAGTTTCTTGAGAAACTTTTTCGTTTGAGTTCAAAAATAATATTGTTTTGTGTTTTTGTGGGGTGGCGAGGCGATGGCTTCATAACGGAAAAAGGTGGTTGTATCAATGGAAGAAAAACTGAAAGCATTGAAAAGATTGGACAATGGTGAAACTTTATTTATAAAGACAACCACGAACTTTTTCACACAAGCCTAAGTTTTGTTTTATAGTCCACGGCTTTGTTGATGAGTACAAAACAGTTGTAAAATGTGTTTACTGTAGGACTACTAATTTTCCATTCTTGCACTTCAGCAAATTGAATATTTTTATTTGACTAAAAAGTATTTCATTTATTTAAACTGTTTTAAACTTGTGAATAAAATTATGTTTATAACATTGTTTTTGTAATTTTCCGTTTTATCCTACCTTTTCGCTTATCCGACCTTTCCGCAGCCGGTTTAGGCCAGATAATCAAGATTCCACTGTATATGACAGTGAAAGTAAACTTTAAATATATGCAAAGTGAAATAGAAGAATCATCTGAAAACAAAACAAAAGGTGATGAAGTGCTTGTACTTATTACGAGGCCTGCTCTTTGAGACTGGTGGAATGTATAATAGTAAAGCTTTTTTAGCTGATGGTATAAAAACAACATCATGAAATAAAAATAAGATTGTTTACTAAGAATAAGATAAATCTATCAAGCCAATATAGCAACAAAAACCCTCAATTAAATTCAAACTGGAAGGGCTTGAGTATCACATAGTAATGGGTCAATTGTGTTAAAGTTCAATTGTAAAATATTTCATCTCATTGCATTTTCAAAATCATCATAAAATATAGTGAAAATTATTATTTTTACAGGATGAACAGTTGGAGAAGCTACACAAAGCCAAGTCTGTAAAAAGGTTTATTCCAGGAAGTATGGTTGAGAATAAAAGAAAGAAAAAAGAGAAGTAAACTTATTCTATAATAAAGAGGAAAAATGTGTCATTTCTTTTATACATTACATTCACTTTTATTAAAATATTGTTTTAAAAAGTGAGATTTTGTTTCAATTACCTCAAGCACTTAATTATAAAAAAGTAATGTTAATCTAATTGGGCCTGATGGTACTTAATTGAGGTATGACTGGTTGAAATCACCATTTTCATTTTTTTGACATGGATTTGTATTAGCTCTGGGGGGGTTGTTGGTAATTTGTAAGAAGAAAATTTGAAACCGGTTTCCATAGAAACCGCCAGAGCTATTGTATTGAAATTTTAATATTTATAAGAATAAGATCAGCTGTTTAGAAGAACTGAAAACATTCACTGTAGACATATCCATAATCTAACCTATTTCTCACAGAGAATTAAATAAAACATTATTAAATAATGTTTATCTATTTTATTATCTATTTTTGAAAAATATTTCCAAACCCAGATGAATATCCCAGGATTTGAATTCTTACCTTCTTGCAAGTCAAAGACACTAAATTCTAGGAGACTAGAAAGACACCCAAAAGGTGTCTTATTACTAGGCTGCCACAAGGTTGTCTGAATGGTAACATCACCCCCTCTCCTATTTACGTTTGACATGGATATATCTTACCTCGGGGAGGGGGGTGTTGGCAATTTGGGAGTCCAAAATTTGAAACAGTGACGTCATATGGCTTAAACGTAGAAGTGGCAAGCTTTTTACTCTTAACTGTAACATAAAAATAACTACTAATATCTTCTTGAAATATCAAAGTTTAAACAAAAAAGCATAAAACATGCCCCCCCCCTTATAACCACTAACCACAAAAGCAAAACAGGTGTCCACTGTAATCCCAATTAAGCCTACAAATGCCGTCAACTTCCACCCAAGCCGGCCACCGGTTTATTTAAGGTGGGCCCTCCTCTCCGCTATACCACACATTTGCAAGCCAAATTGGGATTGCTCATGGTCGGGATTCGAACGCTAGCACTTTCGAATGGCTAGAACGTTACGTTCGTCAGCGTAGCGCGTTAGCCGGTTCAGCCACTCAGTGCATAGGCGTAGAAAGCGCTTACTTGGTTATAGTCATGCCCGGTGGCAGTCTAGTGCACTACGAGAGCAGGTTCGGTTGTTTGCCCCCAGAGGGCAACACGGTCACGTAGGCGCTAGTGTCTAACAAGTTTACTAACTGACGACAGATGCCTCCACCTGCCACTTCTTATTGAATATGTAAATCCGTCGTGAATTACGACTTTGCCAGTTCTAGGGTTAAGGACAGCTGTTTAGAGGAATTGAAAACATTCCCTTTAGACATATCCATGGTCTAACCTATTTCCCACAGAGAAGTATTATTGATGTCGCAAAATTTATAAAACTTAGTAAGTTTGTTCAATCATACCCAAATCATTCATTGTTCTTGAAAAAATATACAACTGGCTACTAAAAAATCCTTTTTATTCAATAATTACAGATTTTTTTTAACAAAAACCCATCGTAATATACGATAGGCTAAGGCTGTCTGTACTGTTTCTTTACTATTTCCTTGCTGTGATTTTTTGTGACTACCTATATCTAGGATTTTACAATTGCTTATACATATATTTATGTCAATGGCAAATAAAGATTTCTTATTCTTATTAAACGTTTGAGACAATACCCCATTTCTGAAACAGGGATACACTACTAACCCATTTTTTCACATGCACACTTTCAAGAATGGGTTTAATTGGGACAGAACCGTTAGCTGCATACAAAGTGGCATGTGAAAGAAGAAACTTGATTTTTGTTATTTCTCATAAGTATAACAATATTTTATCCCATTCAGAAATGTTTTGTGTTTAAAACATAGGCTATATTAATTATATTATCTTTCTTTATAATCTAGCAATTCAAGTTGCAACTATTTTGTTTTGAACCAGTTTTAAGGGTACAACTGATTTTGTGTATTGAGTATTCACTTTTTTTTATTTTGGCAACCAAATTAAATAACAGTTTGTTTTTTGTCTGTGGTATGATATATTTCTTTTTACCTGTTTGTAACTTATTCATAGAAATTTTAATATAAATGTTCTGGTTAGAGACAGGACATGTTATAATATTCTCAATATACTGGATGTACATGATCTATATAATACAAAGTAAATTTCCCAACAAGCCTTACTGAGGAATCACAAACTGCAATTGATAATGTTATTTATTCAGGCAGTCCATGTAGTAGATAAGGGTCTATTACTTATCATGCATATTTGATAGTGCAAAAACCATCCTCATAATTAATTAGACCAATTCTTAACTCAGAGGCCGTGGTTCGGATTCCACATTAAACTCTCCTGTTTTCCTCTTACTTTTGAGATTAGGCTATCTAAGGAACATGTCAGCCTTAGTGAGTAACAAGACTACAAGATCACGCCACAATCAACCCTCATTTATACTTGGCTTAAAATACCTACCTTGTGGTATGGTCGCCATTTCAATAATCTAATCTATATCATGATTAATGTAGGCCTACACACATCTTTTAAATCTTACCTCTCCCAAAGTTAGCAAAAATAAAAGAACGGAAAAAACTGAAGGGGCAAGATCATTTTCAAAATTTTATTACATTCATCAATTTAGATCACGTATTCAGACAATGTGCCATGGTGTTCCGCAGGGGTCGGTCATGGGTCCCCTCTTGTTCCTTTTATACATAAGGGGTCTGCTAGGCCTGATGGGGGGCTGCCTGTCTATATGCTGATGACACTAATATAAAAATTTAGAAAAAATATTCAAATATAAAAAAATTTAAATACACATAATAAAAATACCTTTTACAAATATTCATCTATGTTATTTAAATATTTACACCATTTTCTCACCTGTGCTCTAATTTGGTAATTTTTTGATTTTTTTCAAAAATTATACTTAATGACCTACTACTCTACTAAATACTTTAATCAGTTGCGCCATTGTGGTGAAACAATTATTATTCTGTATTATATTATTTTGCATTCTGTTTTATGCCATAAGCATTAAAATGTCTTCTTATTTCGTTTTTTGAGTTATGTTCAACATACTACTATGTTTGTTTGCGTGACTGGGTCCCTTTTCTACAGTTTTCCTTTTTATGTTACTGTCTGTTATATTGAATACACTACATTATTAAAGGAAAATCTGAAGAAAATATTGAAATTCAATCATTTGTTAGCTTGTCAAAATAATTTTTGGACAGCAAAAACATTTTAATAAACCCTGAAAAATAAAACTTCATACCTTTTTTTAACTAAACATTCCACAGATAAAATAAAACCAGGCATAATTCTAGAGGATTATGAATTAGATCAAGTTGAACATACTAAATATTTAGTATGCATGTAAAAACGTGCTCTGTTTACCATTTCGAATATCTCAGTAACCAATTGACCTGGAGTCATTATTCAAAATACTAAACTGTGTGTTTTTTAGCTAAATCTAATGGTAATGAATATTTTGATTTTTTTCAAAAAATTATACTTTAATGTATTGAAACCCCCATTTTTAGGGTACAAAGTGTAGTTAATGTTGTTGGATTGCTACTCTACTAACTCATTCAAGATATTACAGAAAGGAAAACTCCACCAAATTTTATAATAATCAGACAATAATTGCAGCTGTTATTGTGGTGAAACATATGTGATTATATATTATTATTTCTGCCATTCATAGACTTTATGGTCACATCAACAATAGAGCGTTTTCTCCTTAGCCCACATTTGCCCTTAATATATGTTCTTTAATAAAATGTTATGAGTAATAAAAGTCATTTCAAGTGAACACAATTTATGTCAAGGAGCAAACATAAATTCTTACTCGGTTCTTTTATTGCGTTTGTCGCCTTCAAAAGAAAAGGCGACTGTGAGGAACAACGTACTGTACTTCCTCACCTTGTTCGTTCAAGCAGTTCAGTTGTTTAGTCACAGATGGCGGGCAGAGCGCTATTACTGAATACAGTACTACAATGGACGTAGCACTAGTGTGGTAAATTTGTTTGCAACGGACTGTCCGTTCCCCAAATTAATAGATCATCCCTCTTTAACTATTTAATACCAAGAGAAAATTATGAAAATCATTTACATGTTATTTTAAAATACTACTGGAAAAATTATAATTTAAAGTAAGTCAAGTATAATTTTAAAGTAAATTTTTAATACGACTTGTGGACAATAGGGAAAAATCTTATTTCCCAGTTTCTTCTTACTGTTCTACATTGTCATATTTCAATTTTACTGAGAGTATTTATGAACGATTCATAATCACGACTACCGTATACATTTTCTATCCATTTGGGGTACAACCCTGACTCCTAAACTACAGATAGTCGGCGGTTTGTCTGATTTTCGAACTCTCGAACTTTATGTTGGACTACACATCTCAGCTCAATTTAGTCTCGATCGGACCAGTTTTACGAGTTGTCGTGTTTATATATTTAGATATATATAACACACACACACACATATATATATAATAATAATATACTATTGTTATTGTCTTTGGTCCCTATATAATTCAAAACAAAATATTATCATTGTCTTCGATTTTAGTTCACCTAAGGTTGTACAGTAAAGTCTTTCCCCTATGAGGGATTCGCTGAAAGAACATAAAGGACAATAGCGGTTTGTCGCTGCTTTTAATAATATCATAATTCACGACTTTACTACTTTTCACCCATTTATTGGGGAAGGAATGATTGGTTCAAAGTTAAAATGGTACAAAATCTGAAATAAACTAAATTCACATGAATTTACGGAAGCTTTGTTGTGAAAATTTTATCGCAATAATTACTCACAATATTAGAACTGGTATACATGCAGCATTTTTTCAATTTGTTTTTCTTTACTCGTAATGGATTGGATCAGTTCCACAGATGAAATGCAGTAAAATTATCATTTTATTTCATTATGTTTTCCATAGAAGGTATGTACACAAACATTTTTTTCTTGTGATTAATTGATTGCGATCTATTATACTATATTGAAAGCAGTAGTGTTGGGACTACATGTATATTCTTTTATTTCCCAGAATTACTGAGAGGCCGCGCGAGGCCCTGTTTATACACCACATTCGCCCGCGGCGACCTTCCTCATCTTGAAGCCACAATTGTTAGAAGTGCTTTGAGTTAAATGAGAACATTTATGTAGTCAAACCCCTTCTGAGGATGCTGCGAGTGGAAACTGAAATCAGCGCTCATTTTAGTGTTATGGCAAGGGTGGAAATTTGCCAGAGAAGTCAGTAGAAACTGACATGATCGCCCGAAAATAAGGTACTGTAGTATGTACTGTAGCTTCAATTGAGGGAGAAAAGGAATTCTGAATTCCCCTGCAGTCTTCGTTCCGAAGATTTTCCGATATAAGATTTTACTGACTGTAGCCTACACGTCATGTTATAGTTTTTTATCCTATGAGTATATACTCGTACAAATTCCAACCAACCCACGTACAAATACAGTTCCATTTATGAGTAAATAAATTAAGACTTTCCTATACAGTACTGTTGTATATGTGAATGTATATACAGTATTTTATTTACTTACAAGACATAGCAAATATGTACATAAAAGATGGAAAGTAGCGACTCATGGGCCAGTCTCTTATTGGGCCTGATTATGAATAGTTTATATATTTTATACATAATTTATTTAGTACCTTTCAAACTGTAAAACTAAAATGTTGATATTTGAGTTAGCAAAAGGCACATTATAATGTAATTTTATATTGAATAAAATATATTGTAGTTTATTCCTATATTTAATGTACGTAGGTGACAAATTGGTAATTAGAATAACCAAACTAAAATGTATATGTGATTACTTTGTATTTTCAACTAATGAGAATATCCTGTAGAAAGGATTTTTTTAGTTAAAACAGCACTTCTAATAAATAATAGTACTCATTAAGTACTACTCTTAATTATCAATCCTTTAAATTTGAAAATGTATTTTCTGTAAAATTAGGGGTTTAAACATTTTTTATCGTTATTTTATTAGATCTATAGTATTTTTATAGAAATTAATTATCTCAATATCCATTTCAGGCCAAAGGTATGTCCCGCTGTAAGTTTATATCAGATGAACAGGTTTTTTGCCAATCGCACCCATCATAGATCAGAAGTTGGAAGAGAACGGAGGAGCTCTCCGTAGCAATTACCATGACGAGTAGTTCCGTCTAAATTGTAACATAATTGTTACCTATTCGTTTTGCTGCAACAAAATAAAAATAATAAGGTAATATGCACTCTAAGTCGTGTGGTCATGAAAAATCCGTTAGACGGACTGTAAAAAATATACAGGGAATGCTTAAAGTAAAGCGCGGGGACGAGATAATTCCTATCCTACTTCTCAGGAGACCAGGCCCAGGTGAACGCGCCGCTTCCACTTCTTACCGCCATGTTTACCATTATTATCCTTAATAGTGAACGTGCCAATTTCACCCTTCGGCAGAACCCAATATTGTAGGCCTACGTCAATCTCACTTGGGTGCTGCGGCCAGCCGCCCTCACGGAAGTGCCGCCACATAGTATAAAATATTGGAAGGTAGAGAGAGAATAACTAATGTAATGTAACTAATGGGTCTAAATCAACAATTATTATTTTTTTAAATTATCCCTATTGCGCGAACAAAAGCGCGATAAAATTGTTACTGCGGTCTGCGGACATCTAGATATCAACCTCGAAAAACATTATTATGTCTTTAACATTTTGATCCACGGTGCATCAGGATTTTCGAATGTTTAACACTTCATGATCAACGCAAAAGCGGCGCTTGCATTCATCAAACTACACAGACAACAACAACCCGATCTAGACCTACAAACAAAACAGTTACCTAACCTGATTATTATTTGAACTTTGAAAAAATTTGTTGTAAAATCCCATGTTATAAAATTCTTGCAATCTGTGCTTCATCATTGTAGAATAATTCTCCATAGACGTACTACAGTTGGCCTATAATCCGTCTCTTGCTCGCGGGCTGGCTAGGGGGCTAGGCCGATACGAGCGGGCTCAGCTCCAGCACGACTTGGCTCGGTCGTCAGCGTTTACAGTATAAGCCTACTATTATAGTCATTCTTTCATCTAGAAAACGTTCAACACAGAAATGAAACAATATAGTACAGTTGCACAGTAACTGTCTCTCGAAAAAATGTTATTTTTTCTGTCTCATGTTTAATTTTGAAGTTAAATAATTTTTAATACTAATAGGATCATCTGCTATTGAGCTTATACATTTGTTGGAAGACTGAAACTGTATGCTGAAAGATTTTAAGCTCTGGAGCTGAAATTTTGGGAACGTGGATGAACAACATACCTCTTTCAAGGAACGTATGTGAATTTTTGTAAAAAAAGTTTTTTACACTACATTTTGATACGATAATAATAAAATATGTCATTTTGGAGGACTAAAAATGTACAAAAAAAGAATGATTATCAATAGGTCACTCAGGAAGCTTGCATGAAATAAGCACAAAGGCCCTAGCGACACTATCTCGCTGACGTAGTGGATTTCAGTTGTCCCTCAAGTCGCTCGCACCGCCTTAAAAATCATTATTCAAATAGCAGTAAACAACTGGATTTAAATACAATTATACTATAACAAGATGTGATCAACTGTGATAAGATAGTTATTACTGATATATCAAGATGTGATAAGAACAGATCTTATGTAACGTAAGTATAACTCGTAGCATTGCTTAACGAAACGCCCTTCTCTGAAATCGATTGTCTTTCTTTTTAGAAAATAGCAGAATTGCTATGACCTATATAGTACTGTATTAACTGTTTATTATTAATACTATATAATTCCCAATCTTGTGAAAAATGTATTCACGATTCCTCATACGACTCAAACAACGCGTATCCTATTGTTGTCGTTCTTTCATTCAAAAACGTACTAGCTCAGAATTAACAAAAAAATGAGAAACCGGCTTTCTCATGTCAATACTGTAATAATTATTATAAATTGAATAGAAATGAAAACTTGAGTATTAAAATGGTATATTTATAGATTTATTATATACAATTATACAGATTTTCCTTAAACCATCACGTTGGTTTTGTTATCTCTCTTATGTGTATTCGGGAACATGCTTCGAACAAGAGGATCCGAATCGGACTAGAATAAAAGGATCAGCAACCAGTTAATTTTCGGAACTGTCGGAATATATATAAATCCTTGACAAATAAACAGACATGTGCGAGCGAGAGGGCGCCACATGTGTCGATCTGTGTCATAATAAGCGGTGATTACGCTAGGCCGGAGGCCGTCGGCCGGCGGCGGATAGTTGGTGACGACGATCGATGCGGCAGTGATGAGGGTGCGCCTCTACTGGCTGTTGCTAGGTCGAGCCCTCGACTCACGCGGCTGTTGCTAGGTCGAGCAATGTACGGTGGCAGCAGGGTGGGGAAGCGAGGGTAGTTTATGACCTGCCTGGGAATCCCAGGTCAATGCCAGGTGACTCGTTCCCCCTCCCTACCCTCACCATCACGCACTACGGATTGCTGGCGGTTCTACGTATCCACGTCGTCTGAAATAATATTGTAATTGACTCGTCGCAATCACTTTCAATAACAGCGTCAGAAAGCTCCACTGTTTCCCTCTCTTTCTGCACTTACTTCTATCTCTCTCCCTCTCTAATTAATTGCGGCCTATTGACTCTAAAGCGATTACTTCACTTCGATACACAGTTTATCGCTGCTTGTTTTCCTTTGCGGCGTATATCGTAAAACTGACAAATCACTTCGCTGTATTATGTAACAGTAGCTCCACAAAGCAAGGTGACATATTGTTTACATTTTTCCTGTAATATTGTATTTTATTTTTGGACCCATAGTATGTTACTGAACAATTACGTCTTGTTTATAGTTTAGTAACACTGATAAATAAATGACGGCGAACATCAGCCAATTTAAATACATACGAAAGGAGATTGTAGTAATACAGTACTGTAATTCACCACTTTTACGATCTACTATGTAGACCTACTGATGATGTGGAATCGAACGTTCTGTTAAACCTTAGAACTCATATAAAAAGTAATATTTATACATTTATGATGACGTGTTTACGTTACATCTTTGTAATCCGCGGTGTATGACCGTAAATTAACAACACACAAAGTTTAAAGGCTCCATAATTCCGCCTTTCACTGAGGCGAGAATACCATTGTTTAAGTATGATGGTATTAAAACAATGGCTTTGTTACTAAATCGAACAGAAAGGGGGTAGACATGAAATTAAACTTTGAAGTACATTATAAATGTTTATCACGTTTCCTAATCACGGTAATGAAATGTCAATGTAAAGTTTGATAGAACTACTGTATGTTGAAAGAAGGTTTGACTTCACTATTGTAATACGACATAACCAATAATTGTATAAAGATAATTTCCAAGAAATTTCTCGTGATTAAACTTAAACTGCGTAGTGTTTTTTTCAGAACGTCTCCCTGGATAAATTATTTTCGAGGAGGTCAGTGACATCTGAACAAGGAACGAGTAGTAGCAGAGCTATAAACCAAACCAGTCTGGGCTCGCACGGTCGGTAGGCGCTGGCAGAGCAGGCATCCTACTCAAAGCCTCTCGCTTGCATGCACATGTACGAGATGTCTGTCAATTAACAGTTATTTTTGGTAATGTTTTACCAAAGAAGCCTTGGATTGAGGACAAAATACCGCCTGAGGTCAGAACTCCATTTGAATAATAACTCAATTAAACATAGACCTAAAGATACAACAATGCAAACGGAAAGTATAATTAAAAATGGTTTAAAGATAATAAACAGATAAATAAATCAATCCAAATAGATTTATAGATAAATCATTAATAATTATTAGGTAGAGGTAGACCAATTAATTAGTGTTTTTTTTAGATTTACAGGTGATGGTGAGTTTATGTTATTTATATTTTTATTAAGGAAATTTTCCATTTACTTTACATTTCCTTTCCTGTGAGAACAGGCTAGATCATGGATATGTCTAAAGGGAATGTTTTTAGTTCATCTAAATAGCTGTTCTTATGTTTTTGGGAATCGAGTTTGAGAGGTTCTACTGTATATATAATATATAACTATTTCTAGGGTGGATTCAATGAGAAAATTTGGGAAGTTACAAACTATTTTCAAGTTTCAGTTTCAAACTGTCATTATAAGTTCTAGGTTTTATCGGATCTAGCAAGTAATACATTAATCAGTATTTATACTAGTTTTCAGTCATAGCTGTTTACTGGCTCATCTATCTCATGACACATGAAATTTTATTTCTCAACTGTCATTAACACATATCAATCAGTTGAAACGACTAAAACTTCATTTTGGCCAGAAGGTTACACGAAACTTAACTTAACTCTGTACTAGTTTAAAATTAATTTTCAACCTCACCTTTGCCAAAAAAAGCTGATTTGAAAAGGTTTAAATAAATGTAAACTGTTGTAAATAATGATCCTTGTTTTTTTTAAGCTACAAATGTTTACAGTTCAAGCTCAAGTGATTCCATGGCTGATGTCGTGTACGAAGCGGTCATCTTTCTTGTGGCCGTGTGATGTTTGTGTTTCAGCTCCAACGGGCAGTGGCAAGACACTGGCCTATGTTCTCCCAGTTCTCCAGGTAAACCTGTTTATTGACAGTACGTTGTAATTTGGCTCCAATCTTAATCTTAAGGAGGATAAATAAAAATTAATATTTCACTTATCAATCAATATTTTTGGATTAAACTTGGTATTTACCTTCACGTGGTTGAGATCTAACCATTTATGCTTTTATGTGGTTTATGTGTTTATCATGGCAGCTAACCGGCATACTCTTTTCCCTTGTTAATCATATGGGAATAGGCAAACTCCTTTATTTATGGACAGATGTTTATGAAACTTGGTATAAATGGTCAATATATAAATAGTTTATGCTAGAAATGTCTACTTTCAATGTTCAATGTTTCAATGTTGCTATTTGTGTTCCAATTGATTATTCAGAGTAAGGAGAAAGGGGGCAGGCGTGGGAGAGGGGGTCGGTTATATTGAGACCGATAATGTTTATTTAGCCCCTGTGATAAACAAACACTTCAAACAAGCCACGGCCTTATTGATATCGCTGAGTACACAAATTGATACGGCCACAATTTCTTGATATCTTTGAATGTTTACGAGTCGGAATCACTCGTGTTTCTTGACGTTGTTTAACACAAGAATGTTGATTAGTCCTGGCAAATTATTTTGCCATTTTACACTTAAATAAGTTAGGTCTTATGTCCAGAAAAGTCCCTGTTTATTGTACAATTTAATTTATTGTTTGAAATTAAAATATTGAACTTTAGGCTTATTAAACTTTAAACAAACTGAATCCAAATAGCTGTTTATAAAATGTTGCCAATGTTGGTGAAAATCAATCGTTGACTAAAGATGGCATATAATGTGTTTCTATGTAATATGTGGGGATAAATGTTTCGGATTTTATATTTCAAAATAATAAATAAATAATGTAAAATCAAGCAAATTAGTAAACCGATTTTAGAAACTTAAGAGCGTTGAAATAACTGCAGGGTAATGTATTATAAATGCATTTTTTGTTTTGGCAGAAAAAGATTGTTTCCTAGCCTAAACGCCCCCAAGAACCCTGTCGCCGTTTGTCGATCAGTGGCACAGTGGCGTTTGGAAGTAGATCTGCGTTCATATTTCGGGCAGGTCATTTAATTTTTGATTGCAAGTTTAGGCAAATTAGTGACAAATACTCATTTCATGCCAACTGATTAAATTATAGCAATGCATTTCATTTTCAATTTAACTACGTGAATGTGTTAACAATTAATATTCTCTATCATTTAGGTTTGTATAATACCCTCTTTCACTGTATATTCTTCCGAGCAATGTTCGGTCATCAGGTACTGTATTATTCTGCGAAAACATTGAATTCTTCAATTCTATTATACTTTCATAAAAAGTATATAAGAGGTCTCCTCCTTCATGAATCTCACCAAGAGAGTGCGTAATGTTGTAGAATAAGGTAGTTTTAACTCCATTAATGAAGAAAAATGTATAAAAATGTAATCTGTAAATGTAAAATGTAATCTTATCTATTTGCAGTTTAAAAATTTCAACTGGCACTGTAAAGCAAATAACTTGCAAACAACTTTTTGTATTTACAAAATATAGTTTAGAAAAGGACTACTAGGTTACAGTATTACAAAAGAGCAGCATATATTTGTATTTACATATGATATCAACATTTAATAGACGCAATGCAATGGAATTTTAAAAGGGTATGTGTTACTTCTTAACATTGTGTTTTCAAGAGATGTCAAGCAATTGTGAAACTACGTTGGACCTTCCACCCATAATGGTCAAGTGGTAATTATCAGTGTTTTGCATATCTGTTCCGAACTACTTTTGAAAGAAATTATGGACATTTCTCGAACACATGGATGAGATGATGTTGGGTCTCCTACACTAGACTAGACGATGGACTATTATGGTGTATGGAGGGGAGGCGTGGATGCCCACGGACCGGTTCCGTACAACACGGCGACAGCAGCGCGCCACACCGACGCGGATGACATGGCTACTACTCAACATAGCAATTAGTGTTTATTGAAACCTAACAGCGATTTATGGGAATTCTAAAGACTCCTAATTCGAATATCAAATTCAACTTTTTGTCTGAATGCTACCACTCATGCCCCTCCAATAAGCAGGTTGAAGATTAATTCTCAGCCCAATGATGAAACACTTTTTCACTGAATTACCTTTTCTCTATGTTTTATAATGCTGAATCTAAACATCAAACAAACAATCTGCACTGCGATACAATTCTCAATTGTGATAGCTCAATTTTACAAAAATACAAGATTCTTTACTGAATTTAACAGATTTTATAAAGTAACCTTTAGTGAGCAAACCCATGGTCTTGTTCTTTCCTCGCGCTCGGATGCAACACTAAACACGATATGTGGTTTGTGTGTTATGTTAGTGTGTTTTTTGGTCGAGTTCCAGTCAAACTTAATGCGAGTTGTGTAAAAAAGACCTATAATATTGCATGTAATATTGACAGATAATATTGCATGTAATATTGACAGATAATATTGCATGTAATATTTACAGATAATATTGCATATACCTCCATGACATAGGTATACATGTCAAAAATAAATCAGTGGTTCGTTTCATTCCTTTAGATACTAGAAAAAAAATCTTCACAACAGAAAATGTATAAACCTTACACACACCCTGCACGACAAGATGGAGGTTTCACATTGTTGATGACGTTTACATAAATATGGCTGTGATAACTTGTAAAACAGTGAATTGTCGCATGAAAATGTTGGACAGCGATCGGTCGCTGCGACATCCCGCTACGTCGCGCCGCGGTGAATACAAGAAGCCTATGCCATTTGTGGTCTACTTAGAATTGCCTTTGTATTCCTTGGAAACATATTTTTAAATTTTTGTTCGTAACTTATCAAGCGTTGATACTAATTTTGGTATTTTACGTTTAATCAAGTTGTAGTAGGCCTAGATTAACTAAAACTTTGAAAGGCTATATACACTTACCATCAAATAAAATGAAAATAATTATTAATGTTTAAAAATGATATTAAATCAAATATTGCATAGGCTCATATTAGAATAGTAATCAGTTGTATTGAAAAGCTTGGGCTTTGAATACTATATGAACCACAATGCAAGAGATTACAATTTGATTGGAAAAGTAACGTAATCATTTGGCGCCATTGATAATTGCTATTGGGATTGGTTATGCAAAGCAATCCAAATATTTCCATTTGATATTGGCAGAACAGCGCTGTGAAAACACCGAGTATAAAAATGCAATCACAGCACATTAGTGCAGCCATCGACCTACAATTTGTTAGTGGAAGAGTTAAATTATTCGCATGAACGACATGAACCATTCGAACGGTTTTATTGCCTGATTTATTTAACTTATCATATCTCTGCCGTATTTTGGAGTGGTAAGCAACATCTTCAAAGATGGCTCTCCAGCAAAGCCCTTGTAACTGTGAAGTATGATTGTTAAAGTTCATCTAATCAAAGTTAAGTTCATCTTGATCAATCCTCGCGTAGGTTCCCCGAAAATGTTCTCAAGCAAAGCCCATGTAACTGTGCAGACTTGATCTTTTTAACTTGATCTAACTTGATCACTTTTCAAAATTTTTTCAAGGAATATGCGTGTACAAATACACATAAAGTAAAAAAATGAATTATATCATTCATTCTTAAAATATTATTAATTCATGAATTTTAAAGTATTGAATAGAAAAGTGTTAATCCATAGTTTTCTCAATTTAGAGATAGAACCTACCCCCATTTCTATGCAAAGCAGTTCTGAGACTGGTGCAATCCTCGAATTACAAATATAGTTTCCAAATGATTAGTCGACCGTTTCGCAATATGACGAGCGAGTTGCTCAGCCGATGGCAGCAGCCCTCCCCTCGCCGTTTGGTAATCAGTTTGTGATTGTGTTCTATATCAACAGGGGTGGTGAGGAGGGTGGGTTGTACGGTTTAAACAGAGGGGTGAGTCTGTCGTATGTCGTTGGTGCTTGGGCGACAAGATAAAGGTTAATCTACCTAAAATGATTTCGATATTGCTGCAAACAATTACAGTAATTGGACTTTTAACTTATGATACAGATAAATTAATCAGCTCTATATACTAATATAGACCTGCCGATTAATCACACTCCATTTACATTCACCTTGAAACCCCCATCAGGATGGGTAGGCGCCCCTGATGAATATGAATTGGCGTGAATTGAACTCACTGGGGGAAAAGTATAACGAAAATGCAAGCGAATTATTTGCAATGAATGAATAATTCATTCTAATGATGTTATCAACGAAATCCTTCTAAAATAGAATATAAGGATAGAATAACTTGACAAAGTGTAACCAATTTTACGTTTTGTATATTTAAAATAACTTACTAATTTGAAATTTTATATAAAGGTAGACAAATACCGCAACACAAATAAACACCATAGATGTGTGTCAGGGCAGATGTATTTTTTCATTTTTGACACCTAAATGAATGAAAGTTGGTTACATGAAAAACGCATTTTTAAACTATTAATTAAACAACTATCAATCATTCTTCTCACATTATCTTATCACGCGAAGTAACAGCAGCAGTGGAATGTTTTATTTAAAATAAGTTTTTCATATGTTATGATTTGTTTAATAGTTTTTGTTCGTTTTCATCAAATATATCTAGCTGAGTCGTGATAACGTAAATCAAGTTTAAGGCACAATTATAGCCGAGTACAATTAATTGTTCACTATTGCGTCACGTCGGGGCGGATGTTACCATGGAGTAGACCACCACTATGATTATATTATTGTAACAGATCATTGTATCACAAAACTGTTAATAAACAGATTCCATTTATTCACAGATAAACGTCCATTTTTGCTGAACTGTATTACAGTGTTTTCTGTGTTTTACCGCTGCTATAAATAACACGATAATGAGTTTTAATTCGATACCAATAAGCAATACATGGCATCCAGAGTGTTCTCAGATTGATTTCCACTTCAGAGGGGAGATCTCACTCGGGTTTGTCGGGAGGGGGCGGGGGGGTTGGTTAAGAGACGCGCTTTCAACGTTCAACGACAGAGAGCGTCGATTCAAAAATACGCCCGTCAATTTCATAAATTGATTGGAAACTGAATGTAATAAATATTCGTTTGCGAATTTTGTAAATTCGTTTCTCGCGATCCGTTCTAAAGGATTTGAAATTGCATACCTGCTCCCTGGAGAGTGGATAAATTATTTGGCCGTTTTCGCGGTATTGTATTAGCTTGGGATGGAAACTGCTTAGCGATGTTGTAGAAATTGCCAGAGAATATTATGCATGCTTTACAACATAGTACGAATGTTAAGGTAGGTTATGGATCAGACTGACAAATTTTATGGTGACCCGGTAACCTACGGAAGCTGAGTTTAATTGTTAGATATTCGGTGGATTCCATTTACGCTCACCTTAACAAACGTCACTTGTGATTGCGGCTATATCGCTGTTGTTAGGCGATTACTAAACACTGGCCGTAATAATAATAATTTTGATGTTAACAATTTCAGTTCGAGGAGCCTATGAAGGTTAGAGTTGGTACCATCCTGAAACGCAAATAAGATTTCGTTGTTCACATTAAAGGGTAATTTAACTTTAAAAAACTGAATTCCGTTTATTAACTATCTTTAAATGAATGCTGAATTACAAAACAACAATATCTTAAAAAACCACTAATAATATTTTTTCATATGAGAACTGTTTTCTTTTCAATACACTATTAAATATAAATAAAATTAATTTCGTAATGTCATGTAAAATGTTTGAGTAATACTGATACACACCGACTACTAGTGCAGATTAGGACAAGACAGGATGTGAGGTTTCAGTGAGCTGAGGGCCCACTGCGGCTGTTGGTCTGTGTTGGACTATGTCCTCTTCAGCCAAGTGCAGATTAAAAAAATACCTACAAGCTCTGATATTGTCTTAATAAATAAAATTAAAGGTAATCAATTAATGTCCAGGCTTAAAAAATACAAGCAAAAGTCCTTGATATTAACATTTTACAAGTAACTAAATAAATAAAGTAAAATAAATCACGATTTAATAATCAATTATGTTGAAACCTATTTTATATTGTTAGTTTGATAAAGTAGTGACGGCATATGTATTCACTGCATTTGTATGTAAGTATAAGTTGTCGAGAATTAATAAAGCGTTAATATGTTGATTAGACTTTGTTATAGCAAATGCGAGATCAATAAAACTGATAGCGATCAAGTAGCACAGTAGCTAACCTTGAGGCGGACGTTTGTAATTTATATGAGGCCATAATTGAATCGAGGTAATAGTATTTAATTGCGATAGATAAACCGGTTATCACGACACGGCGATTCTCACAGGACTGTTGTAAATGCCAGCTGACTAAATATTTTCAAAACTTGCTGTCGATCAGTTGGCAACATCGACAAACAGGCTGCAACCGCTGGCAAATGACATTCCTATGTTGTTGAAAAAATAATAAATGAATACGAATGAAAGTTAAATTTAGTATCATTATTGGCGTTTTAGATTTAGGTGAAATGGTTAATTTCTAAGAAAATCTTTCTAGTGATAACCTCAACAAATTATCTCAATAGTCATCCTGGAGATTAGTAATGTCAGTCGACTGATTGACCCTACGGGTCAGCTGACGTCACCAACTTACCACAAAGCCGTTCCTGTAACTACACGTGGCCATGGTTTGGCCTCGAGATCCCTTTCCGCTGTTTCTTCTTCTTCCTCCAACGCGGTGCCTGCGTTTTCTGGTTAGTTCTCATGCTAAAAGTTGTATCATGAATCATTATCCCCCGTTGATATTTCGTTGTCAATGTTAGTAATCAATTTGTATTTCGTATTACTCATGAATCAACACCAGCTGACCATCAAAGCCTTGATGTCGTTTGTCGGTATTGGATGAGGTGGTTCAATAAGTCCGATTGAATAGATCATCTTGTGCATGGAAATAAAATGAGTAATTATACAGTTTATAGCGACCGATACAGTTAATAGACATGGCCCAAGGCAAACTAGAACCTTCAATGAATAAAAGGTCCTATAATACTAATGAATTGATCCTTAACACATGATGAAGATGCACAAAAGCCATCAAGAACTACGCATTACAGAATTACTCATTATTAGTTTGACTGTATTAAGTTTAATTACAACGCTAACAACTGTTGTCCCGCAGCCAGCTCCGGGAACCTCATGGATTATTCATAATTATCGCTTTAATGGTGTTTCGCCGATGCGCATCGCATAACGAATTGGACTAATTACATTTGACTGCGTGCATGTACAGCGGGAGGCTGAGGAGGAGGGGGAGGGGGGGCTAATGAACGAGAGGCTTATCAGAATGGCAAAAACAAGAGCAACATCCAACCACTATTACCACTCCAAGACTAATCTCATTTAAAAAACGTATAGAAACTGTTTACTATTAAGAGAATGATTTTAAACAAAAAATAGTCAAAATCCTTGTTTAAAGTTCACATCCGATTTACAGTAATTCAGAATGTTGGTCTCTTTATTACAGTTTTTAACAGAACCTGAACGGTATTGTTATAACACTTTTTAATACACGCATAAATTACAACTGTTTCAACAGATTATTTAAATTACCGTCCTGTAGGCCTGATCCACTTGTTTACTAGTGCGCAATTTACTCTTTCGGCGAGAGGGCGCGATCAACGAGAGATTGGTTTAATGAATGACCAATCTAAGATTAAAAACTGGTATCTACTCAGTACGGCGAATCAATTTGGAGGAATTGACCCACAAACATAACCGGTCACCCGCAGTTTTAAGGCCCATTAAGTAATCAATGTTTGGCATTAATCGTGTTGAGGACCGTCTAATTACGTTTATAAACCCACTCAAACACGTCTGGAAGCCTCAAACTGCCATTCAACTTCAGCCAGGTTCCGTTTTAGTGTGTGTACATGCAAAATATCTCTAACATGTAGGGAGCAAAATATACTTCTGACCAATAATTATTTTAACTCTTTTAGAAAATCCTTTTCATTTTCCCAAACTATTAATTTTCTCTAGTTTCTTGATTAAATTTTTTTAACTTTGATACTGCCATTGTATTCTCCATTTAATTTTAAGTAAGAACTGATAGCTTTTGGTGAGCCTGAAGTTTCAAAATGATTATTGAAGTCGATTATGGCTCAGAAGGTTTTTTCCCTAAAATCAATGAATCAAAGCCTAAAGTGTTGTAAAGAATTATAGACTAGCAAACTGCTACAAAAACTGCTTTTAAACTTTTGAAAAATATCATCAGGCATTTCATTCGTTTCCTTTTAAGAACACATATGCCAGTTATAAAATTATAATTTCAATATGCCAGTTATAGTTATTTTAACTGGCCTATCTGTTCTTCAAAGGAAAAGAAGGAAAAAAAGATTTAACTGGTATAAATGTTATTGAATAGAAACAAAGGGTTTTCTAAATTGTACCTAGAACACATCACACACTAATTTATCGAGCAGTAAGATAAATAAATCAATAATATTACCTTCTAATATTAAATATTCGGGGTCAATGAAAACTGTTTTAAATTGTCATGCTAATACAGTATATCTGAAAGGTATTTTTCAGTATCGGAAAATGGTAGCCTACCTTATTTTAAGATAAGATACAACTGACAGATCCAGTTGAAAAATGTTTCGTGGTTTTTGGTCATTTACTCTTTGTTAGCGGCCTGAAGATGTCATTTTCAAATCAGGAATATTCGGAAATGCATTTTGTGTATGGTTTCTGCATTGGATATGCCAACCCCAAAACAATTTCCAGACCACCCTGTATTTCAATATATTCTGTATCCAGTTTAACATGATTTAACGTAGTAACGTTTGGCAATTTAAATGATAACGAATCGTACATTACTAATAAATGAAAATAATATAAATCAATATAATGTGGCCTATACAAAGTTTCACTCTGGGCAACAATGGACTCTTCGCTGAAGGCTTGTCAGCTTACTGCTTACACTTGAAAGGAAAGAGGTGTTATAAGTCATGCGTTCGCGTTGTGCTTTGTTATTCTTTGTCTGTCGCTGTCCGCTGAATTTCTCCCTCAGCCTCATTCCCGACCACTACACAAATAATCCATGAAATCCCCGCCAGGGAGGACAAGAGGAGCAGAATGTCCAGGCCATGGATTTTATCACGTATAAAGAAAGATCCCTGGGATGACGAATGCGATGAGCATAGGTACCGAAAGTCATAGTATCCAAAATTGAACTTTCAAAAATACTTTTTCCCAAAGACATTAAAAAACCTCATAATGTAACGATAGTAGGCATTTGTGTTCGTCTTATCCGGATATCTGTATGTCTGTCTCACGATAGTGGGCATTTGTGTTCGTCTTCTCCGTGAAAACTAGAACCCCCATTTTTAATGCAGAAACCTTTTGATATGAATATGTCTTAGCTCTGGAGGAATTTGGCAATTTGTCGACCAAAATTTGAAACACTGACGTCATTTGGTTACTGACGTCATATTTGGTTATAAGAACAGCTGTGTAGATGAACTGAAAACATTCATTTTACACATATTCATGATCTAACCTATTTTCCACGGGGAAGTAAATATTCAAACATGTTTTCATTATTCTATACCTTTTGGAGAAGCATTTTTTTGTGTACTTTAAACTGACTGCCCCTGGTCTTAAGACATATGTTTCCTAAGCTTTACCATTGAGGATACCCAACGAGGCATTTCTTCTATGGTTTTATTGAACACTTGATCTATTAAAGCTATTAAACAGAAAGAAATAATTAGCTCTGAAATTAAAATCAATATTTGATTGTTTACATTGATCATTGGTTTTAACTTATTTCAAAACCACACCGCATTTAAATGCTATTGTAACGAATAGCGAATTATACGATTTCAGATATTTCATAATAAGAAGAACCTTAATTTCAACACTGGAACATTACACATGACGGATTTGTTGCTAGTTTAAACAAAATTTTCGAGAATTCGAGTATATAAATGTTGTAGCCTATAACACAATGATTATGTAATAATAAAATTGGTTTTAATATTTGAAATTGCAAATTATAAAAGCTTAATGTATTATATGTGGCCTACGGTTTTAAGGAGGAAATATTTACTTTGAATCCCATTCATTATGTTAACTTAGAGAACAGTGATAGGCCTACTGTTGCTAGAAAGCAGCTGAGATGATATTTTTTAATTTCCTAAAATGAAAAGTGTTTTTCTTCCAGTTTTAATCCTGTGACTGCCTCATATACATTGATGAATGTGGGGAATTTGTTGAACAAGAATTACACAGGTGTTAAAGTGTGTATTAATTTGCATCGTCAATGAGTTGGTTTTCGAGCATCATGTCACCTGCACGAAAAAATGACGGCGATTCCTGTGTTTAACCCGTGTTAGACCTATGGAACGTGTTATACCACCAAGAACGTGAGTGAAATGGCTAACCTTGATTCTTGTCTTTTACTAAAAATTTCATGGTTGGTATTCTATTCTAGGCGAATTCAAAACATTATCCCCTTTTAATTATTGTGCTAAGCGAGTCTGTTAAAGTCATTCAAAGCTTGAGAGAGAGAGCAGGCATTTTCAGAGAGAGTGTTGTATGTAGGGGTTATCGGCGAAAAGTATTTTCCCATAAAGTGACTAAACTAACGTCAGCGAGAGAATCGTTTGGAAGAAGTTGATGAACAATTAACTGACGAAGGGTTCGTAGCGCAGGTAGAGAGTGTGACTGTATTGTGTCAGCAATTCTCCTCGCAGATTTTCACCCAGTTTAATTATCATAATGAAGACAAGACATGAGGGACTGACACATTTACATGCATAATGCGTTGAAACACTTAACAGGTCCCTAGCAGCGGCGTTTCCACAGACTCAGCCCCAGATGAATATTTAACGTCAGAAACTAGTTTGGTTGTAAACTAGAGGTTAGTTGTCAACATAACCTGGCAGCGCCAGCTCTCTCAAGCGGCGAGCCGAGGGACTAATTTATTCAAAAGGCTCTGACAGAGAGCGAAGATTCCCCTCCAGCTCACTCTCTCTCTCGCTCGAGAGCCGCTTTTTATCTATCCATCTTCATCGCGTTCAAAGCGTCCGCTATCTTCGTCTCTCTCGACCACAACAATAAGCTTCTTTCTCACACGCAATAATAGGTTCTCTCTCTCTCTCTCCTCTTCCCCTACACCACCCCCAGCGTTATCTCACACGACGTACAACAATAACTATTCCCCTCACCACCAGAGGCGCTCGCTCACAAAGCATCTCCCCCTCGTCATTAGACACGGCCGGACGGTTGCACGAGTCAATTAGTTTATTGTTTCGCCGATAGGTAGCGTGTCGAACATATGGTCGGCCCTGACCACGTGTCCGTCGCCCTCATCATCCTGGGATGGAAATCGGTCTGACTTAAATTTGATCGTTTTTAAGTAAATTTTTATCTGGTTTTAATAACAACACCAAAATACTGTTTGTATGTCACTGGTGGGGGGATTTTTAAAACTATAAATAAAGGTCAACTTGAAAGATCTTGAAGACTCAAGATATACCGGCTCAACCGAGGTTAATTTGCTCCATTATTTTAAAAAAAAGGTTTACTTTTATCATTCAACTTAAAAAGCCTTTAACATTTATTCAGGGTATTTAAACTTCTATCACTGGTTATTCAATTGTTGTTTTAACTTTTAAATTTTTTTTTCAAAAATTAGAAGCTGATAAAACAGAATTTATAATTTTTTTTTATTTTGAGCAAAGTCTACCAATGGAGAGGGTATACGTTGCTCCATGATTTTTTTACATTTAAAATTGATACAAAACCATTACAAAATCCAAAGTAGGACCAGGATTGGGAATAAAATGCTCGGATTGCACATTGTCATGAGCTTTAGTTATTTCTAAACCTCAAAAGTACAAAAAAGAGAAGCCTTGTTTGTAGCCTGGCGTTCTAGGCTTGCCAGTTTCATTAGTGGCATTTAGTTTATTTATTATTGTTCTCCTTGAGTATCATACATTGGTGCTACTCTCTGTTTCATTATATTATTTTGTTTAGCTGCTATACATGTTTTCAAACGATCTTCTGAATAGTCACAACACTTTCTTGTCCCAAGTTGCCACTTATATTTTCTCGGCATACTGAAAAATACCCACTTATAAAACACACATTATAAGTTAAGTCAATCAACATGTGAATATGCATATTAGTTTAAATATTTTTTTTATGATTTTAAAGTTATTATTAAAAATATTACTCCGTGAAAATACTTTGCTCCAAAAAGACTGAAGCAAAGAATCCCCAGAAATGACTCTATAGCATATAGCAATATAGCATATAATAAAAAAATGTGCGTAACGACTTTTATTACCATGTGTTATAACTGTTATTAAATATCTATATTAATAAATTAACTACGATTAAGATATGATTGTACTTACATGAAAATACTTAACCAGATCAAGTGAGGACAGCAAATTTTGTGATTTACACTTCCTTAATTTGCTGTGAACTTGAGATGAAAATACTAAAACTTTAACATTCACCAAAACTCATCAACAATAGCAATAGGAAGGAGGAATAAGAAATAACAGGTTATACCAACTGCTTGAAAATAAAACTCACGTATTGATTAGGCTACATTTAAAATTTCTCAGAGTTTTTAATTATTTTCCTGATTTGGAGCAAAGTCTCCCCTATAGGAGCAAAGTAATCTCGGATGACGGTAGCCTAATTAAACTTCGAAACAATTGTTTAATAACCTTGTTATGAGGGTAACTATGTTATTTTCATGAAAGGGTTTTAGTTGGTAGTAGTGACTCGAAATTAGACTAATCAGAATCCTTGAATCATGATGAAATTCACGTCTGTACTGCATTTACTTGTAAAGTACTTCAATGCTCATGAGATCTGTGCCATAGGTCTAACCTAATCATCTCTACCTCTCTACCTCTACCTCTCTATACCAGAAACAATCATTCAATCAATCCATTTCATAAATCACAGCACACAAAGGCAAACATATATCGTTTCCTTTGTCAGTGGTATTGTTTAGGTACTCAAAACTATTGTAGAGTGGCAGTGTCCTACATTTTCAAAAATAGTGAAGAGTTCCTTATTAATTAATGTTACCAACTACGAACACCCATGAGTTATTAAAATGTTTTTACTTGTTAAATAATTAGTTTGTGATTAATTAGCAAATATACTAGATTTATATAATGAATCCATTTTGAAATGATAAAATGAAGAAACAAAACGATGGAACATTTGCCGCAATTATACAGAGGGTTTTCACACAAAACAAGGGTGTTTCACTTCCATCAGTGGCCGACTGGGAGGGGGAGGTTTTGAGGGGGGAATTGCACCGCATTGTTGTGTTTGGCCAAAATGTTTCTGTTGTTTCTTTGTTTCGTTCACAGAGGAATATGAATACGGGTGTGTTTTAGAAAATATTCAAGTATAAAAGGCCGGGTGGGTGTTCAATATTGATATTGCCACCTCAAATACCGCACATGTAATGATTATTTTTCAAAATGATGTGGAATATGTTATGCTGGTAAGATTAAACGTTCCCTAAATCTTTAGACAATCCTAAATCATGCTCTCAGCCACTACGTAAATGTCAAGTTACACCGGTGTTGAATAGATAAGAAACTGTATTTATCAACCTTAACATATGTATCTATCGAAAACAAAGATCGAAAGCAGAAATCTTCCATATGATGTAATGTAGTTTAAAAACCAAGTTAAAAAATAAGATACTGTAGGATACAACTTTTATGTACGCTGTGTGTGGGCTTAACTACGTGATTTGTTTACACATGTGAGTTCCCCTTTGACTGAAGACAATGTACATCAGCTGTGTTGAAGGAAGAGTGGGGAGGGAGGGTTAACGGTAAGTGGGACCGGAAGTTCACGCAATTGTTGACACTTCCGCCGGATGCAGTGTTTGAGACACTAATAACTAACTTTGTGGACGATGTTTGCCTACACCGACGTGATGAAAAGTTTAGTTTAATCTGGTTAAAAGTTTGCTAACTCACTTCCAACACTGTTATTGTATCTGTGAAATGTTATAACTTATTCCACGCCTTGCCTCGCAGCTACTAAACTGATTTTGATTGTAATTTATAAAACTATGGTAAATGAGACAAAACCAGGTTAACCCTAGAACACAAAGGCTCCCTGAGCCAAGCGTTGTTACAAAGGCGTAGTCTCTTAGACTACTTTTTTTGAAAATAAATAAAAAATACTTTTAATGACGGGGAAATTTTTTAAATTATAAAAACACTTAAAGTGAACATTGAATTAATGTTTTATAAGAGTTTAATCTCCAAATCTTAATTGTTCTGCCACAGGCAGCAGATTGTCCCTTGGTGTTCGCCACACATGAAATTTGCGCAACGTCCACAAAAATGTTTTGTCATGCGCCGTAATCTTGGAGGTAAGAAGGCACAAACCTTCCTACCTTGTTGGACTGGTTGTGGAGCTTCATTCGGCACACTTACATTTAAAATATAAGCAATAGATTGCCGGACGAGAGTTTGTGGCAAAATTGTGGCCTGAAGCCAGTACTTCAGGAGCTCTATGTGCGTTTCTCTGAAGAATTTTGCTGACTTAGGGGCTTACACAATTGGCTCAGACACGATTTTCTACATATAATACTTATATATCATTTAAAGTGATGTTTATGATGTTATAAACATGCATAGGGGCCACCTCCTTGTTTTACAACTGCAGGAAGTGTTACTGCACATTTGGTCCAATTCAAATAAATATTTACACTATATACAACATATATTTCCAATATAATGTTTAACTAACACCTAAACACTCGAAAAGCGAAGGTATACTATATTTTGCAACAAGACACCATGATCCGTACACGTTGCGAGTCTGCCGCGAACTGTTGTTACAAAGGCGTAGTCGACCTGACGACGCGAACTTAAAAAACTTTAAAATCTCATTAAACAAAGGACGCAAGCGAACACCGACCAGACCCTTTTAATATTAGGCCAAGACCGACAGCTACACGGAGTTTTGTGAATTTTAGTGGAGTGGAAGTGGGTAGGGGGTAAAAATGACACCTTGCGCGTCGTCTCTCAGACGACGCCTTTGTGTTCTAGGGTTAAACAGAATCACATTTAAGACGTTAGAGGCCCAATATTCAACATAACCAATTCCGGCCGTATTTGAAGGTTATTCGTAAGTTGTAGAGATGTGTCACGGCAGTGAAAATTAAAACTTTGTTTCATGTTTATTGGTTTTGAGGTAATTGTGACAGTATAATAAACATAAGCACTAAAAATACATTTACAAGCGTAAATTGCTGAAAGCCGTAAATTTATTTAAATCCAATACAACCAATTAATAGTAAACAATGCCACAAACGAACGATATCGATCCGTAGTTGTTGAAAAGGTTGTGATGGCTTTCAAGTCATCCAATGCCGTGTATGCGATTGATATTAAAATCATTATTTATTTACATATTTCACTCATCTTCTTTTTAAAAGTTGAAAAGTTTTAAAAACAACAAATAAAATAAGCAATATTATTTCTCTTGCCAGTCGTTGAACTACTCAGTCCAGAGAAGGTCCTAAACTGAGATACACCAACGATGATCGAAATAGTTGAAGACTGGAAAACACACAGAAACCTGGAAGATGACAATAAAAATTAATCAATATAAGTAAACCAGACTTGGAGAAACACTCAGAAAATCGTTGACAGATGCGATAAATGAGGAAATTAAGTTTAAAGTACAGGGGGGTGTTTGACAACATCAAAGCAAACTCCTCGTCAATTTAACTCGTTATTAGTTTCCGACAGAGAGGAAAAAACCAGAAACCATTTTCAAGACGAAGGAGCCTTCAAAAAAATAAAACTGACGAAGCCCCCCCCCACATAAAAAGAGGGGACTTATATCCTTGTTTTCACAACTGGGCAGATATGATTAGGAGTGGAAAAATCGCCTGATATAACGGCGGGTCGGATTTCGGAGGGGATGTTTTTTACGAGGAACACTGGAACGGCAGCTGGGCTAGAAGGCACCCTCTCCCTTCACACGATATGCCCTCTCACTCGCACACGGGGGATAGACAGTCAGACGTAGCGCATGAATAAAGTATGAGACCCCCGAGCCCAGAGTAACACTGCCGACTAAACGGCTTAATTGATTTTCCATTAGTGAAGAGTATGAAATCTGCATAAACCCGGGCCAAACAACGACCCCTAAGCGGCCCTGTCATTATCAAATTGTGACAAAACACCCCCTTCCAGCCCTCTCCTCCATCCCTCACATTTGACTCGGATATCATCCTAATTTGAATATTTATAACATTTAGTACACGCTTTCTATATGAAACTATTTTTCTATTTGTACTAATTACATAATCATCCATATGTATCTATTATGATGACACACTAAAAGAAACATTACAAAACTTTTTTACTAGACTATATATTTTACATAGCAGACTCTCAACGAGAGCTAGTCCATGAAAGTAGTAGATTCTTCGATCTCCTTTGATTGCAACAATGTGAATGTGTTTTCATCACATCTTCATGGTTTTCCAAAAAAATATTAGCGAAACACGAAAACGTAAGTACTAAACGAATAATGTTTGTATTTACTTCCCTGTGGGAAATAGTTTAGATCATGGATATATCGAAAGGGAATATTTTTAATCCGTCATCTTGCAGTTCAAGTTGTTCTTATAATAACTAAACTATGATGTGGCTAACCAAATAACGTCCCTGTTTCAAATTTTGGTCTCGCAAATTCCCAAACCCCCCCAGGGCTAAGACATAGCCATGTCAAAATGTAACTAAGGAAACTATATTTTATGTACCAGTGACTGTGAAAAGAAACAGGATTTACAGAATTTTAGGTAGGCATATATACTGTCATATAATAATACTCCATAAAGGATTTGTCGTTCATTCAACTAAACTCCATGTGATGACTTGAGATATGTGATCTCGAGATATGGGGATAAATTAACGTGCAAATTTAAACATTTCGCTCGGTTATATGGTGTAGACGTGTGAGTGTGACGTAGCCAGTACAGAACGCCGCGGCGGAGCCCACAGCTGCTGGGCGAGTGTTCGCCACGTGGGACGGGAACGATCATACTTGCTCACATCTCTGCGACGGTACATTATAACAAGCTGTCCCCGCCAACGTTGTGTCGCCTACGTCGCCGTATCACAGATCACACCACTCGTCACGATTCATGTCATCAATTAATTTCTCCGGCAAAGTCGTGTCCCCTACGTCGCCGCATCACAGACACCATTCGTCATGGTTCATGTCATCACTTAATGTATCCGCACACGTCGGCTTCCCTACGTCGCCGTATCACAGATCACACCACTCGTCACGATTCATGTCATCAATTAATTTCTCCGGCAACGTCGTGTCCCCTACGTCGCCGCATCACAGACACCACTCGTCAAGGTTCATGTCATCAGTTAATGTCTCCGCCAACGTCGTGTCACCTACGTCGCCGCATCACAGACACCACTCGTCAAGGTTCATGTCATCAGTTACTGTCTCCGCCAACGCCGTGTTGCCTACGTCACCGTATCACAGATCACACCACTCGTCATAGTTCATGTCATCAGTTACTGTCTCCGCCAACGCCGTGTTGCCTACGTCACCGTATCACAGATCACACCACTCGTCACGGTTCATGTCATCAGTTATTGTCTCCGCCAACGTCGTGTTGCCTACGTCACCGTATCACAGATCACACCACTCGTCACGGTTCATGTCATCAGTTATTGTCTCCGCCAACGTCGTGTTGCCTACGTCACCGTATCACAGATCACACCATTCGTCACGGTTCATGTCATCAGTTATTGTCTCCGCCAACGCCGTGTTGCCTACGTCACCGTATCACAGATCACACCACTCGTCACTCGTCACGGTTCATGTCATCAGTTATTGTCTCCGCCAACGCCGTGTTGCCTACGTCACCGTATCACAGATCACACCACTCGTCACTCGTCACGGTTCATGTCATCAGTTATTGTCTCCGCCAACGCCGTGTTGCCTAGGTTACCGTATCACAGATCACACCACTCGTCACGGTTCATGTCATCAGTTATTGTCTCCGCCAACGTCGTGTTGCCTACGTCACCGTATCACAGATCACACCATTCGTCACGGTTCATGTCATCAGTTATTGTCTCCGCCAACGCCGTGTTGCCTACGTCACCGTATCACAGATTACAACACTCGTCACTCGTCACGGTTCATGTCATCAGTTATTGTCTCCGCCAACGTCGTGTTGCCTACGTCACCGTATCACAGATCACACCACTCACTCGTCACGGTTCATGTCATAGGTTATTGTCTCCGCCAACGTCGTGTTGCCTACGTCACCGTATCACAGATCACACCATTCGTCACGGTTCATGTCATCAGTTATTGTCTCCGCCAACGTCGTGTTGCCTACGTCACCGTATCACAGATCACACCACTCGTCACGGTTCATGTCATAGGTTATTGTCTCCGCCAACGTCGTGTTGCCTACGTCACCGTATCACAGATCACACCATTCGTCACGGTTCATGTCATCAGTTATTGTCTCCGCCAACGTCGTGTTGCCTACGTCACCGTATCACAGATCACACCATTCGTCACGGTTCATGTCATCAGTTATTGTCTCCGCCAACGCCGTGTTGCCTACGTCACCGTATCACAGATTACAACACTCGTCACTCGTCACGGTTCATGTCATCAGTTATTGTCTCCGCCAACGCCGTGTTGCCTACGTCAATCTCTAATGCATCAACGCTCTATTTTACCAGGCAAGCGATGGCGGTGTGTCATGTCCATTAGTTTAACAATATTATTTACACAAGACGAAAATGATATAATATTTAATAATTATATTATATTAATATTATATAATATTAATATAATATTTTTATCATTTAAAAATTTTAAGAAGTAATGATATGCAGTGAGAATGATGAGAGGTACAAAATTATTCTAGCGCACAATTGTACACACACTCATATCATTGTTATAACATTTTTTAGATAAATATTAAATATATTGCCTGGCGTAACTCATTTAAATGGCCTATTTGTAGAGAATATAATAGCCAATTGTTTTCTCTACAGCTCCATTCCATTATAATGAATGCGTTTATTAAATTAAGGGCCAACGGGCTATATTGGTGAACAGTTTGCTGATTAGATGAGAGGCGGAGCCGGTTAAAACAGGGTGAAACATTTGAACAGGATCCTGACACGTTATCTCCGCTTTCCCGGGCTGAACATGATAGGCGTACTGCCCAATCTTGCCTGTTCATGCTGACCCTACTGCTATGAGGCAAATTTAACCTAACATTATTATCATATATGTATTTTGATTGTGTAATAATGTGATATAACTCTATGTTAAGTAATTGGGCCTGTACTCTGAGTTTACCCTTCTTTGTACTCTCTCTCACTCTTAAGATTACTGAATATCTTGAATGTGGTTTGTTTTGTGCTAATATTGTGCTCAATTTTTGTGGGTCTATACAGAACCCGAACAGCACTTGGAAAATTTGGTTTCGTATCCCAATCTTCGTCAGTGGTGGTGGCGCGGCGGACCACGGCCCCCTTTGTGGGTACGTCGTATTCACGACATCTTATCATCTTACTTTTCCTCTTCTATCATCTTACTCGGATGTTTGTCGACAACTTGCATGATCCGGCACAAGTAGGGCCGGAACCGATGTTGTTAACACAGTCTGTTGACGAAGAGGTTATTTATTTGAGACTACTCATAGAACAATTCAGGACATTTTGAAATGACAGTGAACTAATGTTGGTCTATAATGTTCAATATCGTGAGTGTAACGTAGTCAGGAGTCAGGAGCCAGGCGGTGAAACAGAGCTGTTGCTGGCAGGGGGGCTCCTCTCGAGTTATTTTGACATTATAGCTGCAGAGGGCGCTAAAAATAACGTCGCACCTACGCTGAGGTCCCCTCCACCAGTCCATCACCGGCCGCCAGTTTGTTGAACGTTTAACGTTTGTTGTTTCCGTCAACATGTCCACATCTTCGTGCCTCCACACCTCACTTTCACACTCCTGGGCTAAACCTAACAAGTAAAATCTAGGACAAGTGATTTTTAAATTGTACGAGTAGGTCTTTATATCCTGTCGATTGTTCAGCTAATAAGTTAACAGTCCTGTCTAAGGAACATGTCAGCCTTAGTCAATAACAAGATTACAAGATCGCGCCACAATCATTTTACACTCTTTTCTCATTCGTAATTAGCTTACATACCTACCTGGGTAGGTCGCCATTTCATGAGGAATTTACACTAACGTAATTTATTTATTTAGTGAAAACAGTTATTTACTTGTTCACGTAAATAAATAAAAATTGTAATAGAATCTGATAACCATTTGTATCCAAATTTATTCCTATACCAAAAGGATGCGTCTTAAAGATCGGTATTTTAGATGGAATATGATTAAATAGTGAATATTGAATTGCATACATTAATAAAACTGGTCATCCCAAAGTTAAATGCCTACGAGTTTTTTATACAACATGGTTGGATGAAAGCCAACCAAATTATTTAGAAAGCCAGCTCGATTAAGATAAATATGTAGTCTGATGAATTTGAAGAATATTTCCCCAACCATAAAATACAAATATTACGTAGTGTTAATGTAGAAGTTTGTGGTCGTAGATGCCAAGAATATTACTTTCAATTATTATCTATTATTGTTACATATGAATACCAATCAAATTGACTACGAACTTCTCTTGTTAACAGTTAAAGTCTAAATTGTGATACAATGGCGGTTTCGGTATGGGTGGAACATTTGAAAATTTTTTATTTTCATCTTATTTACGAAGTCACGGAATAAGTCATGCATTTTATGATGTATTTTTTAAATACAGTACACTGAAATATAGGAAAGTCTTGGTTCCCCGCCCACCGCATGCTGTGCCAAGGGAATTGATTGCGGCTTGCCACTTATCGTAATTATCAAAACATAATTTTTAATATATTACTCTGTAAAATGATTTAGAGATAGTACAATACATATTTAAACAGCATATTTTTATAGTTAATCTTAACTAGTACTAGTTAGAAGAAACAATTTCATGTTTTTATGAAATATAAAATAAACAGTAAAAATCACATCTGATGCGAACCGATGATTTTCGAACCATAGGCCTACTATATAATATATGCTGTTTACATAGTAATAAATTACTTTTTCAGTTTTTTTCTCATATTCCGTTTCGAGGTAAACAACTTTGTCAACAACTAGAGGGTCTACACAGCATTACAGTATGGATAACCGTACGATCTATCGATCCGAAAGTAATAGTCTGCTGTATTTTAAAATCAAATGACCTCCAATGAGGATTTACATACTGTAATAGGTAAACTCGTCCAAGTTTCAGAACGAAATAGGTGACAAGTAATATGGAATACCCACACGTTTGTAGCGCACTATGCGCATCGTTTATTCATCATTGGCTACTTGGCATCAAAGTTTTGGAATTTCAGATAAAAGTCGGAGGACAATTTTCAGTTTAAATACACACAGTAGTGTATCTCCGCCCTATCTGTACTACTCCGCACAATAACTCTAGTTGTGTTAGATCGACCGTTGATAGCCCCATGCATTTATCTTGCGTAGAGAGACACTTCTAAAAATCTAGAAAATATACTGAAAGGACTACGATATGTTTAATTGTTCCAAAATTTATAGTACTACGACAACCCTAAGGTGTAAAATAACAGATCATAAATAAGGTAAAATCAGGGAAATAATATTTAAAGAACATGAGAAATACTGTTCCCCATGAAAACGATAAAAATGTCGAGAGGCGTAGAAAGTTATTAATAAACTCTCACATTCCTGTGACTTAAGTCAGTAACTAACTTGTACCTCTTGTGTGGTGTAAGGCTGGAGTGCGGACATTAGACTGTTATATCGAAACAAGTCAGACAATTAAAAACTCAAACCAACAGGAACAATTCCTTCTGACAGAAGATGAACAATTTTCGGCCCCGATGTTCACTTTCGGTTTCGTATTTGCCATCCAGGTGAAGCCCCGTTTTGTTATAGATCGAGACAAGTTGCCAGTCTGATTTATTGCATAATTCGCACGGAGGGGATGCGCCGGAAGTGTAGGGAGTAGGCAGTTGGCAGTAGGCAGGTGACTGGTGAGCTGGGGTGGGCTCAGGGCTCCCCCTGCTTGATATGAACTTTACAGCCCTCTCCCCTCTCCCCTCTACACTCTACACCACCCTCCCATCACGGATCTGCAGCTAGCATGTTTTAATTTATTCTTTTCACTTTTTCTCTGGGGCAGTTTTATTTTTTAAACGGTAAAAACTCACATTTCCCTTTATGATGAACATATCTCTCCTCCTATTATCAATCCCTAAAATATATTCCATAAAACAACTTTTATATGAACGATCTCATTACATCGTACAGTATAAGAATAGCGTAGAAATTCTGTATAACATGTAAACGTTAGATTTATTCTTTATACCACAGTTTAAATACTTTATCATGGGCATTGACAGCTATCTTTTTCCGTGATTTATCAATTCGGATATAAATAAAATAATAAATAAAGTTTTCAACCCACAGGGAGTGGTTGAAAATCAGGTGGCAACTACACGGTGTTTCACCAACCCAAGTTCGTCCAACGAACTCCATCAATTTTCATGTCCATAATACACTGAGAGTTTCTACTGGTACCTGTAGAAATATTCGAAATGTTGAAACTGCGGTTGTGAAAAATCACATAACAATTAAGATCACGTGAAAGAAAGGTATTTAAACCATTTATTTTACCATTACCATTTATTAACTGTATGATTCGGAAGGCTAACATAATGATATATTATGTTATTATATCTGGACCCCTCAATACTATGCCTTCCACACTACTACACCGGTCAACGCACAAAAATCACACCATTGACAATTAAATATCTCTGTCAAATATATATTCTGTAGCTAATATCAATTCTATCCAGCGATCACAGAGTGAAGTTTTATTCTGAGGCCACTCTCTTCCGATTTCTGTTTATAGCACTAATTATTTGTTTGCTAGCCATTTAAATAGTTACAGGATTTCGAAAAATATTGAGTTGTTTTCTTTTTTTATAAATTTATATCAATGATGGAATAGTATATCTCATCACTAGGACCAAAATGGGCGTTTTTGATACGAGAACAAGTTTAACAGCCGAGGCGTGCCGAGGATGTGCGAGTATATATCAAAAAGCCTATTTTGGGCCGTGTGATGAACTATATTTTTCGTCATACTCCTAATAAAATGAAGCAATCTCGTAAAACCCTAAATTATTCCCTGATTTAGTAGTATCCATAGTTTTTGACCATTCATGTCGCTTTAAACTAATCAGCTGTAATGTTACTTATTTCTTGATTCCTGATTGGTTTGTTTAGGTTATGTCAGTGTTAATTATTGTTATCGATAGTTCAATCTCATTATTTCGATTTAATATTCGATTATCAGTTTTATAATCGATATCCAGAACGTTCAAAATACACAAAAAATCGATAGTGATTGTTGCAGTTACTTTTCTATTATTTGCAATCGAATAAAAAGTATCATCAACAATGATCTTTTGCCTATGACTAAAAAAATCATCATAATAATAGGTTTAGGGCCCAGGAAGAAAAAGAAGAACTTTTAATCTTTAACACATGCATCTAAAATAGGTGTTTATAAAGCAGTATGACGAAATAAATATTATATAATATTATTGAATGCAGTAAGATTAACTCAACGTCAACACTGAACCTACTGCCTAAGGATACAATGACTCAAAACACATGCATGTTATATTTTCGAGGCGTATTCTTAACTAAACCACCGCCACGATGACAGAGACAGACAGGCGCGGTCCTGCATATGCAAGGATATGGAGGCATGAGCATGCATCATGCATGCCGCGAGCCGGCGGGTCATGCATCCGTGGACGCCACCGAGGCACCGAATACCGACCTCGGAAAGGGGGGGCGGTTGTGTTTAATCTAATCACTACTGCATAAATCGTCACTTTCTGTGAGGGATTTATACTTGACCCACCTCCTATTGAAGGATTGAAGTCTATTATTCATACTAATTACTATAACTATTTTTATGTCCGTTGTAAATTAAAAGTCTATAGATCTTGGAGACAAGGTATGACACCTGAATTAGCACTCAGTGCAATATAAAACACTTCAGATAGAAATCTCCATTAGGCCCGGCCTCCCCTTGCGATTTATAATCGCGAGGTTTTTTAATCGCAAATATTTAACATAGTTTCAAATACTAATGAACCCACATGCCACTGAAAAATAGTCGCGATAAAAAATATGTAACTTGTCCTATATCTGCCGCGACGTGATTGTCACGCGAGTAAGTATGGACCTGCATCCACTTGCGAGAGTCCAGAAGCAGTTCTGAGAACACAGCGAAGTGACTTGTTTGTAGCTGTCTGCATTGTTCCGAGTTGTTGCAGTTAACCGACAAACGTTCTTCTGGTGGTATGGACTTTCTCCACGTCGTATCTTCATATGTTATCGATGGACCAATCATTCGTAGTAATTCGTTAAAACTACTTTTACACATTCTGTAATAATTGAAAGATTGTTCAGGTTGCTCACTTAAGTCTTTAAATAACTTGTAAAACTGTCATTTTAAGAATCTCTGACTTGTTATTGGATGAACCCTATTACGGTGTTTGCGTCGTTTACTTTTTGCTCGAAGCAATAGAGCCAACATGTCGTTTTAACTACATCCATTGTAAAACGACTTACATTCAGCGATTTATTGAATATAAAAGAAAGTATAATAAGAAGTATAAAAGTATAAAAGAAAACATTAATTGTTGTAAATACATGTTTATAAATTAATTTTTGGTTAATACTTTCATAACGAACAATGTTTAGCCTGTTTTCCAGTATTAAGCATCCAAGTTCTAACGTCATATTGAACTAAAATCCCTATTCGTTTTAAGTAATTGTGGTAACAAAACTAGACCAAGGCATATATAAAGTAACATCAGTAGAAAACTGCTGATCAAAATTTGGTATACAATCCAAGCAATATACTATGGCTATAAAATTCGATTGTCTTTGATGAAACGAAATATAATATATTTTCCGATATCGACATATTACATTAACAAGCATTTTTCAATCAGGTCCCTCAATAATTCCGCAAACCATTACCAGACCATCATCTTTTAAAGGCTATCATGATACAACAATTTTTGGGTATACTCGTCCACAAAACAGTGAAGGGGTCTTAATCGATTACCGCAAAAATCGATAGTTTGACACGATTAGCCTTGTTTGGCGGGGCGAAGGGCCGAAGCCCATCAAGTGATTCTCCTCGCAGTTTGAGGGCTTTCAAGTGTCTTCCGGTTGATAAATTGAGCGCGACCCCCTCCCCTCCCCGGTCGTTGCCACCCCTCGCTGCACCCCTGGCCGCCCCGCGTTCGCACATCATTAAATAACCACCCCGTCACGGGCGGAGACTTTATTGTCTAACTGTCGTGTATGCAGCGGTCGTCTCCGAGCCCTCGTTTTATGGTCGGCTGCCGCGTCGTGAGCGGAGGCAGCACAACAATGTGTACCGTGCTGAAGAACTAACAGACGGCGGAATTTTGCATCACGTATTTTATGTGTTTATCAACAACAGAGAACATTTGGAAAGGGAACGGTCCAAACCCTGGTCTTGTTAAAACCTATCAATAACCTGTTGTTACGTAGACCAGCCTAATGAGAAGTGGTGGCTGGCTCCGGAACCGAACCAGTGACCTTACGACTACGACATGTCAGCATACAATGCCAGCATATTGGTAGTGGTCCAAACCTTGACTTGCTAATCTTACCTTACGTCAACACTATTGTTAGAGAAGTCATTAATTACAAACCTTTATATTATGAGCTGAGCGAGTTACGACTTAGCTACCCAACCATTCGATTCATATTCATATTTTAACAACTAAATAATCGTAAGGCAACCATACTATTACAATACATTCCTCAAAGAAAATACTATTAGAAGCGTATACTTGTTTATAATAAATATATGTAATTAAAAAATTCTATTTTACAGGACTATGTAACTGCTGTAAACGTTTTCATAATCGTACGATCTTGATACGAGACATTAACTTTAATTACCGTTCATAATACATTGAGTTATGAAACAGGAATCAATCAGACTTTGATTTGCTGTGCTCAGGAGCGCGGCTGAAGAAATGTCTAATGTCATTTAAATCATTTAAACATTTAAATGGATTGTATCCATTGTATATTTGATACTATTTTTATTTTTTCCACACACTTCAAAAATAGCACTACGTTAGTCCATTCCAACAAGGTTACTCGGAAGGCGGCCAACGTAACCTTGAGCGTTAGTCGCATGGAACATTGCTCATTAAAATTATTATGCTATTGAGAATAAAACTGGTCGAGAGTTATATCCTATTCAAGCACAATTCGCCCTGATACTGTAAGAGTAATTATTGTAGTCGTGCATGTGCAGTTAAGAGCTTTAATGAAATATTTATACGGGATTTTAACACGCACAATGACAAATCAGTTACCGTCTGTTTTAAAAAGAAAACTACAGTGTTTATTGAAACCGATAGAATTGTACTCGAATATCACTTTCTATGTTAATCAAGAATATTTGCATTTAAAAACTGTTTACCATTCTTTATTAAAATTATCTTAACACAGTATATGAATGCTATAGTTATTGAATTATCAGAAGCAGCTCTGAAAGGATCTGTGTAAATTGTTATTATTACCCCTGGTTCCCCAGGATCCTGGGAATTATGATGTAATTACAAGGATAATATTATACTGTATTAAAGTATGAGTTAGAGCAAATATATTATTTGTTTTTTTTATCTTAAACGATATTTTTAATTTCTATACTGAACTATAGGTACTACATAATGTCAATACCATGTAATAACAATATAATAAATGTTTGATATCATAAACCCTTTTGGAACTAAATTATGTAAGATGTGGAAGCAAACACACAAACACATGCAACATCTGTGGAAATACACCAACAAGCCACATCTGGGCGATGACGTGGCAATGGCTGGCGGGAGATTCCTGTCTGAATTGTTTATCTTGTACTGATCTACCGTTTCAGGTTTCACTCCTTGTTTCCTCTGACACGATCTGAAAACGGATTATTAGTTTATGGGTGACAAGGTAAAAGAAAAATAGACTACCTCACTTTTCATGCCAGGGATACAAGATATTATTCTAAACCATCTCTACAAACGTGAAACTTCTTGAATATTTAACAAGTAGAGGGATTTAAGCATTTGCGTTTCAATTGAACACCTTTCCGCCTTCCATATTTTGGTTCTCTATCTCCCTCTTCTCTATCTTTTTATTTATCTCTTCTCTATCTATTCTTCTTCTCGCTCTTTCTTTTATTTAGGATGTATCATGTTTTTGCTCCTACATATTTATACAAAACTATCTTTAACATAGGTAAATCTTAGTTTTAACTTTGAACTTTTGAGGTACAGTATTGCAATATTGATTTTTCAACTGATCAATGTATCGCCCTCTATATGGGTTCTCTTCATTCACAGTTCAATATACTGTACAGTGTCGTATTTCTATCACGCACATTGTGTGCGTGCGCGTAGGGGAGCTCCCCTCCGGCCAATATGCACTTTATTACAAACCGCCGCCGCGGATCCGTTTGAATAATTAATGGATCAAGATCTTTTGATCCCGGCACGATCTCCCCCCTCCCCCTCCCCTTCACCGTCCATATTTAGCTCACGACTGTTATCTTGTAATCGTGCCCGTTGATCGCCTCGCACCAAACTACCAGTTAACCATTTAAGATAGTGTGTGTGGAATTGGATAGAACGTAACTTGTGAAGAAGAGATCAATCGCTTCTGTTGTAAGGTTTGCTGGCGTAACCGTGTGATCAGTTGTACGGCCTATGAGAAAACGTCGGTAGAAAAACTGCCGAAGAAGTTAGGGAAACCGAGGAGGAAGCGACGGAAATGGGCGTGAATAAATAACGATGTACCAAGAATTTATGATAAGATCAGAAGGACCGCGTCAGACGAGAATAATGCTAGGTTACATAACAAGATATTTACTTCATTTAGATTATACAGTAGTAGAGATTTAATTTTACTTAAGGACAATAATCGTAATATAAGAATGGAATGATATCTCTATGAAATTTAAAAAATTACTTGTATAAAAAGAAAAGAAAGAATATTTAACGTATACATATTTCAATACATCACTAGATCGTTTTGTTGGAAATAACGGTAGACTAGGAGAGAATTTTACTCTATATCCCCCGTTATAAGCTAAACCCATTTCTTCATCTCAGAACAATAGTCGTTTGCTTTATTACACTCACAGTCTGAGCAGCGGACAGACAGGAAATAACATTCAGTTATTTTCTTTTATTGTTCGATTTTCTTTTAACATTTTAATAGTTAGGTTATAAACCAAAATGGATTTACATAACCTCCTACAAAGTATTCAATCTTTAAAAATTGTTAAATAAATAATATTCAAATGAACATGTTACATTAAACAGAAAATTAGTTTGACTCTATGAGACACTAAAAATGTGTACTAACAGTTCATAACATTCTATTGTATTGTTCACAATCACAATGCAGTATAATAGTTCTTATAACAACAGAGATGACACAACCGAGTTATAATAGTGTTGGCTGCAAATCAAAAATAACAAAGTAGCTTGCTACAAACGATACTGTATTGTTGGTCGCCAAACCCGTCGATCGCTTGACAAACATCCTCGCTCAACAGTGTTACCAGTTACCATTCATTACCGACCGATTTATTCCTCTTAAACTTTCGTTAACGCTTTGTTTCGTTGCCACAGTAGATGCAATCGATATTGATTGAATAGCTCAAAGTAAATCTAGTTCTATCATTGAATTCAAATCATTTTTTTATTTTTGTTCCAGTCATAAACTGCAATGTTCTTTGCTAATTGATTCAGAACTAACCAGGATTCATTAAGTAATTGTGTATTCTTTCAAGACATCACTGAAGAGTGATGAACAAATTATACCAAAATGATTATCACAGTTTTATGTTTTTCGTGATCTGAGTACCCCTTCAGAGTCTGCAATACCTCCGACATCTTGGATTTTACTTCCGTAATAACATGTTAGTTTTGTGACGGTATTAACAAAGAATATTTACTGACCACTAGAGAGTGGTAAAAAGGTCGTCGAGATGTCAAATACAATTAGTTATCTAGAGAATTACATTTTATTTTATTGAATGTTCTGTAGGAGTAGAGCTATTTGATAATTTCACTGAAATTAATGTTGTCCTCATGGTAAAACCCAAACCGAGAATCACCAAATGCACAAAACACCATTAGTTAGGAGAGTGTGTTCACGATATCTCTCGTAAAAATTGTCCGATCAAAATGAAATTTGTTACGTAGGTACTTGTAAAGAGCAGTCCGGACTCAGCAGTGGACATTAAACTACAAATCAGGTAGAAATAGGATGAATTGTTTGATTATAAATTTTTATTTTTAAAATTCCATTTTATTCGCACAATCGTAATCAGCTCAAAACAAACAATTTGGTATTTGGAATCTGCTCTTTGTCTCTGAAAAAATATTTCGCCATTAACACAGGGTCTTAACCCATGTTAAAATGTTCACATTTATTGAAATCCCTTCAACTACGAAGAATTTGAGAAAGTGCATCTTAGATGATGGCGTAACAAACGCGATCATAAAAACGTATATCGAAGACCAATCAGGGTGTGGTTAGATTCATTACATTTCTACGCAAAAACTACACAAAAACCGAGACAACGTCAATGCACATGATGAACAAAATAAAATAGTTGATGGAAATTAAATGTATAACGTACGGTTATGGTTTCAATGGATGAATATCTTTTGATAAAATCCCAGGATTGTCAAAGATAAATTTTACTCCTAACTACTCGTATTGAATGTCCATTGGATAACTGGCTCTCGTGAGAAAGAGTCGTGACCGCGAGGTCGGTGGCGAACACATCCTGCCGTCAGTTGCCAGTTGCCAGTTGCCAGTTGCCAGTCCACTCCCAGTCACCAAATATAGCCCGACGGCGCGTTCGTCATAACTGCTGCAAATCACTCCCGGCGGCAGCTCGCTGACAAATGTCCGCTCGCGGGGTAAAAACGACGTCGACCATGTGTTGCGGTGTCTACTGTACTGAACAGTACAGTCAGTGCTGGCAGCTACACTCGCATTGCACGCCCTCCGGTCTCACAGGACCCCTGGCGTTATTTATTTATCTTAATTTATGGGTTTTAAAGGCAATTGCTTCTAGTCATAACTCCAAACCACATAAACCGATCCCTATATTGTCAGGCGTATACCTGTCTTAGCAATATTTATAACTTTATTGATGTCATTGGTCTGAGATACCGGAGCCAGGACGGTACGTGATGGATTCACGTCCGAGTCCTTCTTGTTTGTGTTTTGGACTCAGAAGATTTCTCTTTGGATTTTGAAGAGACACTTGAAAACTGGCATAAACACGTTTTATTAAGTGAATTCGTTTCAAATCATAACATTTAAATTAACCGTGACAACAGTTAAGAATCTGAACCATGTGACAATGAAATAGAGTTAGTATCGAATCTTAATAATTTGTTAATGTTAAGGGCAGTGAAAATATGTGAAGTGACTAGTGATAGTGACAGTAATGATGATGATGACAATAAAATACTTGTACACTCAAGGATAGACAACCTTGAGTGTACAAGTTTTCAATCCACATGGATCTATGTTATAAGCTAAAAATAGCTCTAAACCAGCCGTTTCAATTCTATACATATGGTGTTTAATTAGTATGTTTTTACAACCCCCAAACCATATTAAATGGAAAAATATCAATAAGTAACAATTTTATCAAATTATTCATCAATTTTTTATAGTTTGAGGAAATGTTTACGACATTCATCAGCTTTTGCTATGTAACACGTTAAATTGTATTATATATCGATTATATGTACTAAATAAATATAATTCTATATTATTTACATAGTTATCCAATCAAGTAACCTATTAAATCATTTAAATAATTTCCAGCGGTAAAGATTAATTTTTAAAATGAGGTATGTGAGACTGCTCCAACAAATGACAGTAACAGTAGGCCTACATGACAGTACAGTACAGGGCAGTAACAGTAACAGTGTACAATAACTTATAGTCCACCCAGGAAGGCTAGGGCTTGTGTGAACCCATACGGTAGATGTTAACCTTGCGGTTTCGTGAGGCAAGTCATCAGCGCGACCCGTGGCGTCAGCAGGAACGACATTTTGTCGACCATTACCGCGTATCGCGTGTCGCGTGTCGTGTGCGGGGATTAGCTTAGGCACACACCTCGTTTTATTGGATTAACAAATAAGCCGCACATTTCCCTTCGGCTGCGAATCATCACGTTCATGTTTTTGCAACAGAACTTGCGCGTCCTAAAAATGCGCTCGGTAGAATTTTAAAATTATTTGAAAAACGTGTTTATGTCGTAATTGTGTTTGCGGTATCAGTCAATGGGTATTATAATTACAAAATCAATTGGCATTATCTTTCACCACCACAGTCTCAAAACCAATGTTAGTAGGCTGGGTAATTATGGACGAGGAATGTTGAGGAACTCTCAACACGAGGCGTGGATATGGTAGCGTTGACGGGACCTGAAACATAAAAACCGGAATTTATCTACAATTAATATGCACCTCTGATACGAGAAGGTGTTGAATTAAGTTAGGCTGATCGGAATAAACCCGTTTAAATTCTGTGGTTTCACCATCGTATCGAAACGAACGTAGTGGCAGAAAAATATTATGCGGTGTTCGGTTATGGTGCTATAGAAACCCCACAGTGTTCCCTTGACTTTGCACATCTGGACACAGCTATGAAGCCTAACTGCAGTTTTTACATTACTAGTTTTGCTTCGCATAAAATGTTTGTTTCTGTTTTCACAATGTTTAAAAAAATACATCTGACAACACTAAAAGTAAAGATACAGTCAAGGTACGGTAAAGATAAAATACAACAAAGGTTATACTAAATCTTAGTTGAACACATTCTATTGTTAACAATGATTGAAAATAAAAATAATAATTGTTGATCGATCAAATCATCCAATAAAATTTAACTCATGAAATGTTTACTCATCCAAAATACGACTCGACACAACACTGTTTACTGATCCACATAGAGAGATAACCCGGGGCTTAGCTCAACACAGTGCAGCATAGTGTTCTGATTGGCCCCGAGGCAACAATGGTCAGTAAACAACCAATCAAGAGAAGCCGCGGGTGACTTCAATCACGCCTGCTTTCTCGTTTGTTTACTTGTTTTGTTTGCTGCATAGCTTGTTTGTTAATTCAGGTTTTTATAACTTCGGCGAACAACTTACCGAACGACAACTTGGTCCATGACTATTGTCGTAGATTGAACATTCCAGTTTATTTTCTTGTATAACCGCTAGTGTATACTATTTTACACAATATATATCAGTATATTTCGTAAGTTATAAAAACAAACGATAATGTACAAATAGAGTTTTATGTATCTCTATTTGTTTGTTATTTGTTTATTTGTTAAATCCAATTTTCAAATTTTAATCAATCGTACACAGTTAGATTAGACGTATTTCAGGTCCATCTGTCTTTATTTTGTTTTGGAAGAGCATATTCTATTTATTATGTAAAGAGTAAAATTATGTAAAATTTCTCAATATATATCTATAACACTGTGGTAGATTATTGTGAAGAAAAATATACTGAAAGGAGTCAAAATGCAATGCAATATTATGCAACGCGATAAAAATGCAATATTATGCAACGCAATTTAAATGTAATACTGTATTATGCAACGCGATGAAAATACAATGTTGGGATTTTTTTAATTGTTACGTTTCCAAATGAATTCTTGTGAACTGTGTTGGCCGATGAAGCTTTTATATAGTTTATTATTGTATATACACTACATTATGTATCATATAAGTTGGGTGTGTTTTGTCATTTCAAACATTGTGTATTACCACGAGTTTTAATATATAATAGACTTAATTTATTAATTTGCAGTTAAGCCTTCCGTTGTTAATTTTGCTTGTCAGCAGTATAGTTCGTGTGTTATTTAGATAGAAAGAAATTAAAAAAAACAAAAGTTTGGACGCGTTACAATTTTTAAAGTTGACCACATGCCACACACCTAAAGCGTCATTGTCAAAAACTAAAACCCATTTAATTTATTGCAGGCTAGGTTAATAGATAGAAATATATAGAAAATCGACGAGTTGATCAAACCAATATGTTAATATTGTAATAAATGAAACTGTACTAAAACTCCTTTTCGAAGGTTTTTTCTTTAACCTTTTCCCTGTAATTAGGTCTTTGGGTGCTAAGCTAAAGCAACATACCAGCTTTCATTGTACAGTATTATAAACAGCCAGTCTCTATTTGAAATTTGTTATGTAAAAAACGAAATGACGGCTAGGTGGATAAATTTTGACTTTTCGATTTTTGGAATACGATATTTTGGCATATTTACGGTCCAGGAACAATAACTGAAAAGTTAGGTATAGAGTTCCGGAACACTCTGTAGGTATACGGTTAGAGCCATATCAATTTCTTGACGTAAATTATGGTTGTGAATTCTTTTCAAAAATTGTTTCAACCAACACAACTGCAAATTTTTTATACCAGGTGGGAGAATAAGTTATTGGAGGATGTGCCTCGGTGTTGAGAGTGTCGACTCCGCAACAAGTCAAGTCAACACAGGCGTCTGAGGCCGCAGACATCACGCGCAGTTTCACCGGGACAATGGTTAAACCTTGCATGGGCCTCGGTCGTCAGTTTTTGTTCCCTAGTCGGGTTTTGTACTCTGAGCCGTTCGCTTTTTGTCGCTTGGCAGGTCAACCGAAGGACCCGGGGCCTGCGAGCACCTAGCAGTTTTCAAAGTGACGGCCAGACCGAGCTGTAGACCGCTTAGCGGGTTTTGGAGCCGTAGGTGGGGGATTTGGATCGTAGCCAAAATCCAATCGAGTCTTGTAACTTGTCACTTAGCTTGTCGCACCGTGTAACCAACAAGAATGATTGCGACGTGGATCTTTTCATTAGAGAACGCTTGCTTGGTTGCTCAGGCGTCTCAAGCAATTTTGGATCATTTCACGGATCCTATAATTGTTTAACTTAGCAAAAGATTTAATATGAACTGTTATTATACCACTGAAAAATACTTCACAATAAATACCGTATTTGTAGTAAACCGCGGCTTAAAAATAATTCGGTCATAAATTTGCCTCCAATTATTTTCCGATACTTAAAATTTATGCCCCTTCCCTTTTCTATAAGAAGAGAACATTACTACTAACGACCGGCCGGCGAGATTGTTCACCCGTCCTCGCTTTGTGAGAGGAAATTACAGATCTTCTCTTCGAGGACTCAGGACTGAGGCGTGCTAGTTACAGGTCTCGCAATTGGAGGATATCCGCGGCTTTTTGTGATTGGTCGGCGGTAACAATGAGTTGTAAAGTAGCCAATTAGAGACGAGCAGTAAACTAAGGAATGTGCCAATGCACTACGTGTTATCGTTGTAGCCTCGCACGGTCGAGTGTTGATAGCCTTGAAATGGTTGTCGATGAGACAAAAATGTCGCGGCCATGTCGCAATGTCGCTTATGTTGGGGAAACTTCATAAGGTTTGCCACGTTTACCTTCTCACATTTTTGTCTCCTCACTATCACATGCTACTTAGCCTACTGTATCTTAAAGGTTTGTCACATGTAACCATAAACACATCTAGATACACGAATTCCACAATTTAATAAATCAATAATAACAAGGAAACTAGTTTCGTCAAAATAATTTCGAAATGACTTTTGGCCGTATAAAGGTGATCATGAATCCATGCTTTTTTCTTGAAAAATGTTGAATACAGTGTCGCTTTGTATACTAATTCACAATGGGAAGTAATTTATTTACTTTTGATGCTGTGTTTTACAATATTTATTTTATGGAAATTGTTATCGGACTATTAAATGAAGCTGTCAGATAAAATATGTGTAGAAGGTAGGTGCATAGGTTTTAGTTCTACATAAAGTACTTCCGTATGAAGGACGTACTAGAAAAGAATATTGAATAAAAGTATAAATATCTCTCAATTTATTTGAGACTATGTCAGAGGCTGTACAGAGGCTATAAATGCTAAAAAATAACAGTTAAGTGGGTAAAAATAAAAACCAATACAATTTCATTTAATATTAACACTGCGAGCGTGAAAAAATCAAACAAATTACTTTAGTCAATAATCAAAAATACTTTATTCAAAATTTCATACATGATGAACATAAATGGTGTCACACTTACCCACTAATTAAACAAAAAATTACATACTAATGTTATGTTACTATGATGCGAGTATACGATTATTTGGTCATGCAAAGAGATTGATCTTTTATGATCAATCTTTATGACCTTAAATAACTTCAATGCTGTAAAAGGATTATTTTTGAACCAATCCTTTGTCACCAATTGAAATCTTGACTAGCTGTTGAATGATATGAGTTGTTGATGTTCATTTAGATGTTTAGTGTATGTTTATAAAAATACAGTTAAAGTTTGCCTTTATTCTAAGGTCATGTTATCATTTCTGTTACCTATTAGTAATACGAAGTTTTTCATGCAAAATAAAAAATCATATGTAGGAGTTATGGCTCTTGAATAGAGTAAAGGTATTTTTAACTCAAGAGATTGTAGTTTTTGTTGAAAACGAATAAGAGGGGAGATTCTATCTAAGAAAGAATTACATCTTCAACACGCCCTTAAGAGCATCTGCAAACAATTCATTCTCTAGATACTCGATTCTCTTTTATTTATTAACGCATGTATTATTCCACTAGATGGAGGGCCCAGCTGGTGCACGACGTCTCCCCCTCCGTTCCCAGGGCTAGGGGGGGACCCGCCGGGGGTTGAAGGCATAATCCCCGCTAACTTGTGATTAAATTACACGGCGGGGGTTGTAAGATTCAACCCGAAACAGTCCATCCGCTCGGGGACGATTACAAGGGAACCTCGGTTTCATTCCTCGTTGACAACGCCGCAATCGGGAGTGCTGCAGGGCCGTGGACTGGCCGCCCATCTGTTACGATGTTATTAAGTATTGGCATAAACTATTCAACACCATAACATGTCACATTGGAGATTCACGATAAAACGATATTTAAAGTTTTACTCTAGAATTACTGAGTTTTTCCAATCGTTAACAAGATAGTCATCAACAGCTTCACTACTTGAATAATAAATGTAATGTAGCCAATCGAAATCAAAATACTAGCAATAAGTCAATATGGTCTCCCACCAAAAATAAATAATGGAAGTTATGAGGAGAGTTCTTCTGTGTAATCATTCCGCTGGAATTGACAAAAATTCATTTGTCATGTGCTTCATTTGCAAAGAAAATAGCTCCATAAGCGATCTACATTTACGTTATTTTTGAACTAATAAAATATAAATATATTTACACAATACCAAAATATATTTTTAACGTCTCTATTACGTACACACCTGATTCCTGATCTACCGTATCCGCAGTCCACATCAACTACGTCCAAGCAATGCTGACCATACTCACTTTGTAGCCATTGATTTCTGCATATACATGACTTATCTTGTTCGAGCCAGATTCAGATATATACCTACTACGATATACAGTATACTTACTGTATATCGAACGTAGAAAGCTCCAAGGCGTCTTGGTAATTGATGGTTCCTCGTCGGTTGGACTAAACCAGACGCGAGTTTAATGCTCTTCAGACCGTCCTTTGTCTACGTCACTCGCTGATACTCTTGGTGTAGCAAGTTAGACATGGTGTGCTAAGGTCCAAGATCGTGAGATCTCCTCTTGGTATCTTGGTCCTGTTAAGATCGTTATAACCACCTCGGTGGTTAGTGACTTCCAAATGACCCCTCCCCGGATCAGCGGTGACGTATTCTTACTTATTCCCACTCCTGTGGTCACACAAATTCCAGGCGATTTTTGGCTAACAACTTTCCTCCACTGCTGTCTTACTCCCATCCTCCTAAGGTCTTGATTCACTTGGTCGTTCCAAAAGTCTGGGTCTTCCTAGTGGTCGTCACCACATTTGTTGCCCCATCCAAACCATTCTAATCATCTGCTCTGGCGCTCTTCTCTGTACTTGACCCACCCATCTTTACCTTCTGTACATCACTAGTACCTGGTGACCGAGCTTTGCTCGTATAGAAAAAGACATGTATTATAAAAATTAATTAGAACAATTAAAACACATGTATTACTCAATGAAAACATTTATATGGTTTAAATAAAACCGGTTTAATACACCATAATTAATATAGCACTGAACAAAAAGTATCGCGCCTAGTGGTGGGGATGGAACTCGCGGCCTTTAGTTCTTGAGGCCGACACGCTGCCACTCGGTTACGGCGTCTGTCAAATGAACAATGCCGTTTAACGTCTTTTAGCCAACCTCAATTGTTTTAGCAGATCATTTACTGTTTAATTATCCATACAGTTATTATTAGCCTGTGATCAACTGATTTTGTTAGAAACGGAGGATTGAAAAGCAAAAGAGAAATTTAATTTACACCAATTATTTGGTTTGTTACAGTGGCTTCAAGCAATACAACGAATACGTTTTCTATCAAAACACGGAAGATTTTGGAAATACTCTTTCCTGCTTTTATTCGCACAGTTATGTTACCCTGAAGTTTTTACAAATTGTTTAGTAACCTGATAATTTTACATTTATTACATACATAAAATAAATATTTATGAAAAACCTCTATTCACATATTGTTCCCCGCCGTCTTCAATCAAGAACTGTCAAACGGTTATAAACAGCTGTTTTGGTTTGTATTGTTTACATTTGATTCTCCATAAGCGTAATGTTAAATTTTTAGATTTTAAACTTAATATTACAAGAAAACACGAATTTTCCTGGACATTAGACCTATCTAGAATTTAGTTTCTACTCGGAAATTAGTTATTTCCAAAATTTAAAGAAATTCCTTAGTGCCGTTTTCGAGATCCGTGTGCAAATATATATATATACAAACCTTGCTCGTATTATAGTATTGGATAGTTATTCTTCATATGTGCGGCCGGATATTTGATGTTAAAAAATCAGATGCACCGATTTTGCACATCCGATAAGGCTACATAATTACAATAAGAATTACAATCCCCTAAATTTAAATAGCAGGTTAGAGAATAGGTTTTGCTTGAAGGTTTTCAGCTTTCTAAATAAGAGCAATAACCTCACGATACGACAAAAGTTTCCTGCAAATTCTATATTTAAAAAAACTATAATGTACAAATAGCGAAAACATATCAGCATGTTGTTCCGGAAATGCTGCCGTATCCAGAAAGGTGGCATATGTCACTACAGGTTTTAGGCAGCTACATGGAATTCCTGTACTTCCTAGTATTCCATTAGTGCAGTTTCTTTTTGGAGATTAGCGAACACCTTGTCATGAAAATTCAAGGAGCTGTTTCAGTGCGCCAGTAAATATGCAGTACTTAAATTAGAACAAAGGAATGAGAAAGTCGGACAGCGCATGACAGGATGAGGATGACCAGCGCAGTGTCATTGACCCGTAGCTGATAGTTGCTCTGGTCATCTGCAACGCAACATAACGCATCGCAGCATCTGGTGGCTCATTGTCGTCCTTCTGACAACCGGGCATGCGTAACTATCCAATAACTTCTATATATGACTTTGGGGATCAGAAGTTCAGAGTCAGTTTGATATAAATTACTCATGAATAGTGTTGTGTTGATTGTTTACGGGGGGACCATGCGACCATGGTGTTTCTTACTATGGCGCCGATGCTTTTATCGGTATTTTTTCTGTAATCACGGCCCTGTACTACCAATAAATGACCAACCTAACTTAACTCCGCCGAGCGCTGTCTGGAGGCGTCTCCTCATTATTATTAAAAGTGGGAAGACTATGGACGAAACTCCCTATGGGCTGAATGAGATCGTACCATTTTTTATCACAAATGTTCAAGTGAACAATATACAGGGGTTTCCGTAACAACGGGTATACTTATACATGACTTCCACTTCTAACAGTAGAGGTTAGTAGTTTTCAACACTAAACCACGGCTGCTACTAGTGAGAAAAGCTAGATCCTGAACCCTCTATCCCAGACGGCGGCTTGCGGGCACGCCATGTCGGTGTCGTCACGCCTGGAAGCAGCCCGCATGCATTAACGCGTCTCGCCATCTTGTTTCACTAATTGTTACTTTGATGGCTTTATCGGTAGTGACTGGTTGTTTGCCTGTAGTGTTTTGTGAGTCGAAAAGCGACGATGATTCCGACTTTCATCATTAGGAAATTCGAATGTTTTCAATTTCAAGTAATTATTAGATCATCAGGTTTTGGTCTGTTCAAGCAAAATATACTGTATTTCTAAACATTAATCCATAAAAATAAAATTATGGAGTTTTGTCTTTACATTACTGTGAGTTATGATATTTTTGGTAATTTTTACGTTTTAAACCATAAAAAGCCAGGATTCATCTTACCTTAATTTCTGCTTGTCTTTATAGCTGTGACCCGAAAAAATCCACTATTGTTCGTATTCTCCGTGAAAACGAGATCACCCACAACGATAAAACTTATTTTCATTACTTTACTAAACATTACTGTATCTATTAAAAATACATTGAAGTAAATAGATAATCAGCTGTAATATTAAAATTAATATTAATTTTTAAACTCTCTGGTAAAATAATTGAGTGGAGAATTTATCATTTTTATTTATTTGTTTACGATTGCAGGTTAATAATTTGTGATAATCACGATTACTAGAAGCTAACTTCCAGCTTACGTAGCCTAGGTAGATAGATACAGCTACTTAACCGTGACAACAACGAGTAGTTTGGATAATCACGATTACTAGAAGCTAACTTCTAGCTTACGTAGCTTAGGTAGATACAGCTACTTAACCGTGACAACAACGAGTAGTTTGGATAATCACGATTACTAAAATATTTGTTACGTAGCCTAGGTAGATAGATACAGCTACTTAACCGTGACAACAACGAGTAGTTTGGATAATCACGATTACTAGAAGCTAACTTCCAGCTTACGTAGCTTAGGTAGATAGATACAGCTACTTAACCGTGACAACAACGAGTTTGGATAATCACGATTACTAGAAGCTAACTTCTAGCTTACGTATTTTAGATACAGCTACTTAACGTGACAACAACGAAATTTGGATAATACGATTACTAGAAGCTAATTTAGCTTACGTAGCTTAAGATACAGCTACTTAACCTGACAACAACGAGTAGTTATAATCACATTACTAGAGAAATTCTATTTACGTATTAAATACAGAATTAACCGTAAAAACGAGTAGTTTATAATCACGATTATAGAATATTCTATTAGTATTATAGATACAGTAAACCGTGACAACAACGAGTAGTTTAAAATCACGATTACTATAAGCTAACTTCTGCTTACGTATTAAAAACATACTTAACCGTGACAACAACGAGTAGTTTGGATAATCACGATTACTAGAAGCTAACTTCTAGCTTACGTAGCTTAGGTAGATACAGCTACTTAACCGTGACAACAACGAGTAGTTTGCTATTCCTCCAAAAATATATGTGTTAAGTAGACCAGATAAAGGGCTTTACGTCAGATATTGGCGTGATATTTGTTTTAGGACACGGTCCAGTTTTTTATATTTTATATTTCTTTGTGTTAATTTGTAACTGTTATGAAAAAGTTAAATTGATTATGGACCACCGGGAAAAATGTATAATCGTAAGCCATAAAGAAATTTAATTTTTTAAACTAACGAATAATAAATGGTTTTTGAGTTCGGTTCAAAAAATTTAAATTCCCTCTGCAGATTAATCCTCAACAGGTATTTAGCTCCCAAAGAACCTAATGTTTAAAAAAATTTACTACCGGTACTTTAAACATTATTTCAGTAACATTGTCTACATTCACATTTTAGGACGACTTAGGCCTAAGTATAACCATATATTTTTTTCTTTTCTTTCATAAAATATCTGATCACTGACGATGGCTGTAAACTTCTGTCGCCCCGTCCTCTGGATGGGGTTGCTGCTGGTCTGCAAGTATTATTATAATATTACGGTATAGTTATTACAGTATTTATCTAAATAAAAAATTAGACTGTCTAATTTTTATATTTTTTCTGTGCAACCGAAATGGGTCATTTCTCAATTAATTATTGTCTGCCTGTCTGTAACGCTACAAAAGACATTTGTGTTATTTGTGTTCGTTTTCTCCGTAAAAATGAGAGTTATGAAACTTCAGAAACTTTGAGGCAGTTATGAAACTTTTGTTAGTCTATACCTTTTGGAGAAGGGTTTAGTTTATAGAGGTTTTGGAAGGGGTTTTGTTTAGTTTATACTGACCCACGCATAGTAAAAATAAAATAATAAGCTCTCAAAACCCAGTTTTGAGCTGAATGAGACATACAGGGTCTCTTTTAAGCCTATCACCAAACTTCATGATGTGGTTCATTGGGTCAAAATAAGCAAAAAAGGTGTTATGTGGGTATGTCCTAAAATGGCTAAGTTTAGCCACATATACGTCGTTTAGAATTTTTGATAAAATATTTTATATACGTTATCAGTCATTTTTCAATGAATTATTTTGAAACTTAATGTGTCTTTCAATGGTAAAGACTCCAATAAGACAAAAATATCAATGCGATTATATGTTTAATTTCAAAATAGAGCCCATTAAATTTTTTAACTTGAAATAAGGGTTGATTGTTTTAAAATGTGTCTAGAATTAAAAATTGTATAAAATTTAATTGTCTATCCAACGAAAATCAGTCAATAAACAACGAAGATTAAGTACTTACTAGTACTGTATTGTGTGTGGATCCTAAAACCCGTACAAAGTACGGACAATGGCCCACTGCTAGCAATAATATAATAATAGAAACGAATATTTACATTAATCAGAAAGACCCTAACACACAGCAAAACTTATTTTAAATAATTTAAGTGTAATCATTATAGACGATTTTGGTCAAACGTGTTTGGTATACAACACAGGGAAAATAATTAATTATTTTAGGTTCATAGCCATGACGTATTTATTATCTTTTTATGTTACATATAATTTAAATTAAAACCTTCTCTTATCAACTCTTGAAATAAATTATTTGTGATTATTAGCTTCCAGGATTGAATGTAACTAAAAATTATAATGGTTAAAGGCTAAAACCCTTAGCTCTAGTTGGTCGCTCAACTACCTAAAATCTGGCATGATATATAAACTGTAGGCTACTTATATATTGTGAAACAAATATTTACAATGACTTATCTAAATTAAGGAATGACTTGTTTAGTTTGTCAAGTATACTGTGTGTCCAGTTGTGTCTGCAGGTCGTAGAACACCCGAGAGATGAGCACCCTGGCATGCAATTGACCTTGCTGCGACAGTCTGTCCATGATGGGAACGTGCGACAGCAGGAACGCCTTGTTCCCGAACCTGTCCACGTTGTGGTCCACGCTGTCCGAAGCTGATGACATTTCTTGTGCCGGCCTCTTGAGGCGGTCTTTCTTCTTGACCTCCAGGACCGTCGCTTCCATCGAATGCTCGTGCAGCTCGTCCCAAAGTGACGACAGCGTCCTCTCCTCTCTGAGGTCTTCGTCGTTCTCGTTGGTGACCTTCTCCCCGTGTTTTATGTACGGGGCCAGGAAAGTCAATTTGTCGTAAAAAGGGTACCTTTTCTTCTTACATGTTCCGTTTTCAGCTACAACTTTGAACTCTCTCACGAAGTTATCTCGAAGTACTTTCCATTTCTTCATGAGCATTTTCTCTGGAAAATAAAGAATCTGCGTAATGACAGACATTATATACAGTAAAAACAATTGAAATATAGTACCTATAGAATTGAAATATAGTACCGAGCTTTACAGGCACGAGAGTACTACATCATCGTTTAAATCAACATCAAAGATATAACAAATTCTATACTTCAGATTTCCAATGCAATTTTTTCCACAATGAGGTGAAAAGAAGGTGCCGGTAAGTAAAGTATGTACAATACTATTTTATAGAAGAAAAGCAACAATTAATTTATTGTAATAGAAAGAATATTAATGTATACCTTCTGACAACAAAGAAGGAAAGAAATGTATTTACTTCTCTGTGGGAGACAGGTTTTTTTCACCAGCGTGCAGTTTGGACGGGAACTTCACTTCCTATCTTAGCAGCAATATTCATCCAGGTAAGTTTATATTTTAATGTATTTAATATTGAAATAGAAATGAATAAATGAAAGGATAAAAAAATAAAAGTGTTTAATAGTAACATCCGACATGACTAATTGTATTTATATATTATTTATAAAGATATTAAACTTAATAATACATGTTTATTTGTCAATATTTCTATAGCGCTTTTAGCACAATTCTATGGTAGAATTTTAAAACAAAAGTGAATACGTCTGGCAGGGCTACTTAAAAACCGATTTGTATAGGAAAACGCTTGACGAAAAGTTTAGCCTATGTATTTACATAGTATTTATATAAATCTGTCACCAAAGTGCTCAGTTAATCAAGATCAGTTAAGCCCGACGCATCTGGCTTACATGGTGCTTTAGAAAAGTAAGTATACTAAAGGAACTTTTACAATACATTAGAGAATTATCAGCAAATAAATTTACACTATTAATTACTCGAGTTAAAACATGAAGTCAAAATACTCGTGTGTCACGAAATTGACAATATCGAATTAACTTATCGATTTTTTCGAGACGAGAATTTGCAACGCGTGTTCTGCTGCGGCGCGCTACTTTAGTGACTCACCTCTATCGTACCTCTCGGATAACGGTGCCTGGTCCCAGTCGTCGTAGACCTCCTTAGCCACCTCAGTCCAGCACCTGGCCCTCTTGCTTCTGTCGTTGTACGCCTTGGACTTGGTGTCATACAACGTCGGCCGGCGCTGGACCGCTTCGATCACCTTTTCGACGTCAAACATGGTATATATCTGAGATGACTTGTGGCCCTAATCCTCCACGTAACAACGCACTAAAAAAGACGCGTAACGCGACGGTGAAAGGCAACGCTCGATTGACGCGCTTCTAGCGCCTGTCGCCGCAACTACAGTAGGCTACGGCGGACAGCGCGTCGCTACAGCGGCGTTGGAGCGCCACATCACGCCCTGAATTTTGGATTGATCTACTGCGTACCCCAGATTTATTGCTTCGACTGAGAACCTACACCAGGAACAAGAAAATTTATCACATGATTGGGATTTAGTTGCCCCCTCAAATGTACCGATATTCTGCGGCACACTCACGCAGGACGCCAACCCCCTCAAACGTGCCGGTATTCTGTGGCACACTAACGCAGGACGCCAACCCCCTCCAACGTATCGGTATTCTGTGGCACACTAACGCAGGACGCCAACCCCCTCAAACGTGCCGGTATTCTGTGGCGTGGCACACTAACGCAGGACGCCAACCCCCTCAAACGTATCGCTATTCTGTAGCACACTCACGCAGGACGCCAACCCCCTCAAACGTATCGGTATTCTGTAGCACACTCACGCAGGACGCCAACCCCCTCAAACGTATCGGTATTCTGTAGCACACTCACGCAGGACGCCAACCCCCTCAAACGTGCCGGTATTCTGTGGCACACTAACGCAGGACGCCAACCCCCTCAAACGTGCCGGTATTCTGTGGCACACTAACGCAGGACGCCAACCCCCTCAAACGTGCCGGTATTCTGTGGCACACTAACGCAGGACGCCAACCCCCTCAAACGTATCGGTATTCTGTGGCACACTCACGCAGGACGCCAACCCCCTCAAACGTGCCGGTATTCTGTGGCACACTAACGCAGGACGCCAACCCCCTCAAACGTGCCGGTATTCTGTGGCACACTAACGCAGGACGCCAACCCCCTCAAACGTGCCGGTATTCTGTGGCACACTAACGCAGGACGCCAACCCCCTCAAACGTATCGGTATTCTGTAGCACACTCACGCAGGACGCCAAGCCCCTCAAATGTGCCGGTATTGTGGCACACTAACGCAGGACGCCAACCCCCTCAAACGTGCCAGTATTCTGTGGCACACTAACGCAGGACGCCAATCAAACGTGTATTCTGTACACTAACGCAGACGCCAACCCCTCAAACGTATCGGTATCTGTGCACACTCACGCAGGACGCCAACTCAAACGTATCGGAATTCTGTGCACACTAACGCAGGACGCCAAACCCCCTCAAACGTATCGGTATTCTGTAGCACACTAACGCAGGACGCCAACTCAAAGTGCGGTATTCTGTGGCACACTAACGCATGACGCCAACCCCCTCAAACGTATCGGTATTCTGTAGCACACACACGCAGGACGCCAACTCAAACGTATCGGTATTCTGTAACACTCACGCAGGACGCCAACCCCTCAAACGGCCGTATTCTGTGGCACACAAACGCAGGAAATTAACAACATTCTGTAATACGCCAGAAATAAACGTATTCTGTGGCACACTAATGGGACGCCAATAACGTAGTTATTTAGCACACTAACGAAGACGAATTACGTGATATTCTGTAACTAACGCAGGACGCCAAAAAACGTTGTATTTCACACTAACGCCAAAATAAACGACGGTATTCTGTACACTAGCAGGAATAACGTATCGGTATTCTGTACAAACTAACGCAGGACGATAAACGTATTCTGTAAATACGCAGGGCCAATAAATATCTATACTTAACACTTGAGGACGCCATAAACTGGTATTCTGTACATAACGCAGACGCCAATAAAACGACATTCTGTACACACTAAGCAGGACGCCAATAAACGTATCGGTATTCTGGAAAACAAGGACGCCAATAACGTGCCGTATTCTGTGGCACACTAGCAGGACGCCACTCAAACGTGCCGGTATTCTGTGGCACACTAACGCAACGCCAATCAAACGTATCTAATTGTACACACTCACGCAGACGCCAATCAAACGTGCCTATTTTACACTAACGCAGGACGCCAATCAAATGCCTATATAAAAAAATAGACGAATAACGTATTAATTCTTTAGCACACTCACGCAAAAAATAAACTATTCTGTAGCAATAAGAGGACGCCAAAAAATTTTTATGAAATAGACGAATAAAGTGCCGGTATTTTGTGGCACACTAGAATAAACGTATCGGTATTCTGTAGAATACATGATCAAAGTGCGTTGTATACATAATAAGAGGAAAATAAAGTCTTTTTAAAAAGCAGACGAATAAAGTCTAGTGGAATAAAGGAGAAAATTATTTTGTAAAGGAGAATGCTATCATTTTATAGCAGGATTCAAATTATATGTCAAAAACGCAGGACGACACTTGCTCTGTGGGTCATAACAGCGCCAACAAACAACTGTACACACTCTAGGACGCATAGGTTTATTTTATTGGAAATATAAAACAGTTTTTTATAATAAAATATGACAATACTATCTGAATAAGGAAGCTTTAAAAAAATATTGATACATGGAAATTAACGCTTTTCTAAAATAATTTAAAAATAATAAAAGTAATATTCTTGTCAATATATATAAATCCAGATTAAATATACGTAATCCTGTCATATACGTGGATAAATTTCTCAAAAATAATAACAATGAAAACGAGGAGGAAGACGATAACTGGCTGAAATTAAAGTTTAAACTGGAGACTGAAATTGTTGATACTGCTTGTTTTGGAAAGAACAAGGAATAATAAATTAGCAGAGAAGTTCCCTAGTCCTAAACTAAACCCCCCCACCTAACCCTCTCATAGACGAAACATTGTACAACTCTTGATGGGTTATTTTTAAAAATTTGCTTTTGATTAGTTTATAAAATATAGTATAGATATATATTTTTTATTTAATATCTCTTGTTAGTAAAATGCAATGCATGTAAACACTACTGTAATAAAACGATGTTCTTTTTTCACAATCCATGATTATTTCGTCATTCACAGTTTTACGCCAATTTCAGGTACGTACAAAAACTCTATTACCTTGAGACCTCGGTTCACCCCTTCAGATGCCTAGTTAATAAAATAAACTATTCATCAAATTCAGACGATTGTTTCAATAGAATAATAAAAATTTTCTATAGTCATTTTTTATTTCATAAGCCTGACCTATTAACTTCCTTGCACATGGAAGGACTGTACCGAGTCTCGAAGGACAGAGGATATGAACCAGCTACCAGGGCGTTGGGCTGCGCCGTGGTATTGTTGGCGGGATAGCGCGTGTTTAATTGTTTTACACGTTCAGTTGAGCGCCTTGGAGTTATTGTAGGGGGTAGCAGGCCCATCAATACACACACCGACCCGACACACTGACACTCCCGGGCAATCTGCCATGGTCGATAAATCAATACAGTACTTACATAGACTAAATAGAGTTGGATGCTGTAAAGGAATAGGGGTTAAAATATATAAAATGAAATCGAGTGGAGTAAAGTGCCTTTTGACATGGATATATATATATATTCTATGTTTTAGCTCTGGGGGGAGGGGGTTATCGGCAATCTGTGACGTCATTTGGCCATAAGGACAGCTTTTTAGACAATCACTTGAGATGGATATGCACTGGTGTTGGCAATTGCGAGACCAAAATCTGAAACAGTGACCTCATTTTTGGTCAGTGATATCATATGGCTATATGGACAGAGTTTTAGAGGAACTGAACAAATTCCTTTAGATACTTCCATTATCAACTGGGAAGTAAATAGTATCATTTTTTTCATTGGGATATTATTTCGTTGAAATCCTGGCAAATGTATCAGCTAGTCAATAACAAAGCTACAAATGCCATCAAAATCATTACATTCATTACACTTCATCATTGCTTTCACTCATATTCACCTTAAAATATACGCATAGTGTCTTTGACTTTGAATATGTGACTTATTTAAAGAGTCACTTTCTCTAATACAATCCAAAATGTATTCATGCACTGAATTTAATCTGTAAGGAGCTTAGGAATTAACTAATATGCTAGTCTTAAAGTGAAAAAACGTAATATAGTAGTTCCAATAATATTTACATCATATAAAAATCATCATAAAGAAACGAGTATAATCAATTGTCAGAAAATGAATTAAATCCCTAAATCCAAGGAGCCTAGAAAAGTCTTATTAGAGGTGAAAACTGGCTGAAGAAACTCAGAAAATATAAAGTCAGCTTCGTTTTGAGGAGGTAAAAAGGAACTGAGGAAAATACCTCGCCCTCCAGCCGCTCCAGTGGACAAGGAATCCGGGCCGGATATTAAAGAGAATTTATCTAGAGAGAATCCTCCCCCATGCCGCCCCTCCAACCGCCCCCCGCTGCCGGACGATACGTGTCTTCAACTCTTGATGGGTTTCTTTGAGAAACATTTCGGAGATTACGTTTATAAATGGTTGGAAACTATACAATTTGTAGTTAGTAATAGTTTCCATTAGTAAGTTTAATAAATATACACAGTACCACATTAATATAAAATATGTTCTTCTTCATACATATTTAAGTATGTTGTTCATTTTATACATTTAAAAGATGTGAATTACTTTATTCTTAATACTGTACTGTATTCTTTAACTTCCATAAAATTTAATATTTGGATAATGTAGAGCAGTTCACACACGTAAATAGCAGCCAGTAGTAGTCACTACAGTGGCTGACATTATATTATATTGTATCATCAACTCGTACATTATATAAACATCTTTGATCATTGGAGTAAAAAAATAAATAAAATAACTAACATTAACTCATGTGCCTCATCGAAATCTGTGTTATTTATTGTAAAAAAGTACACGATAAAAACTTACTAAAGAACTTAAAAACTAAAAAACAAACTTAAACTAAATAAGTTTACGAAAGTAAATTTTTAAGAGCAACGTCAAAGTTCATCTTTTATATACCGATATTATTACTGAGACGCTATGTGCTGAGAGATTTATTCAGTTGCAGTAATAGACAGAAGCGAAAAGCAAATCGATATAGTATTTTCAAATCATAAACAATAACCAGCTGGCAGAAGGCAGTAGCCAGTAGGCAGTAAGCAGTAGATAGCATCAATTACAGTAGACAGTAGACATTAGCCAGTAAGAAGCAGGCAGCAGTAGGTAGGCAGTAGCCAGTAGACAGTAGTAATGACGGCGCCGGAGTTGAGTGAAGATGGCAGCGGATATTCCGGAGATATTTGAGAGCGTTTCCATGTACTGATACACTAATGACGGGCTACAGCAGGGAGGTGAAGGGTGTGGCCCACACACCTCTGCCTCTAAACCTCTAACCACCAACCCACTTCTTAAAATCTTCCTCTGCCACTGTATCTGCTTCATAATCTTTGTTACGCCTGAAAAAACATTATTTCTATCTTTTTAAACGTAGATGTGTGATATAACTTCAAAATACCACATTGAATTCCTAATTTACTATACTATTTAATAAACTTATAATTTTGCACTATAGAATTTTAAAATGCGGATTTAAAGTATTAAAGTAGCGGATTTAAAGTAGCGACGTATTGGTATTACCGTATGTAAACTATAGTTTAATGTTTCGGGTATTTGGTAGATGTTTAGGATTGTAATTAGGTATGTGCCTGTTTGATTATAGTTAATTAATTACTAACCATGCAACTTAAAAAAAATATACATATAACATTCTATACAAAAGTCTATAAATAGTTTATCTATCAATATCGTGATTAAAGAAACGAGACAAATAATTATGCTAAGCGCTAGGTGCATATAGTTGATTGCGATGTAAAGAATAACAGAAAATTTTACAAATGTTTTTGATTAAGACGAATGTTATCCTACTCGTATATGTTAGCAAGGAAGCATTTAATGTAAAAATTTGTCAGAATGCATTGGTATGACACGAACAGCATTCACTTTGTCATGGAGGCAGTAGAGCAAGTATTGCCAACGTTAGCTGGTTTACTAAACGTAATGTCTGTCCTAACAGCAGTTTTACTACCCCCTCCCCCTCCCCCTCCCTTCTCACGCACTCTATTGCTACTGATATTGTTACTGTTACTGCCTGGAAGGAACCGTGTTTAGCTTTATGCTCATGCGGTTGTAAACTTCGATATTTCATCGATTGCAGGTCTATGACTCCATCAAAAGGTGTTATTAAATGAATCTATTATTTATTTCAGATCTACAAACACATACAAAACTAAAATATAATGATTATACTTAAGAAATATACCAATGTTTAAAAAGAATAAACAACAGAAGTTGAAACACTTTTAAATAAATACGAGTCTTTGAAGTTATTTAAAGGAATCAGTGAAATTGTAAATGGGTTATGGGTGAAGTTCTAATTCAATACGTACCAAAATATTCTAACCTACTCAAAATGTGCACTATCTGTTGTTCTTACATTAATTATTACCTCATCATATACAATATTCGTCACATGGTGTTGTAAACGATTCGACAACTGATCAAAGTGCATAATCAATTGAGTCAACTTCAGTCACTTGCGGTTTGCATGACACCAGTGAGTTCATAGAATGGTCGACAGTGCATAACTTTGCAGACCCACACATTTCACCTTCCCAGTTACTATCGGTTTGCCAATGTGTTCATTTATTTCTACCGAGGTATACTGAAAGACTGTAAGGTATACTTGGAGCAATTATATTTTCAGATTTTTTTCGGCGGAGATAATTTAAGGTTACGTTCAACTAGCAAATATATTATCCATTATTAATCAACAAACATAAAAAGATGGCTGTGTAAGTCATACAGACGTCATCAGTGCTGCTGTCATACTGGATTTTATACCCATAAAACATTGCTAAACAGTTTATTATATTTACATAGAGTGATCACAATTAGTAACGTATTTTAATGTATTGTTTGCGATATCATTTTGAACACAAAGGTTTCTAAGGGTAGGCCTAATGATATTGTTGAAGTTTATTCGGGTAACTTCATTTTTACATGGTTCCAAGATTGAATATACAATATTTAAATACGTAAAATATACACCTACCTTTTAGTAAGATCCCTTTATAAAACAATTATAACAACAGGTGTTTCTACGAAATAAAAAGCACGACCCCACTTTCGTTTTTCAAACTACGGGACCTGTCTCTGTCTCAGCAGACAGGAAGGAAGGACTAATTGGTCGGTTAGGTTGGTACCCCTAGCTAATTGCCCGGTTAGGTTGGTACCCGTGTTATGTTAATCAGCTGGCCGCTTGATGCCGCTAATTGGCCTCGACCAATCACGCTATCCCGCTTAACCACGCCACCGCCAGCTCTACAAAGAGGATCATTAGTCTCCAATGCCACCTAGGAGATTCCATAATGCGCGACTGTCTGGCGTCAGCTACGTACTTTCTTTTTTGTATACACCAATAACCTAAACAAATAGTGCTTTTAAAAACTTATAAAAGAATAAATACACAATTTGTAACTTGATTCTTAAGGAGCACCCACAAATGAGTATAAATTTTAAAATTAGTTTGGTCTTAGTCAGAAAACACGAATTTCACCATGATAGTTTGAGAATAATGTGTTTTGATTTGGAAATAAAGTTACTACAGTCTGTATACAGTATCTGATGGCCCTTCGGCTACCTCCGGGACGGCCATAATTTCCTTCTCACTCGCGCAGCTGTGTCTGCAATGATACCACAACATTAATAAACGACTCGGAATTTTATTATTTTTATGACATTTCCAGAAAAATCAAATGAAAATAAGGAAAATGATATTAAACACGTTAGTGTTCGCTGTATAAACACTGTTTATACTGAAATACTCGTATACTGTATATGTATAATTTATAGTTAACTAAGTTAGAGACCATTATTGTGTTTGATATCATTTTCTTATTTTCATTTGAACTTTCCGGAAATGTCATAAAAAATAAAATTCCGAGTCGGTTAAAAAGATTATTAATGTAATGCTATCACCAATAGGCGACTTATTACATATACAGCTGAGCGCCAGGGGAGATTTATGGCCGACCCGGCAGGTAGCAGAGGATCCATCGGCCAAGTTACTGTACACAGACTAGAGACTTGTTATAACCTTTGTGTTTACTTTATTCAACAACGTAAAAATGTTACGTAACGTTTTCATAGGTTACGCATTAGTATCGGAAACAATGGTATGATTTTTTTAAAAGCAACAATTTTCTTCTCTCCTACCTCGCTCGCAAGGGGCGATGGCAAAATATTCAAGGGCAAGTCGCTGTTATTAATCCTGTCAGGTATTCATGAACCTTCACCCTCACTTCTCTGTTAGGCACGCCGAAAATAAACCTTTGTTTGCATACACTGTTTGAAAATTGTGTTAAATGTTAGGGCCTATATTTTTAATTCGAATAATTAGAATTTACACTGATCTCATGCGCTGTATCACAACCTTATTCTCCGTGGCTAAACATACAAACATTGTAATTTTGAAAATAGATATTGAGTAACTCATCTAGCGAACATTATATTCAAATTACTAAGAAATATTATTGATTTTAATTGGTGACCATGAAATATCTAAATAGAAACTAGTAAGCCATATTCATAATTACTGCGTCTTACAGATTTATTTACACAAATATTTCAAATTATTAGCAACTGATATTTTACAATCATACAGGTTATGGTTTGTTAAATGATTTTATTTATTTAAAATTTTAATGTAAAGTAATTTACATAGGAAAATTGTATTTCCATGTTTGCGTGAGGAGGATAACGTAGATGTGGAGAATCCAATGCATATCGGATCCCGCATCGGAGTTGGATTCGGGTGTAGGGCTGGGATATGGGAAGCTGCCACCTCCCTCGGGAGTGTTTAGGCGTTTGTGATTTCCAGACACGATCCGGGATACTGGTACAGCCCTCCAGAGATTGAGTCATTTCTCAACCCCTCCCACACACCTGCCACCTTCCAACCCCCTCCCCATCGGGACATTTAATCAATCTGTAATCGTGAACGGGAAAAAGAGACAAAAGGTACTGCAGGTAATTGAATCAGATGAAAGGGATTCTGTTAAATGGAGTTTCCCAAAACAATTGAGTCGGCTACTTTCTTGAAACCTATAAAAATAAAACAGGTTTTGACAAATAAAAATTTTAATTTCTTTTATTAAAATTCCTTATATTATTTCATATATTTTCTTTAGATTTTCTAAATAAAAAAGCCAAGACTGCAAATAACCAAGTAATTTTTTAAGTCTCAATTAAGTATGCTACGAAATATGATGAAATGATCAATTTGACATATCAGTAACTTTAGATAAGTTTTCAGATTTATAATTTCAATACAATTTACCAAACCGAGCAACAATAAGCAGGGACAATTCACCTCCACTATTAGTTCTGAAGTCCATCGTTGAGAACATCTGATGTGTAATGTGTGGATGGTAGGGTTGGCTTTCATGGGAGGGGGAGCAGATTTGTTTAATCATGTAGCCCTATCTCCCCTCGTGTCAGCTGGCGTTTACTGCTCTCTCGCACGAACACGAGGCTCAGCTGACGATGGCGATGTTAGTGAGCTAGTGGCCTTGTGATTAGAAAATTAGAATTGAGGGAGCTTTGAGTAGAGAAAAACTTAATTGGCTGGAAAGCAAAGTAGGATTAGATACGGCGTCAGGTACCGGTGCTAGTTGTCACTGGTGCGTTGATATGTTATGTCACAAAGTAACTTAGATTCACGTTAGTAAATAAAGTTTTGTTTTGTAAAATCTCATATCATCAAAAGAAAAAAGCTTTGTAATGAAATCGTGAATCTGCTCTTTTACGTGGGATTGCTAAGTGTTATAGTTCGTGTTTGACTATGACATGTTTATTGGCTTGAATACTGTTTTAGAATATTAATAACAAGCTGTATAATGGAAATACACAAATTGTGTGGTATATACAAAGTAAGTCGAGGCAGGCGTCCTTGGGTTTGAATGTGGAAGGATAATGCAAATTTCTCAGACAGAGATGACTGCCGGCTCGAGTCATGGATGACGTCACTGCAGTACAGTATCTCGTGACCGGCGCTGTAACCGAGCTGAACACGATCCCCATCCCAGGAAACTTCTGAAATCTTTTTGTTAAGAGGATCTCTAATTTTAGTCGTGAAACATAATAAAATGGCAACCTCTCTCTATGATTAACTGCGCATAACGTTTTAAAAATTACGACCTTTATTCATTAATATACCATTATATCTGATTAAAATCCATTTTACATTTTCTTCCCAGAGTAAAACCTCATTATTCCTATTTTTTACGTCTGCAATTCTTATTTGTGGCACTATGTGCTTATTTAAATGTGACTGTTTTTACCTATAATGCCTCAAAAAAGAAAATGTTTTTGCTTTGATGGACGAATAAACTAAGCGGGGTGGAGGTCACTCTGTAGTACATAGTTACTAGTGAGATTTCTACCATTTACGCCTTAAAAACCAAAGTGTTAAAAATTAAATAAATGCTAGAAACTACTTGTTCAATAAATCAATTTGCTTCTGTGCTATTTTAGCCACATTGCAAGTACTGTATGCATTTATATCAAATATGCAAATCAATATATCAAATATGCATTTATATCAATATAATATACATATCAAATATGCATTTATACATATTTGATATGTATTTCTATAATAGTTCTTGCACATATCGTATCAGTAGCTTGTCATAGCACTGGTTTTCTATATTGAATATTCAGCTTTCAATATTATTTGATGCCAAATGGTGAATATGATACAATATCGGATTGTATTAACAATAAGTTGTTTATAGCGTTTATTTTTATGTTTCATTCTTAAATGTTGTCAAAGTAGTAGACATAAATTCATATATTATCTCTTATCTACCTGGTATTCATACTTTTAAAGCCAGATAAATCTGTCGACTTGGGAGACATCAAATGTACAAAAACATTAACTAAGCATTGCAAATCTTTCTCATTTTTTCTAATATGATATGGTAATGACCACCCCTTGTGGTGGTCTTTATCATCAACAACTTATTCATTATTGTTGATGGTGGGTTTATGTTATTTAGATTTTTATTACGAACATTTACACGACGTTTCGAGGTCTGGAATCTGATCCCGTCCTCAGGTAAGCTAGAACCTAAAACATAACAAGATTGGTATATAATTCAGACTAAGCCGGTATTAAGCTGAAAAAAGTTTAACAGTAAAAAAATAGTCACGCAATGAAATGACAGTCGACCACTCGTCACAGAGACTCGAGAAGAACCCTAGCCCTATGTTTAGTTATCGTAGGGTAGTGTTTTGTCTGCCTCATGCTTTTTTATTTTCAGATTTGTACCGACTTAGTCCAGGTCATGTTAATCTTTTTATGTTTCATGTTCTAGCTCATCTGAGGACGGGATCATATTCCAGATCCCGAAACGTCGCGAAACTTCGTTTATTTATCGTGGTAAAAATGTCTGTATTTAAATCTAAATAGCATATTGACCGTGTTATCAGATCTACAAAACGAAATGGCGGCTCTGTGAGTAAGGAACTGAGGACTTCCGACGATTTGACCGTTATATTTAGAAATATTAAATAACAGGTTACTTACCTTATTAATCCGTCAATCCAATTCTTACTTGTCACTAACTCTGTGACCCGGGTTTCGAACACATCACAGGGTCACCGGGTCACAGAGTTAGTGACAAGTAAGAATTGGATTGACGGATTAATAAGGTAAGTAACCTGTTATTTAATATATCCACCAATTCAGGAGGCTTATAAATAAAAATGAATAGTATTTAGATTTTATAATGACCCGGGGCCAGGAACAATACCTTAAAAGATTGGTTGAGAGTTATGAAACCCCTATATACATTGTTCTGTGACACAGCCGCAACATGCAATTGCACTGATTGATTCCAAATAGCCAGGATTAATGTCAATGTCACTGCAGACGTGACGTCAGTGGCCTGATCAATATCACTAATGATTATTATCCGTATTATAAATTATTGTTGAACATGCAAAATAAATGTAACGATGTTTCGATGTTTAATATCTGACTGTTACATAAACGAGTACTTACTATTTACTGTCATTTACTTTTTAGCACATTTCCAGCGACTGTGCAACTACTGGAGTTTATCATTGTAGTAATTACAATAAATACTTATTTGAATACAACTTAGCTTGCATAACCATAGGATATCCTTCTATTCTATTCTACAGTATAGTAGGACTACATCTTTTTTTATTGAACTGAATACCATTACAATGTAAAAGAAGAAAGGGTGTTGAACAGTGATAATATCGTAGAGTGAAATATAAACATAAAAAGTGTTTACTGAAGTTTAACTTTCCTCAGTAGTTTTATGTAGTATTGTTTTTACTTTTTATTTACTATAATACTTTCATGAATTAAAACACTTGTTGAGGTCATATTAAAATCCATGTGTTCTAACCCTTGCACCTATGTTTCTAAATGTCTTCTTTAGCGATGAAAGGTTAAACTTGGTAAGCAATAATTTAAAATAGTTAAAACTTCTTCAACTCGTATTGAACAGATGTTGCTTAGTATTAGTTAACAATTCGCTTTCACTGCTTGGTGTCACTTTGTATATTATTTTGAAAGCCAACTTTGCCGTGTAGACAGGGAACAGTCCAAATCCCACAGTCCAAGTCTCGTTACTGCCACAAGTTCGACAGGTAATTAATTATGTCCCTATGACGAATGGCGACCGAGCCCATTATAAAGCGTACTTTTAGCTCTCCGTCACAACACATATCGATTATTCATTTTGAGTGAAGATAATCACAATCATCAAGTAACCGAATGACTACTCTAATATGAGAAAGAGATAAAAACAATCCAGAGCTTATCTTGCCAACACGATTACTGTGCAAGAGGTTACAATAACCTCTCTCAATGCTTCAAGTATTTGTGAGATATATTCATCAATCCCTCTCACCACTAGACCAAACGAACTAAGCCTACCGTAGTACTAGGCCTTTACTTATACTCATACATTATACTTTCCTTATATTTTTTCTCTTAAACCAGCAATGTTTAGTGTTGTGACTTAAACCCATCACCCATTTAAGTCCATTTTTAGGTATACCGTGCATACAAATATATTGAACATCGTAGAATGTATCCTAATAGTAATTATTACATTTAACCGTGAATTTCTCTCTTAATGTTAAAAAGAAAAGAAAATTTCAGGTGGGTTCAAGGAAGTAAGAAAGCGGAAAATCTGGAGTTGAACATCATTCTGACGTTTTCCTTGAGAGATGGAGAAGGAAAGAATTATTTCTGTAATTTATTCTTCTTCTCTACTCATATAAAACATTTCTTTTTCTAAAATATATATTATGTTCTACAAACAAAAACTGTATTATAATCTACAAAGTTATTAAATACAGTAGAGAAATATTGTACATGAACATTCTACACCCGTACTGATACTACACAAATGGGTAAATATTGAGTAGTAATAATCACTTATTATTTTCTCTGCTAGGCCATGATGCAGAGAATGATCAATGTTCATGATTGTCTGTAATTACTTGAAATTGGTTACTTGATGAGTTGTTTTGTGTTTGTACTTTGATGGCGCAATGTTTGATGTCATTTCCACCGTAGTCAGTTGAGCCCTTTATACAAAATCGCATTATAATTAAAATGATTGAAAGAGCTACTGCGCGGAACTATAAGAATACAAACGTTGGTATGGGTTACAGGTTATAAGGAGGAGCCCATCATTGGTTCCTCAATCATTGAGATCAAACTGCGTAAAATGAAATTGATGGTTTGCGTTAGAGGACAATTATTTTCTCTTTAGATAATCGATTAAAGTAATCATTGGTTCACTCTTGAAGGAATTTATCGAGGGGAGAACATTAAAGACATTCTACAATACGATATACTATAACTGGGGACCTATGGCGGAGCCCCATGATAGCGTAAGGCGATTGATTTGTATTGTTATGCGTCCATTAAGTTGATAACTTAAGGTTTTATTTTTTGTGCGAGTTTTTAAACTGTTTATACTAAAATAGATGTCGCCAAACTTCAAATATTGTATGAAAACAGTAATCTATGTTGTGGTAAAGACTTATTTGGAATCAACAATGAATGAATTCTCGTTTGGGTCCACAAAGGATAAGATGATCGATGAGCTCGAACTGCACAAGGCCAGAATAATAAGGTGACGACAGCGCTGGACTACCTGACGGCTTCTTCTGACCGAGTGTTCAGCATTTCAAACACTTTTAGTTCCCTGCTTGTTTTTTAGTTCATTAGAAATGAAATACGTTGTTTTGTATTATTGTCCAAGTTAAAAATGATGAATGATGGATGGCACGTGAATGCGAGGCGCGCAACATCGTGTGTAGAGCGGTGACACGTGAATGCGAGGCGCGCAACATCGTGTGTAGAGCGGTGACACGTGAATGCGAGGCGCGCAACATCGTGTGTAGAGCGGTGACACGTGAATGCGAGGCGCGCAACATCGTGTGTAGAGCGGTGACACGTGAATGCGAGGCGCAACATCGTGTGTAGAGCGGTGACACGTGAATGCGAGGCGCGCAACATCGTGTGTAGAGCGGTGACACGTGAATGCGAGGCGCGCAACATCGTGTGTAGAGCGGTGACACGTGAATGCGAGGCGCGCAACATCGTGTGTAGAGCGGTGACACGTGAATGCGAGGCGCGCAACATCGTGTGTAGAGCGGTGACACGTGAATGCGAGGCGCGCAACATCGTGTGTAGAGCGGTGACACGTGAATGCGAGGCGCGCAACATCGTGTGTAGAGCGGTGACACGTGAATGTGAGGCGCGCAACATCGTGTGTAGAGCGGTGACAAGTGTTGGAGGGTGTGCAATGTGCATTACATTATACGAGAATGTTTATACGGCACAATAGTGTAGGGGTGGGTGGCAGATATATGAGAAATCTGGTGGACCACCGAAAAAATGTTCAACCGATAGCACAATGAGCTGAATTAGAACCATCATTCGTGTAAACTAATTACCTTTGATAATTACCTTTAATATCCGAATTAATAAAAAAATCATCCATTGAGATTCATAGTTTGATTTTAAAATTCGTGGATTTCGCACTCCAGGTTACATTTTATAAACCGCATCTTGTTTTATATGTAGCCTCCAACGAATTTTCTTTTTTGTGGTTTCGTAATTTTAGGATTTATATTCTAGTAGTTACGTAGAAAATTAAATGGCAACTAAAGTAGTTAACTAAATAATTTTGTAGCTAATAACATATTTACCAGTAGGTCCTTAGTTGCCAAATATTTTTAATTAATTTCATTGGGGAACTCCTCATAAAAGAGTTTGAGAAAAAACTGTTAAATTTTAAATAGATTTAAATAGAAATTGAATGCAGCAAATAGAAAATATTAACGTGAAATGTTGAGCAGTGGCCGTGGCGGCTTATCAGTTGCGGCGCGGCGCTGCGCGGCACGGCGTACAGGCGGTTTTATGTGGTCCGGTTCAGCTGATGAATTAATCGCCAATCCACTCCCTCCATTACAGCTAAGTGCTGCAGCTCGCAATTATAATGCACTACTGCCCAACCTTTCAGGCCATTATTTATCACTCAGGATATTATAAACCTAGTGTAATAATGTTTATAATAATTAATTGCATTATCTCAGTTATACCCCAGCATTCAAACCGTGGGTTTATGATTGTATAATCTAACTTATATACCAGCATTCTAACAGTGTGTTCACATTATGATTATATCATCTCACTTATACTCCAGCATTCCATCCGTGGGTTTATACTATGATTGTATCATCTCTCATATACTCCAGCATTCCATCCGTGGGTTTATACTATGATTGTATAATCTCACTTATATACCAGCATTCTAACAGTGTGTTCACACTATGATTATATCATCTCACTTATACTCCAGTATTCCATCCGTGGGTTTATACTATGATTGTATCATCTCTCTTATATCCCGGCATTCTAACCGTACATATATATGAATGAATTAGACTTAGTTGTAATGAATAGAACTGATAGTAGCTAATGATATTTTTTATTTTTAAATTAATCCACACAAATTAATTAATTCAATAATAAAAAATTATCCCCTTGGCCTATTCAAAAAATAGCCTAAAAGAGACATTTCGTCTTTCTATTGTTTAAGTATTGTAATCTCAAAATGCTCTAACAAAAATAATATTGTTGTGCCATTTTTATTGGCGAAGGCATGTTATACGTTCAAATTATCTCTTGGTTATGTGTCGATTGTTGACCTAATGTTCCTTACAAAAACTATTATCTTCAATTAAATTTAACACATTAATATAGAAATAATTAAAACGTAAGAAAATGATAGTTTGTAACTAAACAAAAAAGAGAGATAACAACATTTAGAAGTATTTGGTCCCAAAGAATGTATAATAAAGTACAAGATGGCTTTGAACATAAACTACGTATCAACAACTAACAGGCACGCTATATCAGAACCTGGGTATTATCCCAAAATAACACGACCAGCTAACAATTTCCCTCTTTCATCCTTACTTCCTTCTTCTATTTTTATTGTTTTGTTCCCCTTGTAATACTTGTCCCACGTTTGCTATAATTAGAGCAATTTGCCATTGTGGATTTCGAGTTGATTATTTCTACCGGTAGTCGAAGACGACATTGTGTTGTAGACCTATGACTGTTATTATCGTAATTCTTGTGTTTGAGAGGTTCTGACAAGGCAAGTAGGTCGTGGCCGCGGTTGAATTCTGTGTAAATCACCTGGTCGTTGGCTGCGGAGTGCGGAGTACGGAGGTCGAGGCCATCCACGGCGTAAACTTGACGATTCATGTCACATGGGTTACGCTGTTCAGGGACGATCTTGCCCGGCTACTCTGTTGGAATATTTGCAAAAGTCCCACCGGAAACCTCCTTATGAAGTCATCACGCCTAGGAAGTTAAACGCAAGCATTGTTTATTTCAAGGCTTTGTCGAATAAAAACTTCTCGCAAAGTTCAAAGTCTAAACACCATTAAACCACAACTTCAGACGAACCCCGACAAGAGGTTTGGATTACAAGAACCATGTCCGACTACGACAATGACCGGATAATACGTTTCACTCCTTGAGGTGAGCAGCGACTCAGTAATTAACAAACATAATCTTACTGGCTGGGTGGCTGAGTAGCCGCCTTCAAACCTGAAGGTCTGCGGATTTAATACCGCAATAGTCGAATCTTAACCCAGTTGTCATTTTGTCATTGGAACATAAATTAAAGAAGCTTCCTAACAACAGGTCGACCGAGGTTTGGACTGTTCCTTACCATATTGTTAAAAATGACGAAAGCTATAATGAGCAATAATGAGGAACACAAAATAACGAAAAAAACAAATCTTGACTTAGGCTTACTACACACAGAACACTTCTTCTGAAAAATCATTGCATATGAAAATCGCTGAACGGTGAGGCATTCCGGATAAAATTCTAGTCCGTTCTTTCAGAATTTTATTACAGTACTAACATTTCAATTTGTAAGTTATAGCTTGTAAATTTTATAAATAGAAAGTATTAAAACTTGGAACAATATTAGTGTGCAGCGGCAACGACGCAATCGCATGTCTTGGACCAGTAACTTTCCAGTCCAAGGCCTGTGCCTGTAATCTGCCTGGCCACGCCAACAGCGGTCTGGCAGTAAAGGGACCGAGCTTTACTGAGTGAAGGTGTGTCCAGCTTGGCTCCTGTCACACCAATAGGTTACTTCGCTCCGAGATGATGTCACCAAATCTGTAATGCAAAGGAGTTTTATGTAAATCATCAACATGAAGACAAATTACTGTAATTAGGCATTCCTATACAGAATAAAACCTACGTGCTGAAATGATTATGTATTTTAACGAATTGAATGATTATGGGTGAAAGGAATGTCAATACTTATATTGGAGTGGATGAAGGTAAGGATATTAAACAATCTGATTTGAAAGAAACATTTTTATCATCTTCAAACAGTGTGTTCTAATTTCTCTGTTTTATGTCATTACGAAAATTCATAACGATCTGTAATAAGATGAACTTTTTTACAAAATTATATGTTGAACATGTTGAAAATGCGACATGGCTGCAATTGTGCTCTTAGCATTCACACTATCACGATGTTTAACGAACGATCGTCAGGTATATTGCGAGAGTTTACTAGGTCTTACTAGACCTATATATAGAGTGAAATCGAGTGGCTGGGGGAAGTCAAATACCGCAACCCTCTGGATTCAAACTTCCGAAAGCGGCAAAATCTGATTTCTCCTTCATTTGATTCAATTCTAATTACAACTACAATTTAGTATTGATGCTTATTCCTAGCCAGTTGCGCATTTCAGGCAAAAAATATTATTCTGGGGTTCTCTATTTAGGAAAATAAAGCTCTAAAATTATATTAAAATACCTCAAAACATCGTAGTTTATTATTTAAAATTTACTAAAACAAGTTTCAAACAGGTAAATTTACTACAATTAGTAGAAAATTAATTTCGGTAATTTAAAAAAGTAAAATTTAAATGAAACATACTGATCGTGATAAAGGGCATAAAGTATGTAAATTGAACTGAATTTATGATACTAAATTCTAAATTATTTAATTTTGATATATCATATTTGGAATGGTGTTTTCCTATAACTTTCCATTTAATAATAATAATAATGATCAATATGTAGAAAATTTTGTGACTCGAATCGCTGGTATATAAAATTTTTAGCGCCCACGATAATGTAATCCATTGTCCACTGTAATGGGCATATTAATTGTATGGTATGTCCCTTGTCGTGGAAAGTGTAGCATGAATCCATACCAGAATTACAAGTCATTCATTCAATTATTCACACAAGCGACGTTTTACCGCATGATGTAGATTGGTCTCAACATGCGATGCCGTGTCGGTTCTGTCCCACTGTGTTGTTAAATCATGCTTACTCCTGTTTTTACTTCTATTATAAACAATAATAAAGTATAAATTCTATAGTAAAATAATAATTCCTTTTTATTTTTAACCGTTCGGTTACAATTCAATTTAGAAATTCTGCTTTAACAAATTAATTACTTTTTTAATTTAGTTTTACCTGTTAACTGTACCGGTACTTTGAACTAACTATACCTTTTTCTTGACGTAAACACCTGAAGAATACAGGATTCTAGAGGAATCAATGAACACTTAACGTTTTAATTATTTTTTATGTCCCGATGACTACTTTCATTGCTCAAAGTTGGAGAAAAACTTGACAATATGATGAATGACCGCCAGTTTTCCTCTGCCTACTGAAATGGATTGGACTTTAAATTTTAATAGATTCATATAATTGTTAAATATAATACAAAAACAATCATAGTAATAAGTAAAAATGCAATCGATAAACCACAACATTTGGTTTTCCTTGCAACAAAACTTGCATTTAATGATCACAAACGGTTTCGATAAAGAGGATTCCAAATATTAATCATAGAGTTGGAACAACAATACAGTAGTTGGTTGGGGGAACTAGTATCCCGACATGTCTAACCGCATTGTACGTTGTTTGCTTACGCACACAGCTCCTGACAGGTGGATTTCACCGTCGAGTTGTTGCATATAAATGTTTATCCCCGAACGAGAGGGGAGGTATTTCCGTTTCCCCTTCGGTGATAAACCACCCCTTATGAAACATGCGATCCGGAAATATTTTAGACCGTGAAAGTTAAGAGAAGTGTTGATTCACAGCTTTATTCATCTTGCGAATGATAAAATTACTATAAATTCTAATTCTATGTGGAATTTACAAAAGAAATCCTCCATTTATAAAACTCAATCTTTAATAAAACGATTAATTCAGATAAATTGTATTTCTAAATAATTCCCGTGTCGTAAATATCATAATCCTAACAACTGGCAATTGTCAGTTAAATACAAGTCTAGGCTTCGCCGTCTGTCATCAATTGCTGAGCATCGGTTTGATGATGTTGTAGAGTAGGATTCTTGAAGTTATATGTATAGATCCGTCTCAACCGTTCAACTGATCTCAACCAGCTGTCTTGAGTGTTGAGAGACCGCCAATCATTCGCGGTAAAACGACGCCACCATGTGTTGGACGATACAACGCGACGCCACTTCCTGCAGTCTACGATAGAATGTGCCTCTGTTACTGATGCAGCGTTTAGAGGCCGACGTCCGGCTATCACACACAGTTATACGACATGGTGTTATGTCGGTCGATACAACGCGACGCCACGTCCTGCAGTCTACGATAGAATGTGACTCTGTTACTGATGCAGCGTTTAGAGGCCGACGTCCGGCTATCACACACAGTTATACGACATGGTGTTATGTCGGTCGATACAACGCGACGCCACGTCCTGCAGTCTACGATAGAATGTACCTCTGTTACTGATGCAGCGTTTAGAGGTCGACGTCCGGCTATCACACACAGTTATACGACATGGTGTTATGTCGGTCGATACAACGCGACGCCACGTCCTGCAGTCTACGATAGAATGTGACTCTGTTACTGATGCAGCGTTTAGAGGCCGACGTCCGGCTATCACACACAGTTATACGACATGGTGTTATGTCGGTCGATACAACGCGACGCCACGTCCTGCAGTCTACGATAGAATGTGACTCTGTTACTGATGCAGCGTTTAGAGGCCGACGTCCGGCTATCACACACAGTTATACGACATGGTGTTATGTCGGTCGATACAACGCGACGCCACGTCCTGCAGTCTACGATAGAGCGGGCCGCTGTCGCTGATGCAGTGTTTAAAGGCCGACGTCCGGCTATCACACACAGTTATACGACATGGCGTTATGTCGGTCGATACAACGCGACGCCACCTCCTGCAGTCTACGATAGAATGTGACTCTGTTACTGATGCAGCGTTTAGAGGCCGACATCCGGCTATCACACACAGTTATACGACATGGTGTTATGTCGGTCGATACAACGCGACGCCACGTCCTGCAGTCTACGATAGAGCGGGCCGCTGTCGCTGATGCAGTGTTTAAAGGCCGACGTCCGGCTATCACACACAGTTATACGACATGGCGTTATGTCGGTCGATACAACGCGACGCCACCTCCTGCAGTCTACGATAGAATGTGACTCTGTTACTGATGCAGCGTTTAGAGGCCGACGTCCGGCTATCACACACAGTTATACGACATGGTGTTATGCCTTATTTGGCACGGACGCAATCAATCGCAACTCTATATAACTTACATAGCAAATTCATATTTGGTCAAAACTTAGTACTAGGTTAATGTAAAATACCCAAAGCTTTTTTTAACTGTTCCATACATTATTATCTAGTAAAATATGATTGTATAACTTGCCAAAAAAATTTATTTTCGGTGTAAATTAAGGCATATGTGAATTTTAGTGCATTCCGACCAATCATTTATGCTTATCTAAAACATTAATTGCGTTAGTTCATACTTAACGGAACTAATAGTGTATTATTGTGAATAGACCAAGAGAGAATTCTACCAACGGAACAGGTGATTAATTTGTTAATTATTAGCTTCGAGACAAAATGTAGCTTTGCCTCTTACTAAATAAAAACAATTTTTAAATATTATGTTCAAACGCAAACAAATATGAATGTGTTCTCGTGCTCGCTCTCTACTAAAGACCCAATCGCGTGCCAGGAGGCTTTTACATTATACGGTAAAGGCGGGTTGTAATCTGCGATCCAACCCCTACGCCCCTACAGTCCCCCAGTCCGTGTGTGTATGCCTACTGCACACTGTGTCTGTGTGTAGGCCTACTGTACAGCTCACCTGAGTATGCTGTACGGTCGGCAACACGCCCATCATGTGTGACAGACGTACACAATATTACAGTAGGCCTACTGTACAGCTCACCTGAGTATGCTGTACGGTCGGCAACACGCCCATCATGTGTGACAGACGTACACAATATTACAGTAGGCCTACTGTGCACTGTATGTGTGTAGGCCTATTGTACAGCTCACCTGAGTATGCTGTACGGTCGGCAACACGCCCATCGTGTGTGACAGTCGTACACAATATTACAGTAGGCCTACTGTGCACTGCATGTGTGTAGGCCTATTGTACAGCTCACCTGAGTATGCTGTACGGTCGGCAACACGCCCATCGTGTGTGACAGACGTACACAATATTACAGTAGGCCTACCTATCATCTTACCGTGTTATTTTGCCGATCACTTTTTTCCATTTTTGGTGTCATTGCCATTCCGATTATAAGAATTAATGTATTTACTTCCTTTGAGAAATAGCTTAGATCTTCGATATGTCCAAATAGAATATTTTCAGTTCCCCCAAACAGCTGTTCACATAACCATTATGACGTCACCGTTTCACATTTTGGTCTGACGGATTGCTAATACCCTCCAAAAAAACTCAACTGCTAACGTACCCAGTACCCATAAGTAATACAAACTACTAGAATTATTTAATAGTTTTAAACGATTTTAATGTATGACATTTTAATTTTGGTTCTATTTTGGAATGGGAAGTCGAATGTCATATTGAAAAAATAGTCTAAAATTAATTTCCGTGTGGAATTAATTTCCAAGAGTTAACATTGCTCATAGCCATTTTGTTCAAATTTATCATAAATATAAAATATTAGAAAAAATATAATTTTTATGTTTGTTTAAACCCCTCGTTAAGTGAGAATAGTAATTTAATACCAGAATATACAATATTTAAAGCTATTTTTTTTAACTATAAAAGAATTTAAATCACATACAAGATCGTCTTTACTTTAAATACGAATAATAAACGGTACCAGTGAACTGACACATACTTTCTCCCTTAAGTTTCAAGAAAGACAATCTATAATAAAACTATCATGTTCTCCAAAGTTCATCTAAATAAATATCATTTAATCATTTATTGTTTCAAAAATAATCATCCCATTTCTGAAAATAAAAACAAGAGAGACAAAGTTAAATTAATTGTTTGAATTGTATGGGGGGAAACACCCCCCCCCCCCGGTAATACCAAGCTTTTTTGAGTTGGTTCTTTTGGGTGATTTGACCTTACACTTCATACCAAGTTTCATGGAAAACGGTTAAAAAATAAGGAAGAAATTGATTTTTTAATATTCTCCATAAGAATAACATTGGACGCTTTCAGACAACGTACTGTGTTTATCATGGACAGTAAATTTAACTTTTCTCTGGAACCGTTAGTCGTAGACAAATAATTCTAGATACTAATTTGTTTAGTTTTTTAAGCTGGTTTCAATGGTACCAGTCAAGTTATACTTTACTTTTATTGTTTTCGCTGAAAATTTAAAAATTTGATTTTTTTGACATTTAAAAGCCCATAACTTTTGAACCGTCATTTTTACAGATATGCGGGTGGTGTCAAATTATTTAGTACTCTGTACACTATAAACTGTCAAATTTTAATCAAAATCGTTAGAGCCGTTTTTGAGAAAATTGGATTTTTCACGTTTTTTTAAGGGTTTTTAGGGGTGAACTACCCTTAAAAATCAAAAATTCAAAAAAATGAAAAAAAACGCCTGGAGATACGGTGACTATATATATACATGCCAAATTTCATCTAAATCGGACCAACGGGGTAGGCTGTGGCACTGTACACATCCAGACACACACACGGACACACGGACGGACAGACATCACGTCAAAACCCACTTTTTTGGATTCAGGGGACCCCAAAACGGATATATCCACCCTCAACTCAAATTCGAAAATTTTGACGAAAACAATACTTTCTCCATATACTATGTATAAGGGGAGAAAGTAAAAATGCTGAATGAAAAAAATAAATTATTAAATTGCCAGTAAACTGTTTACCTAATCAAAGTAAAAACAACATTGTGTTGTTGAACAGAGAACGGTTATGTTTAATTTTCTGAAGCGACGCTAATTGCCTATCAATTATTTTCATCCAAGCGAGTCATTAATAAACATGAGTATGAGTATTGTATAATTGAGGGATAGGAATTAGAGCGATTAGTGAATTAGTATAGTACACTCAGGTCGTTATACAAACCACTAAACAGGAGAAGCAGTAGAAGAGGTATTTACGAGATTATTTTGGCAAATTTAATTTGTTTGAATAAGTTGTTAAAATACATCGATTCATAACATAATATTTTCTAACTACATTACAAATAACAACGAAAAATCAACACTTAATGTTTTCGTCCATGCCAGTGAAAGATATTGAAGGCCTTTAAACAAAAACACAATAATTCGATCCTTTAAAAGCGAGGTTGATTAAAAAGGCTTCGCCCGGTCGCTAAGATAAATAAGCGGAACGGTGGTGGGGGGTGGGGTGAATATGCAAAGTCACACGAGGGAGGATTGAACCCTTCCAACCCCTAATTGGTCTAGTTTGCTCAAGAGGGCCGCTGTTTTATGGTTCAGATGATAAAAAATGCATAAAATCAACCCCCACCCTCTTGGTCTCCTGGCATTTAATATAAATGTAGACGTGCGAAATAATCACCCCTCCCAGGTTTTATTAAAAAAGTAATTTAACTTCACTCGCTTCATAACATTTCTCTTACTTCTATTTAAGTAATATTAAATAGAATCTCTGATGGGATTTTGGCAGGTATTTCAGCTTTTCTTTTTTTAAATCAGTTTAAGATTCTTTGAGACTACATTTACTTTACTTTTTTAAATTTAATGACCTTTTAGAAGTTGACGCACAGCAGAAACAAACGATTGATTTTCTTGCCTAACTGAATATTTGTAGTCCATGTTTTATTTTTGAAATATACTTTATGGTATACTGTTAAACTCATATGTTATCTTATAGACCTAACATTATAAAATAAAAACCAAATAAAAGCTTCTGGTCTTATGTTTTGTGGTTTGAAAATAGTACTTTAACCACTTAGCTATACATCAAAACCTTTTTACTATTATTTATTATAAATGGTATATTATTTGTACATACATTGAAGTGTATGAAAAGTTAAATTACATTTTATAATATATTAATATTCAAGATAGATCCGAGATTGGACGATGAGACCTATCTCTTGGACGTATCTACTAGTGAACGCAAATGTTCTATTCACACGTTACATTGGTTGTTTGTAAGAGCTCTAGGAACTGAGGTTAAATGTTTGAGGTGTACTAATACGTAACATACGCACAATTATATTTAGAAATACTCCTCTGAGGCCATTAACTGAACTCCAAATTAAACCAAAATCACAACCAATATCAAATGTTCTAATGATTCCGTATCATAATTAAACGATATTTTATGTAGCATAATTTAAATATTTTCAACAGTTTACAAAAATATTTCAAATATTTTTTGTATTTCTTGTTTTAATGTTGGTTTATGGACGATGGAATCTAAAAATAGTTTCTAAGAAATACAGTACCCCGGTGTCGAAATTCTACGTTTAATGTCTTAACGATAGGATTAGGCATTCTATCCTATAATTATGAAGTAAAAAATTAAATCTTGTAAATATATTTTAATATTTAATGTAAATATTTTTATAGTCATAACTATAACTAAACTAATTAATGTGTTTATAATAGAGGTTATAATGGGAACGTCATTTTAGTATGTCACAAAGTAATGAATCTGGAATAATCATTAATGATGCGTGACGAAATCATTAAAGCTTTAAGCATCAGCTTCCGAACTATTGGATATAAAACACAGACGTCTGTTTCAAAGGTCTCTGATAAGAGAAGATACCAGGTTATCAGAGGTTATCAGAAGCCAGGGCGCACAATCAGATATTTCATTACACAAGACCTAAGAATGGTTTGTTATTGCAGAACTAATATCTCAGTACAATATGTTATGTGTAATATGAGTTAGGTAACAACATTGTTAATTGTGAGTTTAAAAGCCACGCGTCTTTGAAGGATGACTTCTTGGTGTATAGATTTGGACTGTTTGCTTGCAGAATCAGGTCGTAACCCTATATCAATTGTGCCCATGTGAATCACTGCCTGTAGTAGTCCTCATTGAGACAAGTATAATAACTTCAATAACCTGTATAGACACTACGGTGAGGATCTTAAGTTGGGTGAAAGTTTCAGTTCCAAATAATAATCCATGAAAACATGATCCGTAGAACTTTTTTCTGTAAAATATTCCTAGGAAGCTGCCGGCATATGAACTTCCCAAAGGAAATATTCCATATCTGATGTGAGTTACAAACAATTCATGATATGCTATCCTCAGCGCCATACATGAACAAACAGCCTTGATCCGTTTCATTATAGAATGTAAGCACAGTGTATCAATGTGAATATTGGTCGATAATCAAGCCAAGATGTTTTGTAAAATTGCCATTCTGAACTTCGGCAGGCTCAGATAGGTTTTCTTCAACTCCCTAATAAAGCCATTTATTTGGTTTTAGAGAAATCTAATACTAGACAACTGCTTATATAGTACTACTGTTCTGCCACACTGACTAATACAAAGGTGTGTCCTGATCCTCTATAGAATTATCACTTGTAAGCCGGACAGTATAATCCGCTTATATGAGTAGGTGAATCAATGGATCTTATTGCTTAGGCTTATGTGCAGATCAGGGAATAAAATAATTTCCAATTTCTCAACATCATTAAAATTTTATTTCACCTCAACTATTTGCTCTCTTCCTGAGAGGTAACTTTTGGACCTCCTGGCTATGTTGCCTTGAAATCCAAGACATTTAAGTTTCTGGAATATGACGTAGTGGTTAGCAAACAAAGGCTTTAGGCTTCAGAGACATTTGAAACATACTCCTGTGTTTTATATTCAAACCAGATCGGAAACTGATTTATAAATCTTTATCATTTCGTCATATATCATTAGCAATTATTTCGAGTTTCATTAAAGATTCCATTAGTTTGTAAGATGACGTCCCGACTGAAAAAAGATTAATTAGCTAAGCTTCAATTGTGACTGTAAAAGTATTTATTTACAAAATGTGTTTACGATATAATATTGTAGCCTAATTTTATCGTTACGAAGCCATTAAACATACCGGATTACCATCTTAACACCGGGTTATTTCCAAGAAATTATTACTTGATTTTTTTGGTCAATGAAGGCACAAGTAATAGTATCACCTTTTTATAAATTGTCAATGATATGCCCTGATACATCGACGATTGCGGTTGTTGTTGACATACTAGGCATGAAACCATATTGTCTATCTGGTACAGGTAAGAGGTTGTTGAAACTTTAGATTATGCTATAAATTTAATTTAGTATAGTCTTTAATAGATTTAAAAATTAGTAATCAATGGAAACAAATTTATACTATTTTAATTTGTCAGCTGGTAATTTTGACATGGATATGTCTTAGCTCTGGGGGGGGTGTTGGTGATTTTTGAAATGGAAAATATGTAACAGGTTTCCATAGAAATTAGCAGAGCTATTTGTATTGAATTTTTAATATAAAAGAATAAAATCAGCTGTTGAGATGACCTGAAAACATTCCTTTTAGACATATCCATGATCTAACCTATTTTCCACAGGGAAGTAAATACAAACATTTTTTCTCAATAATTTGGTGACTAGTTTTGAAGACTGTTGGGATTTGTGAAATTCAGCGTTAGCTTTTTACTTCCTTGCTTTAGGGAAGATTTTTTTATTTAATAGAACAGCTCTTAACGATAACAATTTATTTACGATGTCAGTCAAAGGATGAGATCCTTCACTGATATAATACTTGAGCAGCTTGGATCTCATGCCATCAATCCCAGGAGTCAAATTTGTTTTCATTGAGAGGTTATCGTATTGAAGACCTCTTTGTGACATGCTATTCACTCTGTGAGGGACGGTCCTTTGAATAGAGCATTGCCTGTTGATGTTGTTGTATGATTATTTTTATTATTTTGTTTGAGTGTTTGTTCTGCTATACCACTGTATTTGCAAAACAGTGTTAAACTGCCCACAAAGATCATGCGGGTCCTCTATCACATTTCCTGCAATATAGGTACAACAGTCATGTTAGTATTGCACGTTTTTATGCTCTTCTTTCGTTACCTATAAACTTCTACATAGCTTTAGGGCTTTTCCGACTCAGCAATGTAGTTTCCATTAGTGTCTCTCCTCAGGGATCTTAGGTAGAGATTGTTTTTTTAAATATTGTACTTAGTATCCGTCCACAGTACAACATCATCTAGGGTCATTAATATTCCCAATCGATCAGTGTCTCCTTGTACTTAATCAAATTAATCACAAGCTTTCTACATACACATGTAATGGCATACATTGTTTCGTTGCAAAGGAAATAAGGAGCGATCCTGGTAGTTTTGAAACTATTCTGTTATTTTCTCATCGTTAGTAAGTTAAATAGCAAGCCTACAATCAAGAACAAAACCTACTCACATGATCAAAATGTAAAGCCGTAATCCTTGTCTAATCGGACAACTTAATAGATTTCACCTCAAACCACACCTACTTTCAAAACAAAACGAAACTCCATCTCGTCAAATTTACATTCTGTCCGAGAAATACATGAATGATTCATGCCGGCCGTATAATACGGTTAGTTGTTCAATAACTCTGTCGGGTACGATCCGCGATTATAATTGTTAATACGGTGTCACGCTGCAGGCCGATAGATCATTCCGGATCAGCTGTTCTGATGAGATCACGTGATACGTGTCAGATCAGCTGTTCGATGTCGGTGTAATCTGATGATCAGTTGGTCCCGCGGCGAAACCTTTGTTGATAACAATAAGCGTCAGCTCCGTCGTTATAATACTTTAGAAAAACTGATCTCGATTTAGTTGTGAAAAGATCATGTTAACTTTCTAGCCTTTTGTTGCGCTCTTGCTTGGTTAAGGTGACTGAATCATGGCTTTACTAGTTTTTCACTGTAATTTTCCCACTATAATACAAATGTCGTACAAATGTCCGTACTCTACTTGATTGCTGTTAATCACGTCATCGATATTTGTGCACGATACTTGAAAATAATATCTAATAATTGAGAAATAATATATACTGTATTATAATTACTTCAGCATTTCAGTAAATAAGTTCACGCCAGTCTCTAAACAAATTATGTTTATGAAACCGTTGTAGTAAGTACACGATCAAGAAAAGGCGAGATAGTTTTTGGTAGTCCTATAGTGGATAAATGCAGAGTACAAGCTGTCTATAAAACGAAATGAATACGGTTATCAACGGTAATAAAACGAAATGAACACGGTTATAGGTTGATTTGTCTTGAAACATGTGAATGTGTTTTCAATTTCACATACTTAACCAAAATTGAATGAAAACCCAAATTTTACAGCTTTCGTAAGCTGTGTAGCAATCTATACAAAGATATTATTTTATATACAGTATCTATTTAATATATTACAGAACGTGCAAATACATTAAAGTACAAACTTAAAAGAGGCTAACAAAATAATGGTTCATTAAGATGCGATTCTTAGAGGATTAGTGTGCGACTGTGCGTGTCAGGACCTACCTACAGGACTGTACTGTGGAGCGGATTGAATTGAGGATATATATTGTCCGTGTTGTATTCAGAAGTATGAATTTGAATTTGCATTATTACACAGTTCAATTAAGCACTACTGTGTATTTCATTCAATTAATGGAACTGTGAACAGAATATCAGTTATCCTCTGGTGTGGAAATTGCAGTGAGAAACCTGTGACATGTAATGCAATCCAAACACAGACCAGTGATTCGCAAGAGTGTGTTGTAGATGTGGGGACACTTACATGAACATTTACGGCCCCGTTCCGGATGTCGCTTCAATAGCTTTTATGACCTGGTGAATTAATAACTCTTGGTGTTTATGGCGACAGATAGTTATTGGCAGATGGGCTCGGCAGACAGATGACACCCCTACAATCCACCCTAGGGGGTGACGAGGGGATATCGACCAGCCACACCCTGTCAGCCCCCTCCCATACAACACAAAACCACCCCCGACTGCCGCTTGATTGCGATTCCGATTGGATTTTTCCCTTTGTTTGGCCAATTAATTGTATTCACCTCCACGCAGAGTGCGGACTATCGGTTGGAAATGCGCGCGGTAAACAAACACAAACAAGCTCGGATGCAGCCGTTGCGGCGTCGTCCCTGTGTTTGGAAATAGAGGTGTGGTTGTAATGGGCATACACTCGGGTGAATGCCGTTTGTACTGTACAGTCGGCTAGGTTATGCATATTGTGTAAAGGAAAATACACACTTCAGCCGTATGTATATTGCTGTTCATTAGTACATCATCAGATAAAAGAGCTTTGTTGAAACCACGAAGAACACTAAGATCACAAAACAGTTCGTCTTCGAGTGAAGTGCACTAAGTGGTTTAACAGTGTTCTTAGGTTGACATAATTGACTAGTGAAAATTAAAATCTTTTGATACAATCTCGATGGGATTAGATAATGAAGATATTTTAAAGTTCCGGGCATAATAACCAACCCCACAGATTATGACGGATAATCCAATTAAAAAAGAATTATAATTAACAAATCCCCTTTGGAATTACCGAAAGAAAGCCACCTCGCTTCTTCAGAGGAACGGATAACAGTTTGCTTGGGTCGTTTAATTGGGATATAACGAATGTCTGCTAGTCGCTAGCGCGGACCACCCACACGTCTTTGTCCGCTCCCCTCTCTAAATATATCTAACTTCTAATTATAAAACTAAGACGAACATGGCAGTCAAAGTTTGCGGCGACTTAAACTGTTTGGCGCCAACTTAAAACGCCTTGGGAGTGGAGTGAGTGGGCATAAATTAGCGTTGAAACTGCGACCTCACAGCGTCAGAATGTCAATGTCCCTCGCACTGACCCCGAGAGGACACAGAGTAAAACTGGCAGGTTTTATATATTGCTCGAAAATCTTACTCTGTGTGGTGCAGAACCACAATTTCACACCATCAGAATATCAATGTCACTCTAACTGACTCTAAAAGGACACAGGGTAGAACTGGCAGGGCATTATAAATATTGTTCACTTATTCTGTGTGATGAGAACCACCACCTCACATCGTCAGATTGTCATTCTCCGCCAGAATATCAACGTTTTCTCATTGACCGCAAATGATAAAGAGAGAATCTAAAATTCAAATAGATATTTCTCTATGAAAAATATAACTAAAAATCAAAGGTATACACATTCTTTCTTGACTCATTATGCCCTGTTCCGAAGGCTGAGAAATAGTACAATATAATATCACAAAATACAGAAATGCTTCACGTAACAGTTAAATTAGAGATTTACTGAAATAGTGGATTCAAACTAATCTGCCACTCCGATGTGCCTGCTCCCGATAAACGTTGATGCGACATAATCATTTTCTCAAAGAGGACGCATGAGGATTGTAAATACAAAGAGAAGTCTGTGGGAATAAACATGTAAGGGTAGGGAACTGGGGAGTGGAGACGGGCGCGGGACGTCACGTGACTTTCAATCATGATCTTGAATGTTATCCAGGAGAAGAATAGATTTGATATGAAATTATAATTTATAATTTAAAATTAGTTAGATGGTCTCTAAAAATATGAGTAGTCCTTTTACAAATGACGAAAATTATGAAAACACACAACGTATATCTATCAAAATTAATTTTGAACTGTACTTAAATTGGAAATTCTATTAGTGTCATACCATCATTATCCATACTGAGTAGTAAAGCTGTTCATGCGAAACCACATAATCAACAAACTATAATCGTGTCCACATGATTATATCTCGCGATATATTCATCACTAGTGATTTGAAATCGAAACAACCTTAATTTTTTAATGCTGCTTCAACTGTTATGATTTTAATTTACTGTAATTCCATTTTAGTGCACATGATGTGCGTCTCTAATAGGCCTATATAATTGGTTTATTCAGTTTTGCGTTCTGCGAGTCTCCTCTTTTTTACCATTTGACATTCCTTTTGACCAAACACCAAGCTCAGGGATGTACACTGTTATATACTTCCCTGGGAACTTGATTAAAAACACATAATCGTTTAGCCCATAATATGAGCATTAAAATTCACCGGAGGCCGATACTCAAGATCCAGACGGGTCGGGTAATTTCACACGGAATAAATAACTGCGATAAGGCGACGGAGTACGTAATGGGAATTTGTAATCATTAAAGAGAAGCTGTGATTATATTCCGCTCACGGCGGCGACGGCAGGCAACCTTGAAGAGAGAAAGAGAGGGAGAGAACGGAGGAGGGGAATGGAAGATATTAAAACCAGGCGGGAAGTGAGGGCGCTCAACTGAGAAGAAAGGAAGTTTTAATTGGTAAAGTTGGCGGCATTTGTTCCGATGTCAATTATTTGTGTCAGCTGTTCAACTCGCTCAATCAGCTGACAAATAACGTCATGTGATAGCTCGAATGCTAGACCATGGATCATCGTATCGGCCCCAATCTAACGCAATTCAATACATGCACTCTATTGTGTTCAACAGTGATATTCATAGCGTGTTTTTAGTTTTTGTACTAGATTTGTTTGAAAAGGGTAATATATACTGTCTGTGTCTATTGTTTAGCCAAAACAGTGAATGCAAGGACTCAAAGAAACTAAGTGTATTTAATTAGAGTAAGCCCTATTAAAATACCGATATTATATTTAAAAATTCGTGTTTTACTGTAATATTAAGTTTAAAATCTAAAAATTTAACATTACGCTTATGGAGAATAAAATGTAAACAATACAAACCAAAACAGCTGTTTATAACCGTTTGACAGTTCTTGATTGAAGACTGCGGGGAACAATATAGAGGTTATGCATTAATATTTATTTTATGAATTAAATAAATGCAAAATTATCAGGTTACTATCAATTTGTAAAAACTTAAGGATAACATAGCTGTGCGAAATAAAAGCAGAAAAAAGTATTTCCAAAATCTTCCGTGTTTTGATAGAAAACGTATTCGTTGTATTGCTTGAAGCCACTGTAACAAACCAATTAACTGATGTAAATTAAATTTCTCTTTTGCTTTTCAATCCTCATTCCGTTTATAACAAAATCAGTTGATCACAGGCTAATAATAACGGTATGGATAATTAAACAGTAAATGATCGGCTTTGGCTAAAAGACGTTAAACGGCATCGCTCTATTGACTAACGTCGTAGCCGAGTGGTAGCGTGTCGGCCTCAAGAACTATAGGCCGCGAGTTCCATTCGTACCAGGGGCAATACTTTTTGTTCAGTGCTATATTAATTATGGTCTATTAAATCGGTTTTATTTCAACCACATAAATGTTTTCATTGGGCAGTAAATTTGTTTTAATTTTGCTAATTAACTTGTAAAAACATGTCTTATTCTATCCGAGCAAAGCTCGGTCACCAGGTACTTAGTATAAAATATAAAAAAGTAGAGATTTTTCTTCTGAGTCCTATTGTCAGATAGTCCGTGTATAACGACTTTGTTATTTTTTGTTTTATAAGTGATTGTGTTTTAAACACTATGTGTTGCTCACTATTCGGAAGTGCCTTCCAAAGAGGCGACATATTTCGTCTTAGTCCCATAACAGTAGTGCTAATTTTGTGACAGAATTAATTAATGACTGGCCAAACGTTAGTCTTAACAATACTATTGCGTGTCAAACTAGAGGCAATGTGGTTGTCTACGGAATTGCATGGTTAAATTGTCTAGTTTATAATTAAAAAATTATAACTAGCACGAAATTATATCAGATAATGAACAACAATTTAGCTTTTCATGATAGAAAAATTAATAATAGATTTATGTAATTACCTATATAACCATTCTACCTTTAATTTGATACATAATTCGTTTAGCTGAATAAGGAGGGATTACGAAGACGTAATGCCCTTTGGGCGTACAATGGTTACCCTCTTGAAGTAGTGCACGGAATTGCATGGTTAAATTGTCTAGTTTATAATTAAAAAATTATAACTAGCACGAAATTATATCAGATAATGAACAACAATTTAGCTTTTCATGATAGAAAAATTAATAATAGATTTATGTAATTACCTATATAACCACTCTACCTTTAATTTGATACATAATTCGTTTAGCTGAATAAGGAGGGATTACGAAGACGTAATGCCCTTTGGGCGTACAATGGTTACCCTCTTGAAGTAGTGCAGAGAAGCGTTTCTGAGAGGGAATACCATGCCTGGTCCGATAGGGATTTAGAGGGTGAAAGTCCTACACATCAGGATTAAACATCATTAATCCTGACGGTGCATAATGCATTTCCCTGTAGTAAAAATAATAATTGCATGTATTTTAAATGAAAAAAAACAGTAGTGTATGTATATTGTGAAATAAAGTGATTATTACTAATAAAAAAATAAAAACCTTTAATTTGATACATCAACTAAAAACTTAACAATCAAAGCTGGCAGAGTTAATACAGACTGTTAAATTCTAAACTATATAAAGAAGTATTTGTGCATGTGTAAAAATTTAAACTAAATCATAATTGTTTTTCGTATAAATTTACAGATTTAAACTGAATCATAAGATTATTTTAAAAAATACAACACAATTACGAGTAACTTTTGACCACCCTAATAAAGTTACAAAGCTGTATGAATAACATAAATGTGTTTATAAATCATATTACTCTACTATCAGCTATGTAAAGCATTCCGTGTGAGTAATATTAAACCTAAAACATTGATTATTCTACATGAACAATTACAGCAACAATGTAGTTAAAAATACCTTTACGGTTGAAATACTTGGACTGAATCCTTGAACTAAAATGGGGTTTAATGTAAAACCACATTTCCAGCGACTGGCTATATTCATCAGGGTGAACCGAGTTCTGTTTATTGAAGCGGGAGCTTTTAATCTTTATAAAATTAAAGCATATTTTTGGCGATTAGCTTTCTTTGGTTAGCTATCTAATAACTTACTGAATGGCATATTGCTAATATACATTAATACTGTATATACTGCAATAATAATATATGAAAATAAATAATTTTGAAACTTTAAAAGGAACAGGCGATTGTTATGATTGTTTTGGCAGAATTAGGCTTTATTAAATACTAGCTGACCCGGCGAACTTCGTAACGCCTCACAGTAAACACATGTTAACTTTAAGATTGGCCATGTTCTGAAGTCGAATAGCAATACGGCTTCATTGTGAAAGGTTATATATTCTGGGTCGCTGCATAGTGAATAACAATACTGAAACGATAAAACATATTAATATCATTCCCATAAAACAAATAAATCTGAGTGGATTAATTCACAATTTTCAAATCCAATCCAAACCCAAACGAAACCTAACTGTAATACGGCTTTTATAGGAAAGATATACAACAGCTGATTATTATAATAAACGTAATAATATAAACATTGTAATTATCATATAAACACGTGACTTTAATCAGACAGAAAATACAAATATAAATACATAATCCCCCAAAACCGTTAACTATTAACGTGGTGAATAAAGCTGTTCATTTTTTACAGTACACATTTACTTCATAGTTTAACATTAATGAATGATTCAGATGGCATTGGATAGTAAAGCATACGGTATTGCTAATGGAAAGTAAACCAATCAGCTGTAGCTAAGAAATCAAATGTTTTCATTGTAGACAATTTGTAAACAAACTTACTCTCCATAAGGTTAACATTAGAAATTTAAAACGCCATAAATTGGAAACTTATGGGGTTTTCGAAAATATTTTTTCACTAAAACCTTCCCGGACACATGTAGAGCAACTTCCTAAAATTTCATGGCGATCGGATGAGTAGTTTGGCAACGCATAAAGGACATACATACATACATACATACATACATACATACAGACAGACATACATTCAATTTTATATATAGAGATTAACAAAACTATTTACTTTTGAGAATTTAAGTTTTTTTGCAATGGTTGTATTAAAAAATATTTTTTTTATTTATCTAACAACATATAACATGTTTTCAAGAATAAGCGTTGACATTAGGAAATGACACGAATTTATAGAAAGCAATTATTATAAATTGTATAGCGTGATATTTTTCATCAACAAGGAACTATTTTAAAACTTTATAATAAATTCAATACTGTATGTCAATAGAAAATGTGCCCTTTTGGCTAAGTTGCTAGGAAAAAACTTTTCTTAAGAACATAATATTATTAATATTACTAAACTGAATTATTGCATTTCCAAACTAATGTCATATTCAAAATGGAGTTTGAGTAATACCTGTTTACTGTTGGTTTGTGTATATAGGAGTGAGATGACTGCATTGATAACTATTAACATCAGTTTTCAACAAAGATCTATCTACATGGCAATAACAATATTTGTTTCTCGCCGTGTTCACTGTACAGTGTATCCTACAGTATACAGTGGGGTATTCAGTAAACGTGTTTTACCTACCTGCGCTAATCATTCGTGCCTTTCTGCTGATACTGTCAAATTCAAATTCTTTATTGACACAAAAACGTTACATAATGGATGCTACAACAGTAACTGGTGTCATGTCTGTAGTTATATTTAATCTAATACATACATATATATAAGACAGATATAGGCCCATATAATGAATTAGTACGCAATACCAATTCATTAGATTGGCTTGTCCGGGTCATTTAAAAACTCTGTTGGTGAGTACAGTAGTAGCATTTTGCTAAAAGAAGGGTTCGAATTTTTGTTCTAAAATTTGAGCTGCTGAGACATTTATATTTTTCTGGTAATTTGTTGTAAAATTTTAGGCCTGTAATGTTACTGTAATCTATAATATTATAAAGAAGAGGTGGTTTCTGTTTGTTTGTGGGTTTGTTGTGGCAAGTAAACGCGAAAAATACTGAAACGACCGGTTTGAAATTTTACACAAAGGTAGACTTAAACTCAAGCAACACGTAGGCATATTAATTTCCTGAAACTTCCCTCGGGCTACGCCCCATGAACGTCCTAAGTTTCAATGTTTATATTTTCAAAGAATGAAAACATAAAATTACTTGAATGTCAACAGCTGCGAACACAAAAATTTGACAGTTTGGGAAGAAGAAGAAGAAGAAAGAGCTGGCATGACCGTCCTAGCATTGATTATAATTATCTATGTTTTTACACATAAACTGCTGGATCAAAATTAGTGAATTATTAGTTCGAAATAGTAGAATGGTAGGTTTTTAATTTTCTCCCGATGCCTGCCTCTATTACGTTAATGCTTATCCTCTCCCAATATTTGACAGATGTTACTTTGTCATGTTTAGACATGTACTTAGACACGTGTTTTGTCATTTTGTAAACAATAAAGAATTAATTAACAATATCTTAAATGTATCTTTAGAGCCTACACCTCTCAGCCTTTTTTAACCGTGCGCTAGCCAAAGTACCCGTTCTTCGCACGGGTACTTTGGCTAGTGTTAGTAATAAAATTATAGATTGACAGGTCCCTCAACAAACGAATCAGCTGAGTGAATGTCAGCTGTTGCCTGTAATCAGCTGATCTTGGGTTGCCGGGCATGATGAAGACCCCACCGTCTCGCCGAGCACCCCGCCGCGTCGCTGAAGCTTGGAGCTGGAACGCAATGTCGCTGGAATGCGGTTAGACTGGAGCCTCCAGCAGCCATTGCTTCTATCTCGCTTCACCAGTGGTCATCATGAAAATATTTTTCAAATTGTAATAAAATATACAGTAAACTATCTCTAACTTTAGTACTCAACATGCTCTTAAACTACGTCTTGGTAGCACTCTGCATATGACATCCATGGGGGTAGGTGCAGGGCCTCCCTAAAAGGTGACACTCGGTCACGGCGGTTAAGCCAGAACACAAACCTAATGGCTCTATTCTGAATAGTGACTTCTGTATCCTCCCCACATTCTCCTTCGAGATACTATTGTCATATGCAAGATAGCAGTAATGAACTACTGATATAATCAGTGGCTGCACAAGCTGAACTTTTGCTGCCTCTGGCAACAAAGGCTCTCTCGTTGAGAGACTGTACAAGTTGTTGTGGGGCTATGTGGATTGCTGTGTATTTCTTAGTAATTCTGTGTAATTTGAGGCCATTATCGCTGACCAACCGTAGACACTCTGAAAGGTCATCATCATTAATGCAACCGATTGCAAAGCGGACCGTCTTAGGACAGTAAGCTAACTGCAGCTGACAATCGTCAGCGTACTTGTAGACAGTGCAATGCTGCACACATCTTGGAAAAAGAGATGTATGCAGGTTACACAATATAGGTACAAGGCAGCCACCCTGAGGTACACTATGATCTCTACCAAACTCGTAGTAGTGCATCTTTTCAAGTAAGTAAATTTATGATTCATGGTGGAGTCATCCTGTAATCCAGCTACATGGAGGTCACGAATTGTGGATAGTTGTGAGTGATGATCGGTGGATGTAGTGTTCTCTTGTGTGAATTAACGTTCGCACTATTGAATACTGCGTTAATCCACAAAGACCATCCTCATAATTAGACCAATTCGTAATTCAGAGACCGTGGTTCGGATTCCACGTTAAACTGTAGGTCCCTTACACAATCATCTTACACTCAATCCTCATTCATACTTGGCTTAAAATACCTACCTTGGTCGCCATTTTAGTAATCTAATCTAATCTTATCAAAAACCTGTGAATTGTCAAGCATAACAACAACAATTGTGCTATATTTACCCTCATCTCTGGGTTTAAATATCTCATCAAACATATTCAACAATGCAGTTGCATGTACTATGGTTTCTTCTAAACCTAGGCTGTAATTTAGGCAGAATATTTTCTGAATTCAAGAAAATCATAATTTGACGAATGGCAGTTTTTTCTAATATCTTTGATTAGGCAGGCAGTATTGATACTGGTCTTAATTGTTGCTTATTTTTCGGATTCACAGTTTTGGGGAGTGGATACACAATACTTTTCTTCCAACTCTCAAAAAATATCCTTTCCTCAGTGATTCGTTCACTAGGTGTGTAATGGCTGATATTGTAAATGGGCTCACAGAACTAATCGTTTCGGTGGAAATCTCATCTCTACCCTCTGCATTTCGTTTAATATCCTTCATCCTCGTTTTCTGTCACATCTAGAAAATTGAAGTTGCTCTCAGATGAGTTGAAATTATTATTTATAAAAAAAATTATGTTATCATCAGAGGCGATTGAATCATCCATCTTAAATCCATAACCCATCTTCCGAAAGAAGCTGAAAATTTAATCTGGAGTAATCTCCAGAGTCTATTTACAATAATTCGATCTATGGTTTTGTCTAGTCACGTCAGAACGTGAAAAAATCAATATCAATGATATTAATTAAAAAAGGAATTGCGTTTTGAAATAACGGTAACTTTTAAATCAATGAATAGTTTATTCAAAAACATACAAAGGAATAGAGTGAATCAAAATCTCCCCAAATGGGCAAATGCCTGTGGTTGGGGGATAGTTGCTCGTAATGTTCATAACAGTACACAATACGATAGATTAATAATAAATAAACCCTTGCACTAAAAAATAAAACGGCTACTGCTTTAATAAAATTAAATAATATACATAAATTTACCGAAACTACACAGAAATTATCTTTAATATATGTTTACATGTTTAATATATATAGTTATATATTATTTGTAAAACCATGAAATAGGATGTCATTTGTAATTTTGAGCTTTTAATGTTTCTCTTTATAAATAAATCTAATGTTATAAAGCATAGATCAAGTTTGTCTAAGAAAAGTGACGGGTGATTCAACCCTTCAGGATATTTGGCGCTGAACCAAAATATCAAGGAAAAGGAGATTGTCAGTTAGGGTGGATATTTGTCGCCTGCAGCTAGGGGGTTGATCTCCCCAACCCCAACCCATCCCAACCCTTCACAACCCTCCACAACCCCCGTGCTGGCGCTGCTCTTAGCGCGTACATCAACACGTCCACGTATTCATGCTTATGCAACTATGTTTCCGATCTATATTCTCCTCCACTTGACCATTTTTATATTTATGATCACAAAATCTTTAATTTGTATTACGTGTTGGTCAGTTCAGCGGTTTCTAACCTCATTGTCTAATATGCGAGTTGCGTATTTAGAATGGTCGATAGAAATGTCTGCCGCGTTACGTAGTAATTTCTAATACACATACGGATGTGTGACAATATTTTATATAGTTACAATAGTGCAATGGCAATGGGGGCCCCTAGGTACTTTCAAAGTTCCATCAATATTAGAAGGAAATTAATTTTTCATTAAACTATACGATTACCATTGGGCACCCCCAGACAATGAGATGTTTTTTTATTTTAATCTTTTCCACAAGCATTTATCGAAGACTAATTCAGCCAGATTGTTGCCGAATTTAATGGTAGTTATATTTTTCGTTAATTTTGTATTTAATTATGAACTATTAGATTTTATCCAAAAAAGTCTGGGCTTTTGATAAATCTCAATCTTAAGTCAACTACTCTTGAAATCCAAAATAAAACAAATGTCTCGAGATACTTCGAAAGTGTACTCTTGTACCATATTTGACAATCGTTGTGGTCTCAAGTTAGTGAACAAATAGATAGTTCAAGAATAACAACAAATAAATAGATCTATTATTATATACTCACCTATATATGTACTATGTACACACATAGAGTTTTTGCCACACATGGAAAATTAAAATATCAGATTCGAACTCTTTGACTCTTTACCGTAATGGCAGTTGCTAAAAACTCTCGAATAAATATCACTTTTAAAATTCTCCACTCCAGAACTCTCATCAGGAAAACACAAACTTAATGAGCTTCTGAAAATTTGATAATTTAGTTCAGGTCTTCTATCAAATGCGACACAAATGAACAGAAATTAACCAAAATGGTTTGTTTTCCTTGATGTGGTCGAGTTTCACCATATCAAGGAACATAAAAAACAGAGGAATATATATTAATTCATTCAATTGTGCTACTCAGTTGTCTTAGTGAACTGCGTTACAATTATTTGAAGAGATAACATTGATCTGGCGATATTTACTAGAGTGACAAAGAGTTAATTAACGCTTGTGCGAGAATGATTTGTTATCAAACTCAATTTGCACGGGCCAGGAGCGAGAGAGAAGCGTGTAAACAAAGTTCACCCTGGCGTGATAAGCAGCTCGACGGCGATAACGGGTGAGGTGGCGAGGGTTGTCGTGCTGGGTGGGGGGGTGGTTGGGGGGGAGGAGGGGTCGTTACGTGCCGCTCCAAGATGAAGTGAGCGTTGCTTGTAGCTTGTCACAAGCTCACGGACAATTATACGGTGTTATCGTGTCAGTGAATTATATAATTAATTTAAGGTCTTGTTCAATATATAAAATATTTTCCTTCAAATTTCTTAGTCTAACGTCATCACAGTTATATCACGGTAAAGCTAAGTAGTGTTTGGTTTAAACAAATCAACAACTATATCAAACCTGTACGTAATTTGAGCCCTAGGCCGCAAAAATCATTGTTGATGATACTTTTGATTCTAAGTCAACATTCGATGAAGTAACTACATCAATCACTTTCAATTTTTTTGTGTATTTCGTACGTTCCGGATATCGATTTTGAAACTGGTAATCGACTATTAAATTTAACTATCGAATGGTTGAAATCGAACTATCGATAGACCTAATAATTACTAACACTGACATAACCTCAACAACTAATCAGAAATCAAGAAAGTACTGCTACAACGTAATATACAGCTGATTAGTCTAAATAGACAAAAATGGTCGACAACTATCGTTGCTCTAAATCAGGTAACAATTTATGTTTTACGAGTTTGATTCATTTTATTTGCGGTATGACGAAAAGTATAGTTTATCACACGGCCCAAAATTGGCTTTTTGATAGAAACTTGTGCTTGTATCAAAACGGCTGTTTTTGGTCCTATGATTATTATTATGGTATCCTATGTATTGTTAGTCAGTTAAAGCCGGCAGCCAGGATTAGCTGGTCACCTAGGAGCGTCCCTGAAAGCTAAAGTGTTAACAATCGGGTCTGATAACGTGAAAATATGTAATACATGGCCATAGCAACCTTTTAGAACATATTTGTTGAACATATTAGTGATCGAGGAATTCAAAAACCTCATGGCGAATCATGAATAATGAGATAACTCGAGTCTCATTTTCTCAGGTCATTAAAATTTTGTTAAATAAAATCAATTGTATCCTTAAGTACGATCATTTTGTTTTTCCTTCATGCACGTATTTTATCATAGTTTTAAAACTATTTTATCAGTTGTTCTCGTTGGTTTGAACAAAATCTAAGCTAAAAACTATAACGCAAAGAACCCCCCATATAAAATCATCAAAAATAAATATTATTTTCCTTATCTGTTGCAAAAGTTATTACTAAAACCTTTAAAACGTTAACATATTTCATGCTCCCATAATTCGGTAAAGATTACAAGAAAATAAATATAATAAAGAGAAGAGACATGCAATGTGACTCGTTGATAGCTGTTATCGGCGCGATAAGGCCGCACTTGCCTATTCCCCGTTACACTTGGCTGATAACGGTATTGCTCGTTATCATTCAATTACGCTCTAAGAGCTTTCCGCCACGTTATCGCTTCACGATAAACTCAATAATTAATGTTCTTTGCAGTTTCACGTGGCTCGTTTGGATGGATGGCTACGTGTATTTTTACGTCTGAATTAATTAACGAAATGCGCTAGAGCTTTAAATGTTTCGACTATGATCCTCAGATCGTATACAACCTTGAACAGCCATAAGGGTACACATTTACTCATGGATACAACGCAAGTAAAATTACGTTTATTTTCATCGGATAGTCACAACACAGTGTAGAGTTATCAGACACAAAAACCAATCAAATAGCGATTTACTACTTAACATTTACTAAACGAATAAAACCTATATACAATAACATATCTGATAATGGAAATAATAAATTTCACTGTTGTATAAGATATTAATAAACATCAATAACTGTACAATAAAATGTTTGAGAAGAATTAGGGCCTGCAAATCTAGGCCTTTTTGGAGGTTCCTACTAAAATCTATAAGTTTGAAGGAAATGCGTCCTAATTTCCTAATTTCTTTTTCTTAATTTCATCTCGGACACCCGTGGAACAACATGACCATCTCAGAGCCGTATTTGAACGACTATCGTCCCATGGAATCTTCATCAATGGCCAGAAAGGTGTGTTCAACTTACCTGCCACAAGTTCCTGGATTATCACTGCTCTTCGGGAATTCCTTTTTCCAACAAAATCTTGTGTTACTCGCCGGTGTCTAGGCGTGGTAAACTTCTATCCTCGTTTCCTGCCTAAGGTGGCCAAGCACTAGGCCCCTCCACATGTCGCCACAAGTTCATTAAATTTAGGACGGGGATAAAGCCACATTATAGTAAATAAAGAAGCAAACTTGAGCATTTCTGCTAATATATGAGTCAAGACTTTGTTATTGTTTCTAAATTGTTTATGTGCGTTTCTAATTCCCAGTTACTAATCGACAAATCTTTGAGTTAAGTTGATGACATTATCTCAGGTCAGTAGAAGTACTATACCATATATTAATAGATGAGGGAAACACACTCAAATCTAAAGTACTTTGATTAATCATTTTCAATATTTTTCCTCAATACGATTTTCTTTAACATGTTAATTGGGACCCTCAAACGCCAAACACTGCAGATAAATACGGTAATAAACATTTCTGGCAGAAACTCTTCTTTTATGTACTGTATGTTTAAACTCACAGTCACGAGTTTAAAATACTTCAATAATGATTAATTTGTTTACTAAACATTAATATTTTCCTCATCTAATAACCTACAAAAACCATTCAAAGCTTATTTTTAAATGGTTTACTCAAGTGTGTAATTCCATTGGATTGAGATAAAAACTTAGTTTCTTTTAAAAGGATCTGTAAAATAAAGAATCAATTGATGGAGCTTCTATTTAAACATTGTTTAACCCCTTCGGACAGAGCGATGTCGAAGTTAAACCCGTAACACCTACACAGCAAATTTCACCGAGCTATTATTACTTACTATTACTTTTACTATTACTTTATCTATTACTATTACTTTCTCCCCTTATACATAGTATATGGAGAAAGTATTGTTTTCGTCAAAATTTTCGAATTTGAGTTGAGGGTGGATATATCCGTTTTGGGGCCTCCTGAATCCAAAAAAGTGGGTTTTGACGTGATGTCTGTCCGTCCGTGTGTCTGTCTGTGTGTGTGTGCGTGTGTCTGGATGTGTACAGTGCCACAGCCTACCCCGTTGGTCCCATTTAGATGAAATTTGGCATGTATATATATAGTCACCGTATCTCCAGGCGTTTTTTTTCATTTTTTTTAATTTTTGATTTTTAAGGGTAGTTCACCCCTAAAAACCCTTAAAAAACGTGAAAAATCCAAATTTCTCAAAAACGGCTATAACGATTTTGATTAAAATTTGATAGTTTATAGTGCACAGAGTATTAAATAATTTGACACCACCCGCATGTCTGTAAAATGACGGTTCAAAAGTTATGGGGTTTTAAATATCAAAAAAATCAAATTTTTAAATTTTCAGCGAAAGCAATAAAAGTAAAGTATAACTTGACTGATACCATTGAAACCAGCTTAAAAAACTAAACAAATTAGTATTTTGAATTATTTGTCTACGACTAACAGTTCCAGAGAAAAGTTAAATTTACTGTCCACGATAAACGCAGTACGTTATCTGAAAGCGCCCAATGTTATTCTTACGGAGAATATAAAAAAAATCAATTTCTTCCTTACTTTCCAACCGTTTTCCATGAAACTTGGTATGAAGTGTAAGGTCAAATCACCGAACAAAACCAGCTCAAAAAAGCTTGGTATTACCGGGGGGGGGGGGGTTCCCCCATACAAATTTGAACAATTAATTATTAAATGATATTTAGAATAACTTTGTAGAACATGATAGTTTTATTACAGATCGTTTTTTTTAAATTTACTTGAGGGAGAAAGTGTGTGTCAGTCCACTGGTACCGTTTATTTTTACGAGAGTAAGCTTGGATACTGACGCATGGTGTTTTGGGCATCTGGGGACCTAAAGCTCCACAGCCCCGGCTCTAGGTCTTACCATGAGAAGTAAAGACCACATTAACGGCCTTGTTTCCTACAGGAAATTCGCTAAAACAGTACGATAAAAGAGAAGATATGGTGAATGTTAACAAAACTGTACTTGTACAGTAAATAACAGATATGAACAAAGAGTAGCTGAACTAGCGCATGATAACAACCGATTGCCGGTTGTCTCCCAACAGCCGGTAACGTAACTGAAGTGGTCGTGCACACCTCACCCTTGACTCCAACATTACCATAACAACCGCCTATTATACCGCCGAGGGGTGGTTCCAACCCTTCCGGCCGCTCACCTGCGTAAACGAATGCCCTAGTTGTTTGTTTGTGGGCTGGACGGAGTAGTTTTTTGTAAAACACCCTGGAACAGAGCTAAACAGAGTGGAAATTTGACGTTGGGCACTTTATAGCCCTTGTAGGTTTTCAAAACTGGGTTTCGGAAACCCGATACTCCATTTGAGATTCTTATAGGGAATACTAAAAACTACAAAACTCTACTATAATAAGGTACAATGATGTATACATCAAAATTAATTTATAATAATATTACTAACTAATTGTAATATTAATATATTTTTTCGTAATTTTTTAATTTAATTTTCAAATAAGTTGGTTCATAGTTTTAATTTTCATGAAATTTTATGAAATTCATGAAATTGTTCCCGTCTTACAGTTGTCTCAAGTCTCTCAGTTGCATCTATTATTTTTTTGCTGTTCTCTGTTCAAAATAATAGACACAGTGGTCATAATCCAGTGTTCATGCATGCCCCCTGCATGCTCTCAGCTGAGCTGTATCCAGATTCAGGAGGTCGAGGCTCTTATCACTACCTCAACCTTTGACACCCTTTTAACATTTTTGCATTATTTAAATATCCATGAATTGATCATTCACCATTTAAAAGAAAAATATGTCCCTGATTAGTCACATGATCAAAACATATTTCTTTCATTTGCATTAATTTAAAATACCCTACGTGACTTCTTTGTTTGAAATTCATTATTGGTGATGGTGGATTGATATTATTTAGATTCTTATTGCGGACATTTTCCATCACGATATTATGTAAAACACAGTTTCACGACGTTTCGGGATCTGAAATCTGATCCCGTCCTCAGGCGAACTAATATCTCAAACATAGCACAATTAATTAACATATAATCCGGACCAAACCGGTATAAAGCTGAAAACAGTAAGTACCTAAGTACACACAGTAAGTTTTTTGACTGCTTTAAACTTTTTTGTTTATGAGTTTTGTGTAATCTATAAATTGTGGACACACACTTAAAATCTGTCTATAAAATACACTGTAATCCATAATATACACTTTAAAAGGTTGACTATAATTTTATGTGAATAACCTTCCAATATTAAATAGGCTCATCTTAAACATAATAATTGTTATTTAACCACCCCCTTAACGCTACATTTTGATAATATTACCGGTAAAAGTCATGTTTTTATGAATTTCTGAAGTAATGTACTTAAAGACGGCGAGTAGGCGAGCAGTGTGGAAGATAGATTTAACAATAATTCACCCGCCACAAAGGAACCTTTCGGCCGCTAACGGAGCGGTGATAATTTTTTATTCCAATTACTACCCGGCACGCCGCCCTATAATGGCATTCTTTACGCTCCTGTGGGGGCTCAAATTGGCGAGAGGCGCCCCGGGGGTTCATTACCTAGTGATTAAATCCCGCGCGCCCGCGTGCGAGAGTCCAGCCACCAAACTCACCAACTTGATGAATTTTAGTTTTAAAGTTGTTGCGACCGTCTCATGTTTATAACTGTATTATCTGTGACGTTTTGGAATGAGGCTGGCTATTACTTTTTTTTTATTTGATAGTTGCTCTATGTCCGGTTACGTATTGGAAAAGTCTCAAGTCTGGAGGTGACTTCATCAGTTTCTTACAGTTTATGAATCCACATCCGGACGGATTCATCCGATTCCTTCAGTCCGGAGGTCGATTCATCCGATTCCTTCAGTCCGTAGGTGGATTCATCCGATTCCTCCAGTCCGTAGGTGGATTCATCCGATTCCTCCAGTCCGGAGGTGGATTCATCCGATCCCTTCAGTCCGGAGGTCGATTCATCCGATTCCTTCAGTCCGTAGGTGGATTTATCCGATTCCTTCAGTCCGGAGGTCGATTCATCCGATTGCTTCAGTCCGTAGGTGGATTCATCCGATTCCTCCAGTCCGTAGGTGGATTCATCCGATTCCTCCAGTCCGGAGGTGGATTCATCCGATTCCTTCAGTCCGGAGGTCGATTCATCCGATTCCTCCAGTCCGGAGGTGGATTCATCCGATTCCTTCAGTCCGAAGGTCGATTCATCCGATTCCTTCAGTCCGGAGGTCGATTCATCCGATTCCTCCAGTCCGGAGGTGGATTCATCCGATTCCTTTAGTCCGAAGGTCGATTCATCCGATTCCTCCAGTCCGGAGGTCGATTCATCCGATTCCTTCAGTCCGGAGGTCGATTCATCCGATTCTTTCAGTCCGGAGGTGGATTTATTCGATTCATACAGATTATCTGGAAGCTATCGGCCATTCTAAACCAGCCATTATGCAATCAATCTAAAATTGTTCTTTAAAGCCACCCTTATTGTGTATTAGACCTATAGCCTACGTTTATAAAAAAACAATCAAGTTAAATACAGCAAGCAATTTTCATATTCTTAAGAGCTAAATTTTGATAATATCTAATAGATCAAATAAATGCTGTAATATGAGGTACAGGTAATATATTTGCTTTCCTAGAACAGGTTGTTAATTGATGAGTATATGACACTGGCGTTGACAACATGTGAAACACGACGTATCAGCCACCACTCTACTAAATTGAACACCGCGAAAACCAAACTGTTTATGTTTCATCGGCCAGGTGGCAGGTGGCCCTTGTTAATTAAACGTCAACCTAATGTTCCACGAGAGGCTGTCTGATCACGTGGTCGGCTGGTCGCGCCGCGGCGTCCATGTTTGTACTGTGTAACTGCTCTCGTTTCGCGACTAAAGGTTATCGTCCAGTGAGTAATTGTAACGTGATAGTGTCCAAGGCCAGAATCATAAAATATTAACATAATTCTATTTCAAGGTAATTAAGTCTTCGGGTGAATGAATGCATTTGTTTCGTGATCGAAAAACCATTCGCGTGATAGTGCATTGATAACTGAATCAGCAAAATAACGTATAATTTTAACTTAAACGCCAGGAATAAACATATTTCCTGTAAGGCCTACTCTCATTATCTCGTTTCATTTATTTTTGTCAGTAGTTTGTCATTAGTGTTGTTGTAGTCATCTGTGTTCAGAGCGACTTCTCAGATTTCCTAATAGGTATCTTTAAAGTGCATAAATATGAGTTGAAACTAATATGCAGCTTATACGCCCGTGTAAATGGAGGGGGGAGTCATTGGATAGGCTCGGTGGAATCACTGGGTAGGCACTGTGGAGTCACTGGGTAGGGTCTGTGGAGTCACTGGGTAGGCTCGGTGGAGTCACTGGGTAGGCTCGGTGGAGTCACTGGGTAGGCTCGGTGGAGTCACTGCGTAGGCTCGGTGGAGTCACTGGGTAGGCTCGGTGGAGTCACTGGGTAGGCTCGGTGGAGTCACTGGGTAGGCTCGGTGGAGTCACTGGGTAGGCTCGGTGGAGTCACTGGGTAGGCTCGGTGGAGTCACTGGGTAGGCTCGGTGGAATCACTGGGTAGGCACGGTGGAATCACTGGGTAGGCTCGGTGGAATCACTGGGTAGGCACTGTGGAGTCACTGGGTAGGGTCTGTGGAGTCACTGGGTAGGCTCGGTGGAGTCACTGGGTAGGCTCGGTGGAATCACTGGGTAGGCTTGGTGGAATCACTGGGTAGGCACGGTAGAGTCACTGGGTAGGCTCGGTGGAATAACTGGGTAGGCACGGTGGAGTCACTGGGTAGGGTCTGTGGAGTCACTGGGTAGGCTCGGTGGAGTCACTGGGTAGGCTCGGTGGAGTCACTGGGTAGGCTCGGTGGAGTCACTGGGTAGGCTCGGTGGAGTCACTGGGTAGGCTCGGTGGAGTCACTGGGTAGGCTCGGTGGAGTCACTGGGTAGGCTCGGTGGAGTCACTGGGTAGGCTCGGTGGAGTCACTGGGTAGGCTCGGTGGAGTCACTGGGTAGGCTCGGTGGAGTCACTGGGTAGGCACGGTGGAGTCACTGGGTAGGCTCGGTGGAGTCACTGGGTAGGCTCGGTGGAGTCACTGGGTAGGCTCGGTGGAGTCACTGGGTAGGCTCGGTGGAGTCACTGGGTAGGCTCGGTGGAGTCACTGGGTAGGCTCGGTGGAGTCACTGGGTAGGCTCGGTGGAGTCACTGGGTAGGCACGGTGGAGTCACTGGGTAGGCACGGTGGAGTCACTGGGTAGGCACGGTGGAGTCACTGGGTAGGCACGGTGGAGTCACTGGGTAGGCACGGTGGAGTCACTGGGTAGGCTCGGTGGAGTCACTGGGTAGGCACGGTGGAGTCACTGGGTAGGCTCGGTGGAGTAACTGGGTAGGCAAATCCATTAAACTTTATCTAGAGAATTGTAGGCACGGTATTTCTGGGTAGGCACGGATGTGGAGTCACTGGGGAGGAGGAGTGGATACTTGATAATATCAATGGACGTCAGTCGCCTATCAGGTGGCATTGGCTAACCCGAGTCATCGTGCCCTCTCCGTGGTTTCCTTCCTTTATTTTTACAGGTTTTAGAATGAAAGAACCCGAGCTGCTCTTGCAGTTTTTCTATTGTTTAAGGTTTTTATTCTTACTTTCTTCTTATTCTTTCTCTTTTCTTATTTCTTTGATATGCCCTAGGTGTGAATACACATAGACGAATAAATACAGTTCTTTGTACCTCCTGATGGTGACGTCATACAACGGCAGAAAAACGTATTAATTGTACATTTACTGTATCAAATATATAATAGATACAAACAAAATTTAAAAATGACATCGTAAACTATTTAACAGTAAAATCGTTTTAAAAATGAATAAGAAGAGCAATAATGAATCATAAGCCAAATACAATGATTGCTGTAAGCAGCTTACACGCATCCACGGCTCCTTCCAACCAGATATTAGCGACCAGTCTTCAGTGGCTGCAGATTTGGCTTTGCCCCACCATAACAATGTTAATTTGTTGACATTTTATATGTTTCAATCATATGTCGTTTTCCATAAATTTCTATGAATATTTTTAACACAGGAACGGAGTTTGGCGCCTTTGATAGTGTGGGAATATGGTTTTCAAGTAAACACATATTTATAATTTGTAATTGCATTTGTATGATTACATATGCTAGTACAGAATGACAATTATTCTACAGTAGTGGGGGGTTGAGAATTATTATTGAGTTATTATTTCCTTTTACTGCAATCGCCTTTTCTAAAGTATATTTGTACCACGAACTACAAGAGAGTTCCGATTCGCTGGTCTTACACTAATATAAACTTGATATTGTAACCGTAGTGAGTGAGAGAGATTCGCGGTATGGGCGGATGTCGATGTAATTGAAGTGTCAACAGGGGATTAAAAGGGTTTCCCTTCCCGGATTAGGGTCCATTAAGTTTCAAACCTTTGTTATGTAAGACTGTAATCCAAACAGCATATGAAATTTGTCTTTTTATCATAAAAATAGGGGGAAAAGGGACTGTACGAGATTTATTTAAGAATTAACCATATGCCAAATTACCATATTATTTGGAATGTAAGAGCCGGGCAATAACACACATGAGAATGGTGACATATCAACTCTGAGCGAGTTACGATTAACCTACAAATTGACTTTCGTGTCAAAAAATATTTAAGAAATTTTAATGCAAACTCTTCCATTTTTTATGTTGAAGGTGTCACGTTTGTAGATAATACCTAACACGTGCGTAAACTAAACAAGACTCACACAATATAAAAAAAATAATAACCAAAATCCCTTCTAATAACCGGTGATAAAAAGTGCCATGAATAATAACTGTCGATAGTAAGACAGGATGGTAACTTAAAAACTGTGATTTAAGTTGACTCGGCGAACAGGTCTAGGAGGTGTGATGTAAGGCTGATAAAGAGAAATTACTGATAACAGATCCAAGCGCGCTCTCACTATCAGTTGCTGTCATCCGAGGTCGTGGCGTGGGGTGGGACGCCGTCCCGTCGTCGCTTCGCTTAATCAGCTGAGCGAAAATGTGAACCCATTGTTGATTGGAGAAACGACCGGAAAATCGATTATAGTATGTCGATAACAATCGAGTCGTTGATGCGGAAAGTGAAGACATCGCCTAGATGGGTTTCATTTTTTTAACGGTGAATTCTTTTAATAAAGTCCTTTTAAAGACTCAGTCCATTTATTTATCAAGGAACAAATCATCAATTGAGTAATTTGAATAACCAAACAAATATATTTTTTTAAGTTTGGTATTCATCCTCGAACGCATGCCCTAGCCGCTTGCGAGGCATGTAGGCTTAAGCAATGTATAAGATGCAAGATGAATGACTATCTATGAGCAATACTTATAACACAATTAATGAACCTCTATGTTCAACATTGTATGAAATGAACATTAATTTTTATAAAAGAAAACATGGACTATGTGATTACACTACTGTATCACCAAACGAGATATCCAGCCCGGTTTTCGCGGTTCTGCCGGACCGGAAGTCTAGCCGCAAACCTCAGTGTCGGGTGTCGCCGGATACCGCATTACACCGGAAGTGGAGAGTTTTGCGTTTTTATATCCCTTCACACCTTTTCCCGCCGTGGCTGTAATCTTATCTTTTTCGACATCCTTCTTGAATGAAATACAAACTACTACAATGAAATGCTAAATGATAATGCTACACTCAGTGGTGTAGTGCTAAAAAAAGCTGTGCCGGAGCGGTCCTTCCCAAATTACTCTTTTTAATGGGTAGTCAAAGTCTGCAAGTTCCTCAGGAAGGTCATTGCGTGGTCAAACGCGAGGAGTTGTGTACAATGAATCTATTTAAATTCTTATTTAAATAGATTCATTGTATTCACTCATTTACATCAACCGAAGTTTAATTTTGCTAAAGTGACTAGTGATGTTCCTTAACTGTTGTAAAAAGCAAAGTATTGCAGTCGAAGGCAAACGGTCCATTTTACTTTCTAAACTAGTTATGGAGAAGTATTGTTTCGCAAAATCGAATTAGGATGTGATATATGAATAAAAAAATTTTTGACGTGATGTCTGTCCGTCCGTGTGTCCGTGTGTCCGTGTGTCTGGATGTGTCGTGCCACAGCTAGCGGGTCCATTTAGATAATTTTCATGTATGTCTATATTCACAGTATCTCCAGGCGTATTTTTTCATTTTTTTGAATTTTTTATTTTTAAGGGTAGTTCACCCCTAAAAACCCTTAAAAAACGTGAAAAATCAAATATCAAAGTCTTTTGAATAACAAACAAATATAGTATAACGCATGATAATGTAAAAAAAGACGGAAAAAGTAATGGTCATAAATGAAAAAAAACAATTATATTGAAACAAACAGTATAACAAACTGTACCATGAAAATTAAAAAACTACAAATTATATTTTAATTATTTTATCTACACTAACAGTTCCAGAGGTTTTCGTGATAACACAGTACGTGAAACAATGTTATTCGGAGAATATAAAAAATCAATTTTCTTTTATTTTTAACCTTTTCCAAACTGTATTATGAAATTCAAATCACCCAAAAGAACCAACTCAAAAAAGCTTGGTATTACCAGTTTATACAATTAAAACAATTAATTTAACTTTGTCTCTCTTTTTTTATTTTCAGAAATATAATTATCAAAAAAATTATTAAATGATATTTATTTAGATGAACTTTGGAGAACATGATAGTTTTATTATAGATTGTCTTTCTTGAACTTACTTAAGGGAGAAAGTATGTGTCAGTTCACTGGTACCGTTTATTTAGTAAGGGTTCGCTTTCTTTTTCAACCCGAACTGTCGAGTGCAGGTCAAGAAAGAAGATCATATTTGTAGATGAGTTTACCCACCATATAATACGGAGGAAAATCCTCAAATTGTATTTTGTAAAAAACACCGCAACTTCATCGAAATTAAAGGCTGTTCTGTAGGAAGAGGGTTTGTTGAAATAAATATCTTAGACGGAGATTAAAAATGAATAAGATTTAAATGGTTAAAGACTGAAAATATAAATAATCTCAACAGTTCTTAACCAGTCTCAAGTTTGTTGTAAAAAGTATATTTTAGAATATTCCCGCCGTGGCTGTAATCTTATCTCTTTCGACATCCTTCTTGAATGAAATACAAACTACTACAATGAAAACTACGTAAGTAACGGTTAGACAATTTTAACTGTAGGTACAGTAATCAACTTTAAAAAAAGAATAAATCACCCAGCTGGCCACATTACGCGTAGTGCGACATACGGTAATCATTAGTTATTATCAGTTGAAATACTAAATACCGCCGTTGTATCCTCAGCGAATTTCTATTTTTAATGATTATTCATAATGCTACACTTCAATGCTACATAAACGTTATGTCTAGTCAAGAATAATTCTTTTCCTTACTTTAAAAGATTAATTCCTTTATGTTATAAGATTCAAATTGTTGTGTAAACTTACACTCAAATTTATAATACTAATTACTGTAATATGATTATAATCTTATTCATTTACCAATCACCATTATTTTATAGGCTATGTATTAAAAGTTGAACTTAGTTAGCTAATATCATAAATAAATACATCATGAATAAATTCAAAAAATGTTCATAATGTCTAATAAATATATTTTATATGGATAAAAAGCAAAGACTCTTTTATTATTTTCATCACATTTATTCCGGTTCAATGTTACAATATTATTCACAGAAGTTTTTAAAATATAAAACCGTTTCCCAAGTACATCACAATAGCGGGGTCGTCCCTACTAAGTAACCAAAGCGGAGACAAAATTATCAATTCGTTCAATTTCAACTCCTTGCCTAAACTACAATGTTCAAATTGTAAACAAACTAAACTCCCTCCCTGATCCATTACATTTGTAATGGATATAAGCCTTATATGGCACGGACGCTTTGGACTATGGACGCTTTAATTAAAAGAATTTAGAAAATTTGATATCTCGATAACAAATCAACTGTGAATAACTATTAAACTTAATCTAATAACTTCACAAAATAAAGGATTTTAAAAGTAATTTTATTAGTCACAAGTTTTAAAACCCAAAAACTACTCATTCATAGACCGATTAGTCTCATTTCCGAATCCGAATAAATGAAGAACTAAACATCTCTGCCAAATTTAATCTCGATCGGACCACTTTTATGAGATATAGAATGTATATAAATTTTAACGATTTTTATTGTCTCTAAGGAACTCAAAACGAAATAATCGGTGTCAGTGGACTAAAGTCTATACAGTAACATGGCCGCTGGACCTTCTGCTACTTCTGCTACCTGGGCCCCGGCCGTGTCGGCCATAAATCCCTTCCTCCCTCGCTCAGCTTGTCTGCAATGAGTCACATATTAGTGATACCACTACATTAAAAAACTGCGATTCGTGATTAAAATTTTTTATTGGTATTTCCGGAAAGTTCAAATGAAAATAAGAAAAACTTTATCAAACACGGTAGTGTTCTTTATATAAATACTGTTTATTCTAATAAAATAGCTAACATAATAAGCAGTATTTACATAGGGAACACTATCGTGTTTAGTACAGTTTTTCTTATTTTCATTTGAAATTTCCGGAAATGTCATGAAAAATTAAAACTTAAACAGTTCATTAAAGTAGTGGTATCACCAATATATGACACAGCTACGCTAGGAAAGGGGAGATTTATGGCCGACCCGGCAGGGGCCCAGCTAGCAGAAGGTCCATTGGCCAAGTTACTGTGTACAGACTGTAACTCACACTTTCTCCCTGAAGTAGACTAAAAAACTGGAATCTTTAATAAAACTATCACATTATTTAACGTTTATTTAAATATCATTTAAAAAAATATTATTACAAACATTTATTCAAGAACACATTATCATTATCATTATCACATTATCATCCTATATCATAAATTAACAACAAGAGAAAGTTATGTATTTGTTAGAAATGTTTGGGGTCATAACTCCCCCCCCGAAAATGCCTAACGTTTTGAATGGATTATGTTGGGTGATGTAACCCCACACTACCAAGTTTCATTAAAAAAAGTTGAGAAAAAGTAACAACTGATTTTTAATATCCTCCATTAGAATAAGATTAGGCGCCCTCAGAACGAACTGCGTTCACCACGGTCATAAAATTCGAAAATATAGGCTAAAACATAACATAAATTTGTCCATAAATTGGTCCCGGTTCTAGGCATTGCCTTGAGGACTACGATAAAATGTGCTTTAAAGTTTAATGATTAGGAGATATAAATTGTAAGACATGCAATTTTCAAAATCGTTAGTAACGTCTTGGTTGGAACTCAGCTAAGTGCTTTTCCATTTCAGTATTGTAGCGGATAGGGTAGACACGAAAACGCTTAATCACTTCTGTAAAAATTTGGCAGCGGGAATGCCCCGGATACAAGAAACTTCTTTCAAACTTTCAACAGCGTGTTGGACCTCTGGTTCGACGAAGACCGAGAGAGCGTAGAGCGAGAGAGATAGAAAGAGTGAGCAAAGAATGCAGCCAACGAAGCGAGTCGCCAAAGGTTGCCATTATTTGTCGGTCAGGTTGGCAAGACTGGACGCCAGCTGTTCGCCCCTTGCCCCTGTATAAACAATGTCTGCTGCCAACCTAACAGGCCCAATTAATCAATTTGATCCTTGTCTAAACCAGGCGCTCCGTCTTGTCGTTTAAACACACCACTAATTTCCTGTCCCTTTTCCTTTATCCCAGTTCAACCTAAATTAGCATCATATCTGTGTCATACTAAGCATATCTCTTACTGATTCATTCAAACATAAGCTGGATGAAAAACTATTATTTACGAAAACGAAAAGATACGTGCAGAGTATAAATATATATATTGATATTAAAAAAAAATAATTACGGTAAATTTCGTAAAATAAAATACACATGTCACCTGACGTAATACATCTATCATCGTCACTCAATAAAAGAGGGAAGGAGGACGTTGCTGGTAGAAGATACGTTGTTATATTTGATCACTTTCAAAGAAAAACAAGACCGGACAAACATGTTTTAATGAATGTGTATTTATCTGATAAACGAGTTGATGCTCATTAGCTGGATGAACACATTCACAAACGAACGATATACTGGAACTTGCACATTATCAACCGCGGGTATACATGGACAAACACTGACTGTACGCGATTTAATAAAAGTTGTTGAAGCATTCGTTTACCAACGTTGTTTTATTATAGCACCATAATCCCTTTGTATAATTAATTGGTTGGTTTTTGTCAATTACAACGCTATATGTGTCATGAAATAGATTATAGCCGTCATCGGATATACAGCTGACTTGACTGAGATAAGAGTTATGTATACATTCATGTTGCGAAGTGTCAAAAGTGATTGTTTGAACAAGAGTGTTTACTAACAATCGAGTACGGTAACTGACCAGCCACAGAAAATCAATGAATTTGCAGAGAAAACGAAACCAGTTTAACTGAAACATAGAATTACTCAAAAAACTGGAAGTTAATAAGACAACTAAATTGTGACGCGATCTTGTAGTCTTGTTACTGACTAAGGCTGACATTTTCCTTAGACAGGACTTTTAATTAATAGCCCAACAGCCAATGGCAATTAAAGGACCTACAGTTTATAATATCAGGTTATAATATCATTTACCTAGTGTCACCGCATCGTTATTAAGTCCTAAATGCAGTCAGAATATTAACCTGTTCTTCATTATACAAACGAGTTGCAGACTAGAAATATGTTTTTTAAATACAGTAATCTTAATGTGTATTAATACACTTTATCTTATATATTCAGTGTTATGATTTATTATACGATACTATATAAAAATTGTCAATCGATTAACCATAGTTTTAGTTGTGTCAACTCTAATACAAGGGGTTACTTGCAACTTGCATGGATTTTATTAGGTTATATATTATGTAATTAACTTATATTAGGACACACCTTCCATAGCCTCATCCATAAAACGCTAGTTTAATTTAAATTCCAAACTATATATACACAAAATCGATTTATATTAATTTATTTATAAAATAGTATCAAAACATACAATAGTATTTCCATGCTGCAGTGACATAATTTTTGTAACACACGCCCTTGTACATTTTTTATTGTCACACTAATCATATTCGGATACCTTGGAGATGCGACAAATAACTTAAAAGTTGTATTACAACTCGCTTACTCGGTCTTGTGTCGGGAGGACTAGTTTTTTTAACCTCTCCCCTAACACTGAGCGCAAGATCCCATCGCGGGCGCGTTCCTTTGTGTGGACCTGTGCGCCTCTACTGGCTGTTGCTAGGTCGAGCCGAGACTGCTCGACAGTGCTGCGCCCTAGCGTTCAGTCGAGTCCCTACACTACTGCTTGGCGTATCGAACATAACCTAGTGAAGTGCTGTGCCCATGCTGTGAATTTTGTGCCTGCCGGATTCGTCGTGTAGTGAGTGCTGTGTTTCAGTGTTTTACGGAGGAATACAATTTTGTTGTTTTGTTCATGTGATTTCGGTGTCTACAGATTGTGCGAGTTCAAGGGATATACGTGCCCAGTTATTTTGGATTATCACGTGTTTTCTGTTGATGGAGCAGCGCACATTTCGCACAAGGAGGTAAAGTATTGTGTGACAGTAATTTTAATTTTATCCTACTTGGATTTGTGTTTTAACATTAACTGTCGAATTCGTTTCACAATTTTTGAATTAAGATTGCTTAGCAGCGAATTGAAATTAAAACAAAATGCTCATACCTAAACCTAACGGATTTTAATAAAATAAAATGCCCTCATTGTTTCTCAGGTTTGGGAGAAAATTGTCAAAATTGTATATTAGTTCACAGTGATTGTTGTTATAACGATATTTCAAATTAATTACAACTCAAAGTACATATTTCCTCTGAGAACTTTGGTAGGAAACTGCGTTTTATTTGCAGACTGATGACGGGCTCTCGGCAACACTGCGAGGAGAAGCCATATTGGAACGGAGCTGAAAGGGAAGCCCCTCTCGTTTGAACAAAGCTCATAACTGACGTTTTATCGGGTAACATTTCATTTCAATTGTTTATATTTCATATTGTAATTGTAGTTTTTGCTGTACATATAGTAGTTTGCATGTATTGAGACTTGTGTGTTGACAGTTTTATATAAAGCATCAGTTAACTTAAAAGTTATAATTTAGTTAAGATTTTGGATTGAGGATAGTTGAATCGGTTAAATTTGCCCAACTTTGTAACTTTTATTTAATTTTGATGATATATGAGGGAAATACTTAACAGTCTAGTCATATAAAATTCCTCTCTTTAAAAACACGCTTTTACGTAAGTTTCTGAATTAGTGAGTTAACATACATGGTTTTAAGAAAATTGTAGGTACTAACCAAATAATAATACTGTATTAACAAAGCTTAAATAAGTATATAAATGCATCTCTTTAAATAGTTAATCCCCAGGCTTATCTATTCCGCCCCGCTCTGCAAGCTATTAAGAGCATTTTTTTGGTTGTTCTCATAGACTAGTTATAAGTTTCATGTTTAATTTTTATTGGTTCCACTTAGATATGTACTTTTGGCCAAAAAGTTACAAAAGATGTATCAGGTGGTCTCCTAAACTAGGACCACCAAAACCAACGAAAGGAAGAAATGTCGACAGAGATTATAGGCTCAATTATGGCCGAACCGTGCGGCATCAGCTGCAATCATCATTATTCAGATGATGAAACTGATAGTCCGTCATCAGGATGTTGCGATCTTCCCCCTAGCGGAACTGTTAAATTTCGTGCGAAAAAGAGGACACGATGCCTGTATTATTTTAGAATTCAGCACAAATGCAGTTGCCACATAATAATTGGAATATATTTATTTGTTTTCGTACGTACAATAAAAAGACAGATGCTCTTCGCATTGGACCGTAAATAAACATCTGTAAGCGACTGGTTTCAGTGCATGCGCTCATTTATTCTGATGTATTTCCTAATTTCTTTTTTATCGCCCGTCTGGAGACGCGTTCTTAAAGGGCTGGGAGTCGGCTTTTTTGCTTTGCGACAAGAACAAGACACGAAGTAAAATTCAAGCTCTCTTGACTGGCTTGTTAATGAAATTTAACACAACAATCTAATCTAATAAATTTAGTATTGTGATGTTTAGAACTTGGTTACTGGAAATGGTGTTTGGTTTTATAAAAACTTTAACTACCGTATTGAACCTTTACTTCTAGTCTGTCGCACCACGTTAACGGGATCGTTGGACGACAGATTAGTCTTGTCTATAGCTGATGAATATGCATCGCCTAGTCATTAACACCTACAGCCGATAAAGAGAAACAGCTGTTAGAAGCTTCTCCCCCTTCTACTCCCCCCACTCCAATGCCTTGGCCATCAATTCATGCGGGAAATGGACTCGTCCTCGTTTTTTATCGCCCTTTTCTGCCCTCCCGGCGTAAATAAGGCGTAATGGGGTGTAATTTGTAACAGTTTACGGCTCAGCCTCGCCGTAACGTAATGGATTAATGTAGGTGCTTGGCCGGTGTTGAGTTGATATGGTCGCGATTATACTTTACTGTGTTAATGAGAGGATGCTAGTCAAACCTGGTGGAAAATATAATTTCTTATAACTGTACAGTACTGTATTAATTAGAATTACTAATTTTTAACCTTTGTAATTTTATGTTATGGCATGTTTGTAGTTTGTTTAAGATTTGTGGTAAAGATGATTGTTTTCATTTTACAGTACTAATATTTATGTGATATTTTGAGTCTTTGTGCTGTAATTCATTTAAGAATACGGCAGTAAAATTATTAAAGAATCCGATTCATTACCATGTTTATGCAGTGGTGGGAATCCAAATGAGGAATTCCCAACCTGGAAAGCTGTATTCCATTAAATCGATACCCAGCGTTTTGATTCAAAATAGATACATTACAGTCGCCACAGTAACATTTATCTTCACATTTATAGTGGACGTACAAACGAGAGGTGTGTTTACCTCGATTGCAAAACCGCTCAATCCTCTTTAACGGTGCGGTAGCGGTATTGACGTTTCATTTCCACAGCATTAAATGTTCCGCGCCATTGTGTGGAACGCTCGCATTTACTTCTGTGAAATAAAATCCCGACGCCGCTGCCGTTAATTTTTAATTGTGTTGCGCCGTTTACGTTGATTAGTTGGGCTCTGGTGCTGCGAAACGTTAATGCAGAATGGAAAATATTAATATTTCATCGGTTAATGTTTTGGCGTAAGCTTACACCAAAATTATATTCAAGGAAAAATTGAAAATATATATTGAAATTAAAGCCTTTAGAAATGAGGAGTCGAATCGATGTCTTCGTGCCTTCTTTTATTCTTGCTGTTAAGGAGCATCTAGGTTTATTCTTTAGCTATATTGTAGTAATTATTCGCTAAACGGTCGATGAAGAAGCTGTCTCAGGACGCGTGGAATGTTCCTTGTCACCAGGCGGCGGTGTTGCAGACGATAACATCAGGATCAGGACGAACGGCAAGACAATTTTCCTTTTAACTAATTGGGTGTCCGGTAATGAGGAATGCTTCGAACCGCACAAAAACAAATGGCTACTGGTTTTTTGTATCTCGAGAATGTAGTTAGTAGTTCCTCGGAATCCCACGTCACGGAGGTCAGCCGGATGTGGCTCCACACCTTGGTATTGGAAATGTTTCCGGGAAATCGGATGTTTCGTGTTTAAGACTAGTGAAAAACCTTACAACATTAAATTGCGGTGAGGAAATAAAGAAACTATATCCCTCCGTTACCCAAATGTAGATAGCAGAAATTTACCGATGAATTTGTCTCTTATCAAGCCCTTTCAAAAAATAAATACCGTAGTAAAAAGTATAGCTTTTAAGATATAATAGGCCTTCGAGTATATGGAATCACGACCCAAAAATTGAAATAATGAAGAGAAGTCTGAGCAGATAATTCGTAACTGGCATGACTTTGAAATGGAACAAGGCAACCCATATTTTCCATCCTATTTCTTTTTAGATAGCCTCCACTATTTCACTAGAGAAAATAAATACAAATTTGGTTATAACACACAGTAATAGCTTTAATAACTTTTTAAATTACGAAACGCAAAACAAACTCCTATAAATACACCGAAGCGTTTGACCGCTATAATCTTCTAAAGTGCCAAAACTGATAAGGCCAATTATTTTTGTTGCTGCGGAGCCACATGCATGGTGTTCAGTAGTAGGGCCTATGTCTGATTTTTATCGTAATGATGATTCTGTGGTTCGAGTTCCTGTTTTGCGAGGTGCCACCAATGTTATTCGTGTTGTAACATTTTAAGTACGGTAGTGTAGACCATCTTCAAATAACCTTTTAAGAGTTATCGCATTAAATTAAAATAAATACATCGTGAACTGACGTTAATGACACAACTGGAGTATTTTGGACCTCGTAAAACTTTAGCACTTATCACTTTCGCAGAAGACCGTCAAAAATAAAAGTTTGTTCAGAAGATTAACAACTGCCAAGTTCAGAGATCCGTGCAAACTTCAGCCGTACGTCATGAAACTTAGGCGCCGTGCGACGCTGTCTGGATATCTCGATGCACCTACAAATGATTTTAGTGTTGAAGACGATTGTCATTATTTCCAGTGAATTTCAGATTTTAAAAATCGCAAAGTAAGGAATAAGGAAACTGCCATAAGGGGTTTTCCATATCAAATGATCAAAATAAAAAATAAAAATTTACCTTGTGTCTTTCTTTTTTTAATTAGTTTTTTGTTTAATAATTAAACACATCAAACTAAATTGAAATATGAATAAGAAAATCTTTTTATCACTTGTAGTTAAAAAAATATTTTTACAAAATATTAAAAACGCGAGTTTTTACGTTTTTTAAATTTACGCTTTATTAACTATATCAAGATAGAAAGTTGAATTGAAATCCATTTTTTTCATAATTAAATTAGCTTTAATTCGATATACAACATGATAGTATTTTGAGTACTTAAAATTTTCAGCCCACAAACTCAAAATTTTAAAAACAAATTCCAAAAAACGCTTTTGATTAAACATTGTCAAAAATACAATGCATTCTTGATATCATAACTAAGTTGAGCACAAAACTTAAAATTTGAATCCTAATGGGATCATATTGAAATACGTAAACTTAAATAAGCTTACAATGAAAATAGACAACTCGTCGGCTATAAGGCCTATTAGTTAAAAATATAACAGTTATATAAAAATCAATGTAAAACTAATAATAAAAAATCCTCCTATTTTATTCTGATTAAATATAAAATTTTAGGCCTGTAACCTTATATATATGTAAACGTCTCTCAGTGAGGTTCTCGCTCAACGGAGGGACGGCGCCGGTGGTGAAAGGAGGGGGTAATTGTCTGGAACGTGGAACCACCGTGTCGTTGATCACTCGGTACTTCTGTTGCTGTAGCGCTTCCTAGCCCTCACTGGCCCTCTGCACAGTTGATGTTCATAAGGATGGGAAAGGTGGAACATGGTCTGTTCACCTGATTCTCAGGGAGCCTCCATACCTATCCAGAACCAGGTTCGGAGCATTTAGTGCGAGGCAGTTCATACTTATTTTTAATGTACCCAATTTCGCTAATATAACTAGTAATAGTCCACTGCAGAGTGGTTGGATAACAATGTACTGACAATAGTCGACGTAGCCTACAAGTGTGGCGTGTTGTGTCTGGCTGTTTGGCCAACTAATGCAGTTCTCCTGTTCGACTGGGTAATCACACAGACCTCCGCTGTAAGGTCGACCGGTCTCTTCGTCTTCACCGAAGCCCACGGCTTGCTTTGAAAATGGTTTCTTCCACTGCGAATTATGATAAATTAGGCTCGCCTTTGACCCGGGCTGTGTTTAAAATACTAAATGAAGGTTATGAGAGTTTCATCCATGAATATGAGACAATTTAAATATATACATGGTATAACTCCAAAACAGAATTCTAGTGAGTTCATTTTACCACTTACTCGTTCTCATAACATGTGCAAGTTACCGATTAATGCCAGTGAAACAAGGAACTTTATGACGTAGTCGTAGTCTCATTTGTTTATTCTTATTTGTTGTTTGTTATTTCTTATGTTTGTTTGTATGATTGGCGATTAAAGTGGGTTGTATTTGTGTAAAACTTTCGTCACGATGTACAGTACTTAACAGTTGGAAAAATAATTATGATTAACAGTAAACACTTACTAAACGTGATTAATAATTAGCGTGGCTAACAGAGGCAGCAGCGGGATGTTTTGTGTGTGGTTTGCTTGAAATACTGTACATCCTTTCTTATAGATTTGTGAGTACGGTAGCTCGGGGGCAACGCGCCGGGCCAGTAAGTCAAAGTTTACTGGATCTAAACCGGTGGCCTTTCGGATCATGAGCGGTTTACCTTTTATGTTCACTATACAATCGCTTCTTCTTATTGGTCACAGGGATCCCAAAAGGTGTATAAGTTTATAATTTCTTTTAATCTGAAGCAACGAGTTGACTCATTGTCAGGTTGATTTTTCGGCGCCAACCGCGTCGTCATGGAGTTAGTGTTGCCAAACGTTTCGCCCTTGCTGTGAAATGGCAACCTCAGTGGCTAGGCTCACAAACTCCATGACGACGCGGATGAGGCCGAAAAATCAACTTGACATTGTTAAAACCGCCCACGGAAACCTACATTAGAGGAGTTTACTCATCAGCCGGACGATATATTAAGCTGTTAAATACAATTTTTAATTGCACTGTTAAACACCGTAGAGCTTTCTATCCAAGCAGTGCCCAAGATAAACAGTCGGCAACACCGATGTCTCGGTGGGTAAGCATCGTTTTTACGGCGGCCCACCGTGGTTTTACTACACCGTTAACATTTTATGGCGCGCTGCGCCGCTCGGAGGAATTATTAATTTTAATAGCCGCTTCGTCTAGCGCGTGTTCTCCTCAGGTTTCGTGTTAAATGTTTTTTAGAGACCGAGGAGTGTGAGGTACTAAACGTGTGGATTGTCATATTTCACCGATCCTCAGGTCGGACCGCGGAATCCGTGTCTCTGATCCCGAAAGTCCCACCCACCCACTCGGCGCACCGAATTTGCTTCGCAGTCCTTCCTGCTCTCATTTCATACACATTATAATATGTTTGTAATAATTCTTGTCTCTGGCTGGGTGTTTACAAAGCTTTAAAAAAAGGTTGTCCAGTGTAATATAATTATTATAATTATATCATCTGTCCTTTGGCAGTGGTTCGGACTCCACGTTAAACTTTAGGTTCTTTGTATGCCATTGAATGTTGTGCTATTATTATCAATTCTGTCTAAGGAACATGTCAGCCTTAGTCAGTAACAAGACTACAAGATCAAGCCACAATCACCTTATACTCATTTCTCATTCGTACTTGCCTTAAAATACCTACCTGGTTAGATCGCCATTACACTAATTGAAATAAAAACTATTAAAATCAAAGTGCAGTGGTCCATAAGCAATGTTACGAAAATATAGCTTCTGCGCGTAGATTTTTAGTCTGTTATTACAAGAAAATATACAATATGTGTAAAAACTAAAGTAACTTTTTTAAATCTAAGTCTATGACAACCTGTTTTAATTTAGATTAGGAGGCAGTTATTGTCGGCTGATTTTATACTATCCGGAAACTTTAGTATGGGTGTGCTGCAGAAGGTAAGTTGCTTAATTTTGGTGTCAACGAAATTCTGTTTTAGCAAAGTATTTTTCTTGGCTTCTGGATTTTGCTTGTGTTTAGCCTAATGTACTTTTCGGTCTCAAATTATATCGAGCGCTTATTTATTGAATTATATCGACTACCTGCTCTGTTGTATGACGTAAATTCGGCGTAGGGATTAACGAACCCTAATTAGCATTTTAGGCAGAGGTGCAGATTCGGCGGGCCTCGTCAAGTTTCTGTGCACTAAATATTCTTCTTATTTGTAATATAGAACATACTCATGTTCGATAAATAATGTTTCCTTTTAGCTATTGGTTTACTATTTTAGAACTTAGTACTAGTACTTAAATTGCATTGATCGAAATTTAGTCATCATAAATACCATTTTCCACTCGTTATGAAATTCACTATTTAATATTTCTAACACTTAACCTTATTTAAAGAGACAGTCTACCCCAGCTGCGATCGCGTCAAACAAGGTACAATACTGTAGCCCTAGTTTATAAAGTATTTGCCGTATTAGCAAACCTCAGTAAAACGGAATTGGATTAATGAAGAGAAAACTTGTAGGAACATTTTTTATTGGATCGAAACAGGCCAGCGTTCCTATCCTCTATCGAATACCGGTCACTGCGCATCATCGCTAGCACAATTAATGCATTCCAAACCTGGACCACTCGAACGAAACCTCTGCATCGCTCGTATTTCCTATCTTTTGGCAAAGTTACTGTATTTAGTCAGGATATTGCCATTGGGTAGACAACCACATTAACTTTTGTTTCTCGTAATGAATATTTAGAAATTACTGCACAGTCCTACCTACTTTTTGACGGCGTTTTGGACTGCGCATAAGGTGTAAGAATATGTGTCTCGTACCTTGGGAAAACAATATTTTCAACTAATCTCACTTTTCTGTTGATGCAAACTGTACTACTCTTCTAATGTGGCCGTTACTTCCTGACTTAAGAACGTTGATGTTACAATCCATCCACCCTCGGCAGCCTCGGCGTCGCAGCTCAAGAATCTGACGACGTTAAACTGGTTTTGATGTGTAGTAAATGTGTCATTAACATGAAGACCGGTCCATCTGTGGACAGGTTTTTAATCGTATTTATTTATACGGTGTTAGCCGTTGTCGATGAGCGCTTCCTGTCCCCACTCTCGGTTGCTTTTTATTAATTTTGTAATATAATTAGTTTAAGTGCATGTAAAAATTGGAAACGAGGTTAAGTTAATTGTGTCAGGAAATCTGTGACTACAAAAAGGTTAATAGAAGTGGTACAATTTGTTTGGTTATATTTTCCTAGCTGTGTGGTGTGTTAGGATATTACGCAGGACATTTGGTACGGAGACGAGAGGTCATGTTTGGAGGTATTCCACAGAAATTCGTGAAATCACTAGGCCTACTGTAGATGCATTGACAGGTACGCGTTGATTGTAACGACCTGTTTTCACATCTGTACCAATCAATTTTTTAGGGTTTCAAGGGTGTTTAAAAAAATTTCTTAAAATCTGCTCTAACGGCTTTCATTAAAATTTCATGATCTAAAGGTATTGTTAACAGAAGGTGATAAGAACTAATGGTAACAGTTATTGACTTTTAGATTAAAAGAATCCTTTTTTTAATTTTTTTAGCAAAACAATATTATAAAATACTATCAACTATCAAAACCCGCTTAAACAACTAAACGAATTAGTATTAAGAATCATTAGTTTTCGACTAACGGTTTCAGAGAAAAGTTGAATATTATGTCCGTGGTGAACTCATTACGTTGTCTAAGAGGGCCAAATGTTATTCTTAAGAAGAATATTAACAAAACTGTTTCTTCTTTGTTTCTCAACTGTTTTCCACTTGGTATGCAGCCTAGAGTCACGTCGTCCAACCAGACCCACTCAAATGAGTTAGGCATTACCCGGGGGAGGGGGTTAGTCCCCAAAAATGTCTACCAAATATTTTATCTTGGTTTCTATCGTCGTTAATCTAAAAAATTAAATGATATGATTGTATTATTAAAGATTATAGTTTTTTTAATTTACTTAAGAAAGTCTTATTTGGCTTATTTAAGGAAGTCTTACTTTTACTTTAGCAACCCCTCGTTACCAGTTTTAGCGAATTTCCCATAGGGAAGTAGCTATTACCGTAGGTCTCATGGCAAGAGTTAAGCCCGAGACCATGTTATTTTTTCTTCTTTAGGTGCCCAGAGACCAAAAACAATAGTCGTTAAAATTTTTATATATATATATATATATATATATATATATATATATATATATATATATATATATATATGTGTCTGTGAACACGATAACTCTCGTAAAAATGGTCCGATCGAGACCAAATTTGGTAGAGACGTGTGTTCCTACAAATGCTCGGACGAGTTCGTAAACCAGACATATCAGTCAATGGGAACGGGTAGTTTGGGGGGGTTTTGTACCCCAAAATGGGGTTTTTTGTGTTTTTCGCATGTAATTTTAAAAAATTTCTAATTTTTTATTTCACCATTGGAATCAGCTTAAAATACTACACAATTAAGTTCCTTAAAGTTTTTCTCTATCTTCAACGGTTACCGAGATATAAAAAAATCTAAACACAGTACGTTGTATTTTGAGGCTCCAATGTTAATCTTATGGTTTTCTTTTTGATATCATACTTCATTTTATGCACATAAATACTTTTTGATACCTACATACTTAAATAATTTACGACCTCTATAAACGACAGAAGTTAACAGTGTTCTAACGGATCAGAAAATGGGGAGTATGTCTTAGACATTTAATTTTTTTAGATAATTTCATTTTAATTTATTATCTGTTCTTCGAGTTGTAGAGATATTTTTGCATGGCCTTGGGTTATCTAAGAAAATTATATCCGTAAAATTACCAATAGTTTTTGTTTCGACTTTTCCAATGTGATGAAAAATAATTCCAGCTATCGAGTATCTTGTTTTTCCAAGGTTCGAGTTGTCAAAACGTTGGCTGTACCATTTCATGACAGAGGTATTTGTGGGAAATTTTCCACCCAGCAGGTCGTTCAGGAGAAAGGCCTGTTGAAAGGCGATTGTTGGAGACCTTCTGTGTTGTCGCAATCCGTGTTTCCAACCTTGACTAATACGGCTTTAATTACTGTGGTATTGTGTTGGCAACAGTGGTGTAAGTCACAGCTGATTGTCGTAGAGTTGGCAAGCCTGATTGTTACCGATTTCGCCTTCACCTCTGAGTCAATGGAATAGGGCATTGAAATACATAGTGTTTCCACGTTACTCTTATGCATTGAGGCTTTTTTAGGCACACGTAACTATTAGTTGGCTAAATAAAAAATTGAAAACCAGGCCCCGTACTCAAAAGATTCAAATCTTTTAATTTATGTACTGAACCTTCTACGCCACATTTCCTAAAGCTTTTTTCTTATTTTGTAATCGATTTTTATTGATATTGGGGAGAAAATAAGCATGATATTCCTAAATTTAGATAACAGTCTTGAGTTGGCTCTTTCAGTTGAGTTTACTGATGCTGTATTATCAATTGACTTATTTTTGAGAACCTTCTTCTATATATCTAAACTGAAAAATGTATAGCATAATTTTGTCATGTGCAGTATAATTTAAGCATGTAATTCGAGTCTGCCTTACTGCTGAACTATTTTATTTTAGCCCCATAAGAAGAAAGTTAATTTTGTGAAAGTATTAATGATTTCTTGACAGTCGTTGAGAAAAATGATTGAGGTATAAAATTAAAGTCATTAAAGTTGTTCTAAAGGCCTATCTAGGAAGTTACATTATAATTTTTTTCCTGAAAACATAATTGCCAAATATATCTGATAAGCTACAAGTACAGTAATTTTTATGATAAAAACTGATAAATGATAAATTACCAAAATAACCACTTATAACTAATTTTAATTCGATACCTTAACCATCCTTTTATGTACGACTATCGCGTGTGTTTAATAATGCATTAACAACATTAACGTCTTTTTGGACCAAAATCCAAGATGGCGTAGAATATGAATGAGTTTTGACATACCAGTGTCCTGGATTACTTCTCAACAGTTGTCCTTATTTACCTTATATTATTAACCTTATTTTACTAACTGATGAGTATAGCTGAATACAACCTACGAGAAGAACATTGCATGAGTATGTTTGTAGCTAGTCTATATAAATAAAATTAGAGTCTTGTCTTTACATTGCTAAGAGTTATTAATTTTTTAGTTATGTTTACGTTTCGTGCGTTAGAGAAGCGGAAACAAGCCTTACTGTATCTTAATTTGTGTTCGTCTGTCTGTCTGTGACGCTTCAAGAGGCATTACGCAGTCTTCTCCGAAAAAATGGGAGAACTGATAATGATTAAATTTATTTCTTACATTCTCTACATTCCAGAGAAGTTTCAATGCTTGAAATTGTCCGACACTTGATAAATAACCAGCATTTAAAAACCACGTTTTCGCGATGATGAGTATAGCTGAATACAACCTACGAGAAGAACATTGCATGAGTATGTTTGTAGCTAGTCTATATAAATAAAATTAGAGTCTTGTCTTTACATTGCTAAGAGTTATTAATTTTTTAGTTATGTTTACGTTTCGTGCGTTAGAGAAGCCGAAACAAGCCTTACTGTATCTTAATTTGTGTTCGTCTGTCTGTCTGTGACGCTTCAAGAGGCATATTACGCAGTCTTCTCCGAAAAAATGGGAGAACTGATAATTCTGTAATTAAATTTATTTCTTACATTCTCTACATTCCAGAGAAGGGGTTTCAATGCTTGAAATTGTCCGACACCCCTTGAAAAGTAAATAACCAGCATTTAAAAACCACGTTTTCGCGATATTAGTCACATTTTTCTTTCTTTTTCCTTAAGAAAATTTCCAAATCAATAATATTACTGATTTTGGTTAATAATTGTCAGAAATATTATTATTGTCCTATGATAATAGTATGTGACAATAATAATATTTATGACAATTTTTATCAATATCTGTCGATAGATAAGAGAGTTCGCCTATTGTTCATAAAAGTATAATGGGAAAGAGTATGCAGGTTTGCTGCTGGAAGGAATACTGAAAGAAGGCATGTTTACCATAAAAAATTTTTATTTTACCATATACCAAGTTTTATCAATATCTGCCCATAAATAAACGGGTTTACCTATTATCTATGATCAACATGGGAAAAGAGCTTGCAGGTTAGCTACCATGATACACACGTAAACTATGATTTTAAGCATAGATTGAAGGATCTCGAGCACATAAAATCTTTGACACAATCGGTCATGGGATGCTGAACCCGCTAGTCCTACGAGGCTACCAGCTTCAAAAAACAAACGATCACCCTCTTAAACTAACAAGATCAAGTAAAAAAAGTAAAATACCAAGTTTCATGCAAACGTACTGGTTAATAAGTGAAATATTAATTTTTCTTTATTCGCCTTAAGATAAACATTGGGAGTCCCAAAACACATCCTGTATTTCGACTTTTTAATATCTAGGTAACCATTGGAGATAACTCTAAAACTTTAAAATACTAAATTGTGTAGTTTTTCATGAATATTGATACTTGCTTTATGATCTTTTCATTGTTATATAGGGCGTATGTTTTAATATAATTACTGTGAGAAATCAATGCCAAATATTGGTTTTAAAATTAACTGTAGCACACAACTGAAAAAGTTGATTGGCCATTTACCGGAACCAAACGTCTATAAAAGTCGTTTGGCTGTTCTAGGGTTAAAAGGTGTGCTAATAATGAACACAGTTTTTATTTGTTGTTTGATCTTGAGCAACAGTCTGACCCTCGCAGTGCCGGTTGATTTAACACGTATTGTGCGAGTTCTACGGTTGCATCCCCAGGCCCCAGCCCTCAGCCCTCCCTCTCCGCCACACAATGGGACGCCGTGTTGCCCTGATTGATTGCCCCTCTCCCCCCCTGCCAGATCGACAGCTGCGGCCCCACAATTAGTTGGTCGTCAATGCGGGGTTATAATACTGTACACTCACACAGCCCTAGACGACTGTTCACTCCTGTGTACCGCTAAGTTTTTGGGAATGGGGTAGAAAATCTCGACTGAGCTGTTACTACTTGCACAAAAGCGAGTTTAGTCAGGCCCCTCATAACAAGGAAGGCAAAAGGCCACAGGTTGTGTTAATGGCCAGGAAATTCTGCTAAAATGCAGAGGATAAACTCTCGAGATCTCATTGTAGGGCCTAGCTTATTACTTTCTCACCTTATACTTCGTATATGGAGAAAATATTGTTTTCGTAAAAATGTTCGAGGTGAGAGTGGATATATCCGTTTTGAGACTCCCTGTTTATCCTGCAAGAAAGTTGTTTTCGGACTGATGCCTGGTGTGTACAAACCCCTAGACCTCTGATCGTCCGATTCTTTATGAAATCACGGATGCACTTTGGCTATAACTACAGGTTATTTTTTTATATTTTTGAATATTTTATTTTTAAGGGTTACCCCTAAAAACCATTAAAATATGAAAAACTAAAATTTCTTAAAATCCCCTCTAACGATTTTGGTTATTTATATGGTTCCATGCACTATGATACCACCCGGATGTCGAAACGAAAATTGTATTTAATGGTTTGACTATCTACATCAACTGCTGTTCATAATGCTAACAAATTACCGTTTTGAATCATTAGTCTAAAACTAACGGTTCCAGAGATTAGTTTAATTTTCAGACCATAGTAAAACTTGGTACGTTGTTAAAGGAGCGCCCAATACTATTCTTATGGAGAGAATTTTAACTTATTTCCTCCTTATTTCTCAACTGTTTTCCATGAAATTTGGTATGCATTGTAGAGTCACATCTCCCAAAAACAATTATCTGTAAGAATTCTTCTTACCGAAGATTGGCTGATGTCGTGCTCCAATGCAGCTATTCTCGTAGATAAATGTGGATTTTCAACAAAAGACTGCATAATATCTAATTATTTCTCTTCATCAATTAAAGGAGCCCGTCCTGGATTGGGTCTTTCTTTTACAGATTTTGTAACATTACACCGTTGAACAATTATTTTTGCCACTGTAAACCTCGTTATGGGATTGGTTCGATTCAGAAAGTCCTCATTGAATAGGCCCACTACTTCACTGTATGATGTCATACGGTCCCCATATCCTCTCATCATTAACACAGCAATTCTTTCAAACTCAGACATTATTCACCAGAAAAGTAAACATAAAGTGTTAATGGCTATCTAAGCTATGAACTGGTAAATTACAGATGGGAGGGAAGGATAAAGGAGAAAGTCCAAAGTAGATTGTTGAAACTGATAATAAGACACGGGAAATCCTAAAGCACGTTGACTCAAGTAACTAACAGCAGGACAAGGAAATAAATATGTTTATTATTGTAATCTTTGTTCTGTCAAATGAGCCTTGTCATTATTTTCACAATGTTTGAAAATATGAGAATTTTTTACATTGCTTTTATTAAAGTGTTAATTTTTTTTTAAATTAAATTTTCTTAACGTCTCTATTTTTTATTTCTTTGGAAATGAGGGGTCGCAAGATAGAGATTTGCATTAGAAAATATTTAGTTACCCTATTTTGCAAAAAATAACCCCCTTGTTAAAAATTTTAACAACCTAAAAAAGTATAAACAAGTGATATATAAGTTAAGCCCAAGGTCTCAAATTGATATCTCGGACCGTTTAAATTATATCCAGCAGTGTCGGGACATAAAACTCATTCTGTATAATGTACTACAAACCAATGTAGCCCACAATGTAATATTATATATAAATTTCCTAATATTTTGTACATTTTACTTAAATTGTAATCAATCATTGTCTCTTCTTGTTAAATAAATTTATTCTATACATTTATGAATGAGATATGATTGTATATTCTACGAATTTTATAATTTTTTATATAATCTCCAACTATAAAGTATAGGGACGATGGAGTGTAAAATTAGTAAAAACTAGTGTAGAATCGTAAGTGACAAGGTGGGCTCTATTTCCATATTATCCATATTTTGATTTATGGGTGGTTGGAATTAACCTGTAAACTTACCTATAGATTTATATACGGTATGTGCCTAGTATTGTCTAGACAGGCGACCATTGTTGTACAGAAGGACAGGTAGGCATGACGTGGAGGTTGACGACCTTAGTTGCGAAAGCTTTCACCTTGGCTTTTGTTTGAACGCATCGAGACCGAGATGAAAGCTTGACATGGTTGAAGGGTTCCCATTATTTCTGTATAGGCTCTTTGTTTGGGTCTGGCTATGTTTAAAATTGTTTTTAGTGGTTTTATAGATTAACCCTCAAGCACATATGTAGTTTAAAATTACTCGAGCGCATATATTATGGGGTGCTATGTTACGGGGTGTATTTACCCCTGTATTTAAACTCGTCCTCGTATCTAACAAAATAGGTAATGTATGACATATGTATCTAACAAACATATGATGCATATAGCAAAACTTTTTGTGATTTATAGGAAAAATTAACAAAACAGTATAAAATAATTACCTGAACGAACAGTATTTAAACAAAATAATGTTTAAAATGAACAAACCAAACATTTTCGTAATTTATTAAAAAATAAAACAAAAACGTGGTGTGTTAACAGCACCCTAATACATAAAAACTATTATAAAATGGTGAAATAAGCTCTCTGTAACTTCGATAAACAACTGACCTTATTCAGGAAGAAGTAATAGAAAAGTACTGCCAAGATCGTACCACGAGGGTGCTGTGATCACACCACATTGTATGTGCTTGAGGGTTAAGAAAATTTTTTCGAATTGTTTGTGCAAAAGAGCTATTGTGCTGTTCTTTGTCATGCTTGTCTTGGATTGTACATTTCACAGGAAACTCACGGGTTTAATTTGCAGATTTTTGTTTTTAATTGAGAGTGAATGATCCGGACAATTTTGATGGAATACTTTTTGACGAGACGACTTTTTATTTATTACAGCCATTTCCAGCAGCATTACCTGTCGTATTTTACATTTTAAGGCTCCCGCCTTCCCCTGTTTCGGGATCAAAGTTGAAGGTCCTCAAAAATACTATTTTATCTTTTAGTACAAAAAATAGGATCTTAATGTCTTACGTATATAAAAGAGGAACCAATTTTACACGTCTAGCTACATTTCGTTTTAATATTTTGAACGCAACATCAAGAAACACTTGATTGTAATGTACGAAAAACAGGTTATTTCGAATAAATACTGTATAACCTTTGATTACTGGCCACCGAAGCTTCTTTTCGTCCATCAGATCCAGTTTATGGCAAGTTGTTCAAAATTGTACTTTGATTAACCAAATAATACACTAAATCTCTGCATCGCTCGTTTTCTCTATCTGGCAACGTAATTTACAGTAGTCTGTCCGATGTGGATTATGCCTTATGTGCTTGTTGAAATTACTTAACGATTTAGGCTGTCTAAGGGACCAACAGAAGCTAATTGTGAGTAGCCTACTGCAGGTGGGAATCACGTACTGTCGCAAAACCAAGCATTCGTATGTCACTAGCTCAGTCACTGTTTCGTCCGTTCGGAAACAGTTTGGTCGCTCTGGGATTTTACACGGATTAACTGTAAGAACAGGAAGACTATGATACAGAATAATATTTGAATTGAAATCAGAACAATAAAATCGTATAATCTTTCCATGCGATGGGTGCGTGCGTTAGGGGAGGAGGATTAAATTAAAGTGAACGTCTGCCGTTGTTTGTATATTTAATTGCTCCCGCGCCGTGTGTGTGTGTGTGCGTGCGTTGCGGGAAGGGGAAGGGAGCTGTATCATGTGGCCTCCTTTGTTGGGGAGGGAGTCACGTGACCCAAAGGCGATTTCACGCTGATGGATTAGTTAACGCGAGGGGAGGGGAGGGTGCGTGGCTAAACCCAGCGATTGTAGCTTCGTTTAAGTAGACTAGTGAGGTTAATTTTAATAAGGATCAACGGTTTTATCTTGCTTAAATTTCGGATAGAAGCCTTTTCCCACCAGAAACTAGTTTACTACAGTATTGTTGTGTCGATGTTTTGGCAAGCATGAGTAGGCCGAAAACTTCATGGTCACCTCTGATGGTGAAAGTGTCAGTGTTGTGTGTCAATCATGAGTATATTGCATGTCGGATATCAGTAGCATAGTAAAGCTTGAAATGCATATTATTCCAGTTTTTTTGTACTGTCACTAACGTGTTGTCTAGTTGGCCATTATCTCTAAGGAGGAGTTATTATTCTCCATGCTAAGCCCATACATTTAATTATTAAGTCTGTTAATTGAAGAAATTTTCTGTAAAACTTTGTTTCAGCTAAGTATTTAGCAGTTATCTTTATCATCACAATAAATTCCATTTACAAATAGTACTAATAATAATTTGTTTATTTTCTAGGTCAGTATCATTGGAATTGGATTACCGACAACCCCTTAGTTGTAAGTATAAAATCTGTTTGTTGACAATAAACTTTTAGTTAAAAACATTAATGATCATTGTAACTGCTTGATCGTAATCATTAAATCTATATATTTTAACACGAATATTGTGTTAAACCTTGCAGCTTTACCAGGCGTTTCCATAACTATTACATCCCAGGCCTACATAGAACAACCAAACAATCCATGGAAAGGGATACAAATTTTAACGAAATGCCTAAAGTAGAGACTAGATAGATATAGCTTCTTAATTTTTAGCGTTAATTAAAGTGCACTACCTAACCTTGTAATATCTCGTAACTGACTTTTATCAAACAAAAAAACTATCGGACTTCGATCAACATAAATGAGTTTTACTTAGAACGTTGTCGGAACATTGCAGTATATTAGGCCTATTTGGATTTACGGCTGCGGATAAAATAAAATAGTTCAGTCAGAAAAATTACTCTTAATTACTGAATATTATTTGTTGAGGCCATGACACATTTTGAACTATCAAGAACTAATATGCCGACTGAAATATTTCGTTAGATAGCGACCACGGTCTAGGTTTGTTTCCTGTTAATTTTGTTAACACGAAACCTTAAAAAAATTTAAAACATGGACTAATAAGTATGCTAAAAAATTTAAAATATATGTAAGGTCTATAATCGGCAAACTAGTACAGTATGAGGAAAGTATCTTGTTATACTATAACATATTTAACAGATCATTACGACAATGTACCGTATTGTAGTTTTAATTAAAGCTGAGAATTTCTTTTCCGCATTTTATTCTAACAATTTCGAGGTTCATTAATGTTAGTTTGATGTCAACATTGGAGAGATAATTAAAACAATGATTAATTAGTGAATCAATCCCAGGACGATGCATCCGTTTCAACGGTTTAGTCTGATAGTTTAATTACATAGCCCAATTGGAAATAGTTTGTGTATTCAAAATGAATTCGCCAATTTTTTCGGGCTAACTCTTCGCCCCAGCTACGCAGCTAAGAGATCAAGAATTGATTTTATATATAGGGCTAGTGTGGAAACTTAAAGATGAATAATTCCATAACCAGAAAATGCTAAAATAGAAACCTCGTGACCTACGCCCTGTCATTAAATACCAGATCGTGTTTCTAACTCGTCTAGTCTTATAGTATTTTTAATTAGCAAATCGCAAGTGTATGAGGTGGTCCGCATATGTTGAACGTTTATATGACGTGGGTTGCCCCGTTCTTGTTGAACATATCACTCGACAGCGGACAGCCAACTATCGGATTAGCCCAGATCTGTCCCATTTGGAGCAGCGCAGCAGTGCTGGGAGGGGTCCAAGTCAATCTGGCCCCGCGCCATGCTCCATGGTCTGCGCTCGGCGTGCTGGCTGTTATAAATCTGCCGACGGAACAGAACCAACGTTGATTTATATCTTAGTACAGATTATGAGAAATTTGTATTGTGGCTTTGCGAATCTTCGAATGTGAATAATTAGTGATGTATTGATGATGTTTTCCGTTAAAACAACTTACGGAAATAATTCTACGATTTAGCGGTCATGACAGTTTGCACTCGTTATTACACCCAAGATTTTTCCTCAAAAAAAAGTAATTTAGGTTATGTTTGATTTTCCCTGTGGGATGAATGAAAACATAACTTTTAGGTTTCCGGTAACCTCAGTAGAGCAAAACCGGAAGTTAGTGTTTTATGAACCGTCTCTCAGCTGTTACAGCGCTTGGCTCATTGGTTAGTTAGATATAAATTTGGAGCGCTCCGCGTATGTGATTGACCGGTTACTTATCCGTCCCAGGGTGGTTATGAGATCATACCCCCTCTGGGGCGGGTAGTACTGCTTATACGTTCTGCCAACAGTGCGAAATGTGCCTGTTATCCCGCGGTAGCAGGAAAAAAATACTATAACCTACTATAAAATTCGCAGTGATCTGGTTGGTTTACGTTTATGTGTGTGGACTGTGAAACCTCCTTGGACCGCGTCGTGTATCGTAACGACCGCGCACCGTATACCGGTTGCCGGCTCCTCAAGGGCGGCGCCCCCGTGTTTATAACCTGCCCGGTGACCTTTGAGGCCATTAGTTATGCAACGCCCCACTCGCCGCGTTATTTATGTCCTAGTCACTGACACCGACGCTACACTACTGTACCGTGTTGCCATTACATGTGTAACATTTCAGAAGCCGCCGTCATTAGATAGTTTTGCTTGATAACTGATTATATTGCAAGACGTGTGCATATTAATTAAGTCAAAAGATGTTCGTTGATCGGATGAAGCACCCGGATATTCCACTCGCTCTCGTCCTCCCTGGCCGTGGTCAGGGGCGAGGGTGAGGGAGAAGGGTGGCAGACAATGGTGAACACAAAGCTTAACGCGTAACCCCATTCCTTTCAAGTGTGAGGTTACTAACCGCCTAGGAACTGTCCGTTCTTGTCAAGTTGGATACTAAGAGGGTGCATTATTTTGATCTGTATTAGTTTTGTTGGATTTTTAATTTACGATTATTCATTGTTTAGATTATCAACTTTAACTATATTCATCGCAATAAGAGCGAACACCAAATATGTTGAATTCGATTACTGTATCTGGTGTTTGCTGAAAAAGCAGACCCATAACCTCTTGAGGGAGCAATTTCTAATTAATGTGTCTCAAATAGTGTAAATGAATGAAAAGAGACAATTTAAGAGACAATGGCGACAAAAGCCCTTCAAATCGGCGATTGCGCCGTCAGAATGCTATGGAAGCTGGGGGGGGGGGAGTGAGACGGTGCGAGCTGCTGTAGAAATCCGCAATAAATATACAAAAGAGGCAAAACTGGAAATATACATTATTTTGTAACCCCGTAAACTTAAACTGAAGAGGTAAGTTGCCCCCTCCAATCGTAATTCCCAGAATTTATACCCCCATCGTCTCGTTCCGCTTTCACGGCTTATGGTTTCAGCGATTCCGGTGTTAGGTAGGGACTTTATTTTTGGGATTAACCCTGAGTGAGGTATGAGACTGGGATTTTCAGGGAATAAAGATAGATTTTTGGGATAAAACTGGAGCGAGCCGAATGTTCACATTGAAGGCTAAGGACTCCGACCCTCAATGACAAAAATTCAAGCCGTGGGGCATCTGTGAAAGTCCGTTTTTGCCATTCTGGACCTTTGTTCATCTGGTAAATTAATCAGGTTATCTTTGTCAGTGTACAAGCCTCTTTTCATCAATTGCACCAGACTCAATTTTCATTCTCTCTAAATATACCCACTTTGTAATGCTAACAGCTTTACCGGCAAAATAAGTAAGCTTAGGTGCATTCTCGTCCAGCGTCTCACAAACTAATTATCTGCGTCGTAATTAAGTCTGAGGCAACTCGGATCATAATTTCAGTGTGTTCAGTTGGCAACTCTAAGGGTCCAGACAGACTGTGATTGGCATGACCTTTTACGATGACCATAACTCTGAAGGCGACCTCATTTGCTCGGTGAGTCTGAGCCAGTCAGTAATCTCGCAGTCGCACAGGGCGATACCATCGCTGCGGCCTCGGTCCGCGCACTCGCGCAGTGAGAAGTGAGCCACCAGTGGCGTAGATCACACAAACGATTTTAGGGAAAGCAATCCGGACCCAAATGGACATCCCAGGATTTGAACCTGTGACCTCTTGGCTCTTGCACCGAAGTCCAAGACGCGAATCACTAGCCTAGCAAGACATCCAATTAATCTAATTAATTTATTTCAATTAATCTTATCTTAATTATTTTTTTGCGATTAATTTACCCAATTCATTTATCACTATTTTTGTATGAAGAAGAAGAAGCAATGAGGCATTGATAAGATTTATTAAATTTTAGCTATGAAACTACATTTAGGTTAAGTAATATGAAAAGAGAGTAAGATAGAGGTTTTATTTTAACCAGCGCAAATTTACACATCGGCAATTATGGCCTTGCCAGTCGGTGTACCGTAATTAATTATAACTCTACTAACATGGATAATACTGTACATAGAAATAATTTTCAATGGAAGATTTGAGATGCTTTGGTCTTGACATGCTGATAGTAGAGTATCAGTTCAGGATTTGCCACAGCAGGCACAGCATCCTTGAAACTGACAAGATCTCCATTTTCCTCGTTCTTGAAAGTAAATATACCAATCAACTGGGGTTACTTTACTCCCGGTTTTGCTCTTTTTCAAGAATTTTCAAGATTTAGTGGTATAATATTGTAATAAAAACCAAATTACTTAATAAGTTGCAGTATTTATTTTACAAATTTATTTATATTTTGCTGTAAAGTCACATTATATGCAGGGTTACTTTACTCCATTTTAAAAATATCAAGCAAAACTCTTACGAAAAATGAAAGCAAGTATCCAAAAACAATTAATTATTTGCCAAATAAGTGAATTTAAAGCTGGTCTAAGTACTTAATAAATTCAATTAATAAATAATTGAAGATCAAAGAACAATTATATAATTTGTAGTAAATTGTCGTAGGACGATTTCTAGTGTTACCAAGAACATTAACATGACACATACTATTTAGCATACATAGATTCATCTCTTTCTGGCAATGGAGTAAAGTAACCCCGTTTGACGGTATCAGTAAATAAACTAATGCAGAGTTCAAGGTCACACGAGTTGTGGTTAATCCTCTGTGAGGAAAGCGGTTAGCTGCAGCTCAGCTTGGCGATGAGTCTGCCAAGCTGCCTATTGAGAACACTTGACGGTTCGTGCTCGGATTCTTGGTACGAGAAATCACGGCTTTCACGGATTATGCCCTGGAACTGTTTACCTGTTCACCTCGCGCAATGTAGGGACTAGAGCAATTGTGTGGGTTCGACGAGTTGATGGCAAGTGATGTTAGAAATTAATTGTTTCTAAGCTAATGTGCTACGTTTTAGAAATTGTTGGAATGATTCCTTAAAAAAGAACAAATAAACTCTTTATTATCCATTATGTACAAATATATATTATAAAAATTTAATAAATTATAATATACAATCTAAACAGATTCATTACATTTTAATAAGCCTTCCCAGTACTTAATGGATAACTACCTCTTTAGCAAAAGCTGTGTAGAAGTGGCATCAAGTTTAATGCAGTTTTATGCAGTTTGAAATTGGTGTGCCAAATAACTGATTACCCAACTAATAACAAATAACTATATAAAAGGAACAAATAACTAACTAGCAGCCTAAACAAATAATTAATTAGTGCCATAAACATGTGAAATTACTACATTAACATTAGAAACCGCATTTAAACTATTTTTAAGGAGCATCCAACCCAAACCCTTGAAGCTAAACAGGCTTATATATATTCATCAATGTAATAAAAAGACTAATGACCACCATATACACATCAACAAGATACAATGACAGAACATGCGTTTTCTGTATAGGATTACATGTGAACAGAAGTAAAAAGAAAACAATTCCTCTGTATTTGCCAGGAAGGATAACAATACAAATATATGAATATTTCTACGTCATTTTTGGTAAATTATCACGTTTTGAAGTCGTTAATATTTCGCACACACTATAAATTGTCTTTGCTACAACCAATACCTGTGCAACAGTGTAGAATATTTAAGTGATGGGTGAATCGTGTATACTAAAAAGCAATCTCAACAATTTAGTAATATTGATTGTCAACAATCGATGGAGAATGAAATTCGTTCTGCTTGAAAAAATATCTGTCATAAAGCTATGACGTATTCTGAATTGATCTGAATGATGTGACCAGATTTGTCGTCTGTACACGCAGCTGATCGAGTTACTGAGGAGAGGGTGAGCACTGAGCAGGGGGGGTCAGATAACCTGTCTGCCCTTTGACCCTGGCCAGGTGGACAATAGAGACTTATCACGTTACAACACACGCCTCTAAAGGCCATGCCACACCGAGATCCGCCACTACCGCCGCGGGAGTACCGCACGCGGACGTTTTACCTCGAGCCAGTCCACACCAAAATTACCGCTACCGCGCGGTAGCGGTAGTTTTTTGGTGGTGGGGGGTATCCAGCTCTCTGCTATCACTTTGAATATCAATCACTAGTGATTAAAATGTCGTCCGATGTACCTTGGTTGAACCTCGACTTGGTGAAAAATAGTGTTCCGTGGGTGGGCGACTCGAGTAGTGACGAGGAATACTCTTAAACTCGGTGGCTTGAAAGAGGTCCAAGTGGGCTCACCCCATAAATGAAAAGAAAGAGACGGATGAGGAGTTCCATTACATTGTGGCAGATTTGGAACTGGATGAAGAAAGGTTCAAGCCTACTTCAGGCTAAACCCAAAACAGTTTAGTGAAGTGTTGTCACTAGTTGGAGAACATATTAAGAAAAATGATAAAAACTACAGGAAATCAATAACCGCAAAGGAGAGATTGGCTGTTTGCTTATAGGGCAATAGAGTCAGAAACTTCTTTGCGCATGCGCAAGACCAAACGCCCGCAGCGGTAGTCTGAAAAATTCGCTCAGCAAGCGGTACTGGCGGACACTACCGCACGCCCGCGGGCGCGCGGTAGCTCGGTGTGGCTTGGCCCATTTGATAACATGGTGAGCGAATTTTAAAAGTTCGCGTCCGCCGCGGTAGCGAGCTCGGTGTGGCATGGCCTTCAGTGTTGATAATCCTTCCACGACAACGGCTATTAGCATAATGCTTCCACCTGGTGATAAATTACCTTGCGAGATGCAGTAAAGTTCGTCTTTCTCAAAATTTTCCAAACCTGATTAGGGACTTAATCTTGATATTTAAAGATAAACTGGGTTGATTGATTGAATGAAGATTTTATAGCCCTAAGGGTGAGGGAATTTCTACATTTTTGTTATTCTTTGTCATATCCTTGAGTCTATAAATTAGCTCAATCGAAACAGGCCCCATTGACAATCACTGGGTCCTGGGAAGGTGGGATTTCATCACGTTCGTGGGACCGAGGAAGCATGATAGCCAATATATATATATATATATATACACTCGCATGAAATTTCCCCTGTGTAATAATGTGAAGTTTCTGATTAATCTTTATACTGTATTATTACAATTGTCAGCACTTCCTTGACTTTTTATCTTAACGTCTATACATCTTTCTTCACTGTGTCAATATAACTTTTAAATTATTTCTTTTTCAACCACGTAAGTAATCCTAAAACTGAGCGCCTCGCGAAGCTAAAAAAATGGTAGTCAAGATAATATAAATTATTTACTTTATTGGTTAAAAAAAAGTATAATTTTATAAGAATAAACTATGCAAACCCCTTTTGAATCATACAGAAACAACTATGCTTTTATTGCCTAATTTTTTCTAACTCCTATCAGACCGCCCCGTTCGGAAGTGTCACATAAAAATTTTTATCAGCTATGAAGCTATACAAGGTTTTAGTATTTAAATCGTCTTAGATATAGAAAGAAAACGTTTCCAGATATTTCTTAACCATATAACAAAACTAGTTATTACCCTGAGAAACCAGTAAAGAGAAATTTTTCCTATTGTGTTGGTAACAAAGAAGCGAGGCACTGCGGATTTGCGGGAAAGGAGGAGAATGTCTAAACCCCTCCGACCCCCTTTTTTATTTGAACACGGCATTTTTGAGCAAGCGCTGTCTCGCGCCAAGATACGTTTAATCGATGGCCATTGTTAAAAAAATGATCCAAAATATATTTTATTTATTTACTCCACCTACTTTAATTCTATTGGTAAGAAACAATATATTTAGGGCGGAACTTATAGAAGAAAGCATGGCGGAATAACGTTAAAACAGGTTTGAGCGAACGCACCTTCGGGCGATCGCATGATCCCCGTATTGTCTACTACTCAATTTTTTTAAATAGCTTTTTATCACTTTAACTCTTTACACAATGGACTTTGAATAAAGAATTACTAAATTTTATTTAAGACAACCGCTCGTCATCGCAGGTCAGTGTTCGTTGTTCAATGTTCGATAGGACGCACTTCTCAACATCATCGCCAACGTTCATCCCGTTGCTATTTCGGATCAGCGGTTCCCAACAAATAATCTTATTTTAGAATTATCTATATACCTTCCTTTTTTTAATTAATTGTATTTTCATTATTCGTTTATAAAGTCCAATATCCAACCGATAGTTGTAAATTCGAATCGTTACACTTACATTTCTTATAAAAAAGTATTAAGCATATCCCATTCACATAACAAAAATGTTTGTACTGTATTTACTTCCCTGTGGGAAATAGGTTAGATCATGGATATGTCTAAAGGGAATGTTTTCAGATTATTTCAACAGCTGTTGTTATTCTTTACATTTAAAATTCAATACAATAGCTCTTATTTCTATGGAAACCTGTTACATATTTTCCATCTTAAAAATTGCCAACATCTAACCCCCCCCAGAGCTAAGACATATCCATGTCAAAATTACATACTATTATTACTATTACATACTGAATGATCAATAAAATAACAGGTTACAAAAACATCCGCGATGTACAAGACATTCGCTATCTGGTCCGTGTCGATCGGCGGCGCGCATCCGCATCCGCTTACAACACCGTAGTAACGGACGCTCGGGATGACCGGAAGTAGACAATCACGTGATAGAACTGCAACCATTTGTATTTCCGGTAGAACCATTCAGGTACGTATTGAGCATTGTTCTATCATTTAGAATGGATGATTTTACTTCGTAGGTTCCAGGTAGAAAGAGAAAAATCATTTGTTTTGGTACAAAAACTTAAATCCGAACTCGGTGAGCTCAAGCCCCGGTTAGCGAAGTTATTTACAGGTATTGTAACTCACCAGTCCTACTGAACATATCGGTTCGATATTACCTGAAGTATCGGGTATTAGTAATAATCATTACCTTAGTTTCAAATTTAATTTAATTCGATATTTTCTTTACTTTGTCTTTCGTTATAAGTTATTTTTAGACTAGGCCTACCTATAACATAATAAAGACTGGAAAAGTTTCCTGGGGTTGATTAAAACTTGTCTGATGCACAAAGGCTAACGCAAGGAGATAGCAAAATAATAGGTATAAACGATAAATTATTAGTGTGAAGTTGTTGATAAACGTAGCAAAACTCGTTTTAAGAACTAAATTAATTAATCGCCCATAAAACGTAAGTCAATGTTTTCTTTTTAGGGTTTACACCTTTTTCCTTGTTTGTGTACTTGACCAGTCGCGGCAGTACGCTGTGCAACCGAACAATTTATCAATCGAATACAATTTATATAAAGGTTACAATTTACCACTCAATTTTGTATGCATTTCATGGAAACAAACTTTGATATCATCAGTGGCGAATAATGCAACATTTTCAATACACTTGTACCTCTGTAAACTGGAAGAATGGTTCTTAAAAAGTCTGGGGTAAGTTAGTCATCTCATTGTAACCTGGAACTAGGCCATTCGATTTGACATTGGTTACTGGGTTACGTTCAACCACTATCACATTCAGAGGTGCTTGTATCTGTATACGATCCTTGAACTAGTAATTAGAGTAAAACAGAAAAAGGACAGTTAATTCATTGAAAACTACATAAAAGTAGTAATTTACCAATCAAGTTTGTTAAATTATTCAGTCGGGAGGTATTGTCAATAATAATAAACTTTTTTTAATAATTAAGTGGAAGTTGTTAAATGATATACCCTTTATTATTTTACAAGCTAGACAAGCAATAGCGTTAAAACATCTTTAAAAAATTCAGAAGAAAAAAAGACATTGGCAGATATTTGGTTTTTTGTTTATAGATGATTGTTCTTTTCATTTAAAAATTAAAATTTCTGTATTGGAATGATTACCTGTTTAATTTTAAAACATGGTTGTAGCTGGTGCTGGGCCATAAGTAGGCCTACATATAAATTATTGGGAGTTCTTCTCTCATATAATTAAGTTTAACTTTCTGTATATACATTTATTGAAGGTTTTATAACTTTTTAGAGACAGAGACAGTATAGTATACACAATTTTCAATTAGGTCTATTTATTATCGTTGCTACAAATAATAAAATCAAAGTAAAAAAGGTAAAATCCTCCGGTTAAAAAAGAAAAAAAAACAGTTACAAAAGTAATTTGATAAATGATAGTGACTCAATTTATTAATAATATTTTTGATGGCCCGCACTTCATCAGCAAGACCATAGACCAAGACCATAATTTAGATGTATTGTTCAATGCTAATTATAGGCTGAGTTATATCAGTAATCTTATGTCCAACCCATTAAATTTTCCAACAGCAGTTCTATTTGTAAACAAAATTAAGGTGGCAGTCAACTCACAGAAAAATCTATCAGGGTTACGAAATAACATTACTATGTTAGGAAGAACAAATGTCACAAAGCTTGAAAATTATCCCATTTTTAATCACATTAATTTTTATGATATCAATCTTGTTAGATCTAAGTTAAAATTAGTTAAGACTTTTCATTAATTGCAATTATCAGTAGGGCCTACGTGTATTTTAACGTTTAGCCTATAATATTAATTGTATTTAACATATCTAGTATGACCTTCAATATTGAATTATCTGTTATAAGAAAACAAACTATGATCAGTAACTAAGATCCTTGTTTTGCAATGAAGCAATGACATTTTCTTTTATCCTGGTGATTTCCAGCTAGCTGAGGTCACCTTTTTTACTTACTCCAAAGAGAACTTGGGGTTGGCAGACCGTACTAAATGAATTGTATTGATTCATCCATTTGTAATATTTTTCCAATCTTTTACCGTGTTAACCCACATTATGCCTCTAAACGCAGTCAGAATAATATTGATTTCCATTATGCATTTATGTTGCCTCATTAGCTGTTTAATTACTAACCTATATACCATCCTTAATCAATTTCCATTATTATTTATCAGGATTTATTTTCCTCCTGAATAGTTTGGTTCATGGAAAATTAGTCTGCAGTTTGTTCCAATAAATCAATTAGATCTAAACCTTTTTATAGTTAACACTATCATTTTGAGTGTTTGTCTACTTTGGGTCTTGAATCATAATCTTTGCTGTGTTATCTGAGTAAAACCAATGTAACGAAAAAGTATGACGAGAACTATCTATATTCTTAAGTGAAACTTTGAAACAAGTTGATTAAAACTACATAGCCTATTTAAAAAATAGAAAATTCAGACAATTGGCCTGGTTTAGATAATATTGTTTCAAGTATGATCATTCCACCTACATAAATAATTTTTCATGATGTAGATTAAGGCGTTCATTATTTTTCTCTAGTGATACCACAATGTAGCCTACACCTATCCTAGTTATTTGCAAAACCAGTATGGTAACAAAGAAACTAGCTATTTCTTAACTTTATAGTTATATGACTCAGATAAGAAATGCCCTAGTTTGATTATGTTTATTGCTGAGTTTTATAGTTCTTGGAGAAACCAAAGGCAAAAGTGGTGGACATTGAGGTAGTTAGGCCTACTATTGCTGTAGAAATAAAATTCTGAAGGCCAGTTTAAAATGACCAGATTCATATACACCAAGGAAACAATTAATGCAGATGTAACAATTATAACAGCACCCATTTTGGGTTTTTATATTGTTTTTAAATTAGGCCTATATCAAGTCTTAGTTACTATTGTGACTTCTGTTTCTAATCTATAGGTAAGATCAGAGTGGCACACCAAGGTGGGTTTGGGGCTTATGGGAATATCCCTCAACAAGAAGTGGAAGGGGTGTCAGAGAATATTATAACGTTAGAAGTAAAATCTAGTAAGGTCTAGATATTTTAGACAGTTTAAATGTAAATGGAAACATGCCTCTATTCAGTAAATAATTTTTATTCAAACTTCAAGATTTGGTTACATATGATATTGTAATTAAATTTATAAAATTTCCAACCATGCAAACTTTTATTCTGGCAAATACGAAAAGTGTGATGTACATTGGTGGTTTTAATCAAATTATGCCCTAGTAATTTATGGTCTGAAAAAATTAGAAGCAAAATTATCCAAAATTGTGGTGACTTTTTAAAGAATTTTCTTTTATATTTTCAACATTCACAACGTTTATAAGATTGGCGTTATTTTATCTTACCTCCAAGCGGAGTGAAAGCCATGGAAAAATGAGACCAATCGATGTGTCCAATCAGCTGTAGCTGAGAAATCAAATGTTTTCATTGTAGAAAATTTGTAAACAAACTTACTCTCCATAAGGTTAACATTAGAAATTTAAAACACCATAAAATGGAAACTTAAATATTAAATATTTTTTTCACTAAAACCTTCCCGAACATATATAGACCAACTTCCTAAAATTTCGTGGTGATCGGATGAGTAGTTTGGCAACGCATAAAGGACATACATACATTAATTTTTATATATAGATATTTAATTTTGTGTCTTTTGAGTATACATACAATTAAAAGACCTATGAAATGTTATAGATTATACTGGATTATCCTCGATTAACATTGTGGAATTGTAACAAAATTAACTGAATGCAAATCAAAAGCCCCTGAACAAAAAAAATATTCTGAGAAATATTACTCTGAACTGGAGGTTGGAGGGGAGTTAGATCACACAAATGAGCATAGAATCAAATTCTAGTTCTATTCAATATAATGTATTTCTTTATCCATAGAAATTTCTATTCATTACTCTTTGGAGCACCCTTACACCCATCTCCAGACCAAAACCAGAATAAGTTTTTAAAGGGGATAGCTGAATAAATTAAAAAATTATGTTTGATATACTAATAATCCAGTGCAAAATAAATCCCATGCTAAATAAATCCATTACAGTATCATATCCATACTAATCATTATTATTCTATCCAACAACCAACTGATATTAATTAAGTACTTGATGGTAGTGTTGTGTTAAGTAGTACTTTTAGTGGTACTGTAGTAGTTAAATAGTTAGGATTGTGGTTTGGACCATTCCCAATCAAAATAGCAAAAAATTCCAATGGTATCGGAAATACACACAATAAAATAGAACTGTAGATAATCCGGCTTTAGTACTGAGCTACTTCAAACATGCACTACAGGTTACATCACACAGCTGAAACAGCTGTTAAGAGTGTAATCTATGTTCCACTGATTAGATAAACACCAACACAAGCCCTATCATGACTTGTTTGTTTAAAAAGCCCCTTGCTAAGAGCTTTGAGTTTACTCAGTACTGTATGTGTCTAAATATTTGTTGGCCTAACCATTAACATATTTTGTGAAAGTATAAATAAACTTTAACATTAGACTGTTTTACTTTTAAGAATTATTTAATGTTAAATTGATACTTTTACAGAAGTACTAAATACATAATTAAACAAAAATATTAATATTTTCATAAATTTAGTAGTTGAAAAAATAAAGAAAATCAATTTATGAAAAAATAATAATTGACAAAATTGACTATGCTATAAAAACTCATCTCATTAGCCCCAAACTGTAATTAAATTAAAAAGATAAGATATACCTTAGTCAGTCTACAGTACAGATAAAATATAGTAAATAAACCTTTGAACTTCAGACAGACTACTAAGGTATACATTATCATTTTGACTTTGTTCGGTGTTCTCAAAAAATACTGTTGCATTACTGATGAAAAGGTATTGTTTTTACTTGGTAACACATATTGTGGTGCATTCTTTCTTCATCAGATGTTAAAATGGTCAGAAAAAATAATAGAACTAGTGTCAGAGTCAGCAGATGAATTTGTTGTTAATATGTTACATGGTGACCGTTACAGCTAATGCAAGTGGTTATTTTAGATTATAAACTACTATTTTTATATGTAGGCACCATACACATTTAAATTGTGCTAGGTTTGGATGAGTAAAACTAGGTATTCATATCATATAGATATAAATATCATGTTTTTAAAAGGCTAAACATTACGTTAAAAACTAGATTTACTCTTGTTTCTGTGCAATTTTTAATGAAAATTGGTATGAAGCTTAAGGTTTCATCACTCAATAAAATCCACTCAAAAATGTTTTTATTTAGGCCTACTTCCCTGAGGGATATAGGAATAGATAATGGATATGTATAAAGGGAATGTATTCAGTTTCTAAACTTAATTCAAATTTTAAAAAAATTATTAAAATAAAATTTGTTTTCTAAACAGTTGTTTTCTTCACTACCCATATGATGTCACTAAGCAAATGAAGTCTTTGTTTCAAATGTTGGTCTCGCAAATTGCCAACACAGAGCTAAGACCTATCCATGTCAAAAAGTTTGCTATTAACAGTGTGAGTGGTTGGGGGTAGTTAGGTATATATACCAAAATTTAAATTTATAAAAGATTAATTTTAAAGGTAAACAAATTGTTGTATATGTTCACTGATACCGATTTTTTGTAAATATTTACGTTATTAAAAGTATTCAAATAATATTGTTATTACTTGCTTTTCAATTTTAAACCTAGGCATTTTAAGTTAAATGGTCAGTTTCAACAGCAGCTATTGTCTGTTGCAGGAGATAAGATGGTCGTGGGGGGTGGGCCGGGGTCTGCGTGGCCCGCAGCTACCACCTCTGCTCCCTCATGGCTGGACCAATGAGAGACACCTCGCTGGACACCAGCCACCGGACCAAGGTAATATATCAGCTGAGTTTGACACATACATCCGGACCTACAGGATAAGAGAATAATTATTAGTAAAACAGATGAACCTCATATATATTCCATCCTTCCATCTCCAGCCTTTCAGACTTAACATTTATCTGTATACTTTTTCTAAGAACCCACAGTCAAGACCCCTGTATTATGTATTTTATTTCTATCTAGGTCATCACTCAAGCGGAATTTCCCTTACTTCCGCCCGCCGCCCATAATATTCATAGAAGGTGCACATCTTGTTGCACCTATTGTTAAGACCGTGTTTCATATCATAGTAGTGTTTCGTTTGTGATTGTGATTAACACGTTGGTGGCTCTTAGTGTGGAGTTCAAAAGTGAAGTAATAAACACAAAAGAAGGAACCTTGTATATGAATAAGGTGGACATTGCTAAGGAGTTTAAATAACACCAACAACTGTTCAAACAATAGTAAAAAATAAATAGAAATATGAAAACGAAAGCGGACTTTCTAGTCAGAGTAAAAACGGTAAAAGGCCTGAATTAGAGGATGTTGAAAGTGCTGTCATGTTATGGATGAAACAATGCCGTGTCAAAAATGTCGTTTATCGGTTTTGGGGCCTGTACATCAAGAAAAAGCTCAACAATTGTCCGAGCAATTGGGCCACAATGGTTTTCGAGCAAGCAATGGCTGATTAACCCAATATGTAGCAGTAAAACATACAGTATAACAAAAATAAACATATGCCTGAAAATCTACTTCAAATAGAATTTGGACACTTTAAATATGCTTTATTTGGAGGTTATAACGAATATTACGAATTTATATTACGATATTACGAATTTTGGCAAAATTCAACATTGGCTTAATGAACCTGGTTTTTAAGAATACCCCCTATATAACATAGGCCTATAACTTTCTTAGTCCCTTGAAATTCGTTAAATTGAGGTTTCACTATGCAGTAGTTTATTATGTATCTACTGAGTAAATGAGATAATCTGAATTCTAATAAAAAAAAATAATGTTCTTTAAAACGATACCAAGTACAAGGTTTTCTGGTAAAAAAAAAACATTAAGACAATTATTTGAATTTCAAATTGTTCTTATGACAGGTCCTCATAAAATGGCAACAGTACTGCAGATTCTTAATCTGTCTCTTTAATTTGTTCCATTAAAGAAATTTAGGATATAAATCAGGTAATGATTAGAGTTAACACTTTTAAATTTACTATGTACTGTATTAATAATTCACAAAACTTAAGTTTCCTCTGAAACAGGTTATATTTAAAGTCGACATGTCGTCAAACCTAATTTTAAAGTAGACTATAATGGAAATAATTAATTTGACTTGAATTTGAGATGAAGTTGTGATAGTGTGTGTATGTGACTACAGCTTTTGCTCGCAGGTGGCAGACCCGCGGGCGGGGACGGCGGCCAAGGCAGAAACCAACTTCGAGTACGATGACAATGAATGGGATATCGGCATCGGAGACCTCATCATAGACTTGGATGCCGACATAGAGAAGACCGACGAGAAAAGCAACATCGCAGGAGCAGGAGCCATGGCATCGTCAGCCCCTGCGCCCCCAAAGGGCAAACTAGCAGTCGAGCACTCTGCGACTGTCGACAAAGGGCTCAAGATGAAGATAAAGCGTACCAAGCCGGGCACCAAGAGTTCGGAGGTGAAACATGAGATAGTGAAAAGTGGTGAACAACAGAATGGAAATAGTGTAGGGAGTGGTAGTGAGAAGCACAGTGGGAATGGAAGTGCGAATAACGTGAGTGCGAATGCGGGAGTGAAAAGAGGATCTAGTGGTCATCGTAGAGACAAAGCGAGAGAAAAACATGAAGTGAATGGTGTTGTGAGGCCAAATGTTCAAAGGGTGGTTTTTCCAGTGACAGTGTCAGGGCCTGGCCCCCCCAATGCACCAGGACCTCCGCCTAGTGAACCCCCGCCTGTACCCTCACCTGCCCCTGCTCCTCAATCCATCACCCCTCCTACCCCGCAGCCACCACCCACACTACCCCCACCTCCCACGCTGGAGGAATCCAAGGCTGTGCCACCTTCGCCTTCTACGACCGCTTCAGCTACTTCAGTTACGGCGGTACCACCTGGTTCACCTCCAGCGGTACCTCCTAAGAAACCTAAGATGTGCCCTTCGGATATCAGTAAGGTACGTTAATCTCTTCATTTCATTTCTATCTTATTCAGTATGTTAAATCCATAGTAATATGGGGTGTCAAAAACTCAATAGTCTTTCATGTTCTTGATCACTAAATATGTTATTAACATTAACCCTTTGCGCTCGTTTGGCCAGTATTACTGGCCGTGCGAATTCTGCAGATTGCTCAGAATTATTTTGCGTGATGTTGTCCTCGTCGCTCGGGCGGTTAGCAGTACTGGCCGCGCTATATACTAGTGATGGGACTATCACTTCAAACTTCACTTCACTTCAACTTCAACTTCACTTCACTTCAAACTTCTCACTATCGACTAGTGACTAGTCGACTACTTTTATACATCGACTAGTCTAGTCGTAAAAACTAGTCGACTAGTTTTCATGTTGTGACTAGTGGCATTTGCTCTGCTCTCCCCCTCCGGCCCCTCCCCCGCTTCGTAGTTTGATCCATACAAACTACGATTTTTGTACTTTTTTTATAAAAATAGATGTACTATAATCAACTTTGTGTTTTATATATGTTTAGTTCTTTTTCAAACAACAATAGTATTTTATTGTTTTCTTTTTTTACTACAAATCTAATCAGTTTGATAGTTTGATCCATACAAACTACGATTTTTGTACTTTTTATAAAAATATATATAATAAACTTTGATATATATTCGTTGCTATATATGTATTCGTTCACTCCTTATTTGTGTGATAGTCGACTAGTTAATTATAACAATAAACAAGTACTTCGTAAACCTTAGTAGTCGACTATTTGTATTCACTAACACAGTATTTAATCACCCTTAAGATTAATTTTTACTAGTCATACTTCCAATCGAATAGTAAAAACAACCGACTAGTCGACTAGATTGGTAAATAACTCACTGACGCATCGTTCATTGAAACTAGTCGTGCGGCTACTAGTCGACTAGTTAAAACAACCGACTAGTCGACTAGTTTGGTTACTAGTCGGTTAAATGACTAGTCGACTAGTCGACTACCCCATCACTACTATATACCATACGAGCTCGGCAGCCAAGTTGGACAACCTTTCCCACCAGCTAGGAATTATTTTTGTGTCAAACCTGGTTTGTTTACAACAATATTTGTAAGGACAATTAAAAGCCGTTATTAACGAATAATGTCAATATAACATTATTTATTTCACAATTAAATAATATAATGAAAAATTTTCGTCATTATTGGAGGAGTATGATGAAACATTTTCGTCATTATTGGAGGAGTATGATGAAACATTTTCGTCATTATTGGAGGAGTATGATGAAACATTTTCGTCATTATTGGAGGAGTATGATGAATACATCATACATCCGAGTGCACAGGACAAGTTATAAATATTTAATCCGAGCGCAAAGGGTTAAGGAATTATCTATCAACAAGGGCAGCCAAAAGGGTAGATGAACAGTTTTGCCTTATGAAATTGCAATTTTTTAAGATAGTACATGTGAAGAAAATAAAATACTAGTTTATATTGTTAAAAATAATTATGTTTGGCAAAATGTGAAGCTTCATTAAGTCAATTGTATTGACTAAATTGTTATTTTCTCTCTCCTATGTAATAGAGGAAAGAGTAACAATTCCAATAGTTTTTTTATGATGGAAAGTAATTCCTGCAAAAATGATTATAGTAAAAAGTTTTTTTTCAAACCAACCAATAATTTGTATTAAAACCAAACACAGGATGCCTTTTTACTAGCTCACCTACATTAGGCCTCCAGATTACAGATTACATGTAGCAAGCGAGGTTGAGACCAGTTCATGATGTAATCTAACCTTGAACTTGGCTGACCACTTGCGTTTGAGTTATAAATAATGACCAGTTTGTCAGGACTTACTTGAATCACCCACTGGTTAAGGTAATGAATGGGCGTGCATATTTCATTAAAACAACAGCAATTACATTTGTTACTAACGAGTTAAAACATTATAGTGTATGCAATTTCTTAATTTGTGTAAAGTTTATTCAGTTTAAGCATACAACTATTCATTAAAATTTTTAAATTAAAAAAATTACCTCATTTAATTTTCTCCCCACAGTCGCCAAAAGGAATTAATCATTGACATTTATATTCAGGCTGACAAGTTTTAGCTAGGATTATGTTGACTAGGAAGTGTAATATTCACTTTTTAATACCGTACCTATCTGGTTCATAGGTGGCTAAAGGGGGATTTCTCAGATTTTTCAGGAAATATCGTCATCTTATTCAATTTTAAATTAAAATCCAGAAAAAACAAAGGAACAGTAAGGATTTGACACGTTCAATGCCAAGCCCTGTGCTAGAGGGTTTTAGGGTTTTTGTTACTCATTTTTGAATAAATTTTAAACATTAAAATCAAGAACAAAGCATTATACATGGTGAAGGAACAACTACAGACAAAATTAACAGTCAAACATAACCTTCAAACTCGGTCCATAGTTCCATAACCAGTGTAAATTAGTGCCCACGCAGGAACACGCTAACTGGTCGTCCGAAGGGTCTAGGATGGACACGAAGTGATGCGTTTATGTGTGATTCACGTCGAACGTGTTATAAAAGACTCACTTCACCACCATTACAATGCTGTGTTATTAAGATTTTGACAAAATGTTATTCAAACTTTATATATGACTCAAAACAAGTTGAACTTGTATGCTTCAAGGTGATTTATCATTACTATTCCTTCATAGTGAAGAGATTCCATAGTGGAACTTCATAGCATGCTGTCTACTGGTCGAATAATTCATAAGATTTAGTTTTAGGTTAATAAAGTCAAGAAAGCCTATCTTATAGGCCAAAAAATTCCTTTTCTGCTTCTTCCGTCTTAGGGTTTTGTGATCCCACTGACCAGAACTTTGCACTATGTGCCACCAACATCCTTTGTTGATTTTCAATCTCTGACTATCCTTGGCTTGGCGTCAAAATACTCCGGCAGATCTCTGTTTTCCTATGTTTCTTGCTCTTCCTATTCATGTCAACTGCGGTCTCAGAATAACTAATTAAAAATATTTGCATAGTTTAAGTTCGCTCAGAGCTAACACTTAGGGCCAACAACCGAAGGCAATTTATACAGGAAAATAAATGTGGTTATATTTTTGCATCTAGGTCCGATCGGACCAATATTTTTTTAATTTTAAATATCAGAGCAATAGTGAGAAATGCACTATACACACATTGTTTTTTTATCTGAAAAAATATATTGTATATATTTTACAAATTTTCATACATACTTAAAATATTACCGAACTGTTTTTTTCCTAGTAAAAAATTCACTATCTTTTGTCAAAATTTTCGGGTGAGGGCAGCTGTGTGGGTCAAAGTACAATAAAAGTCAGAAAATCTGGAGCTATAAATCCTCTAAATTTTGTAAAACCTGTTTAACACATAAAAAAATCATCTTTTAGAAACTTCCACCAACAAAGCTGCACAAATGGTGTATTATTCCTAAAATAATGAAATATATTTTATTTGAAAATAGGACAGCTTTACTTCAATCCACTATGAGCTCAAACATTATTTGTATGGAACTATTTCTAATGTTCAGTAATCAAAATGATTTTGCCTGTCAATTTTTATTTTTGGCGCCGTGTCAAAACTTGGTTTGACAACTCTCTTTCATCTTTATCTTCGCGTGTTTTTTCTGTTTATTGTGAAATCATTAATACATGACCATGTCAGTAAATATCAATTAAACTTTTTCAAAATCATATTGTTTTTTGTTAAATTATTTAATGCATTTTTGTACACATATTAGTAATTTTTAACTCATAAACATAAAACATGATTGTGAGTAATCTAAAATATTTCAGGAGTCTTCTGGAAACCCCATTGAAAGTAATATTATGTTTTTTCCATATAAACATTTTATATAGCCATTATCATTTGGTATATATTTATCAAATGTGTGACGAATGATTTTTTTGAGATTTGGCATAGGGCAACCTTCTTGAAAGAGAGACAAATAAAGGTAAAATAAAATAAACAAAATAAAAATTATGAAATTATAAATTTAGTTAATAATTAGTACATATCTTGAAATTCATTTGTAAATTTTTACATTCTTTCAATAATGATATATTTTAATTTGTACTTTTATAGAAGAACGACTGATCCAAAATAAAAATAAGATGATTTTAGTACTCACTACTTGTGTTTTTTACTAATTTATACATTTTACAAGTTTGCCCTTGCTTTATAAAATAGTTCTCTTAACCTGTTGAGGAGTAACGACAAATGAGCCCATTTGAGTACGTCCATCATGTGACGTTTGTTCCCCCCTGAGGATCCACGTCATATATTTGATATTTCTTAAAATATTACTAATAAATTAAAAATGTATAATGGTTTATTACACCTGACAACATTTAAGTAAAATAATATTATTTAAAAACGAATAATTTAGAACTGATGCATAATTTAACCCTTAAAGCGCTACTGAAAATCACACTCCCTGCTCATTTAGGTTGAAAAAATCAAAATTATATTTTCCCAATGTTCTTTTTGGATTTAGGTAGCTTGAATAAAGTAGAAAACAGAAATATGCTTCATTTTTATTTATTGAACATTTTAACACTATTTTTCAGGTTTCTGAAAAAGTTATTTTTGCCAAAAATTCTGAGCGCTTGAAATAAAACTTGTAGGCTTACATAAATGAAAAATTACTGATTCTAAACATGAAAACAGTGAGAAGAAACATGTCAATAAAGTAAAAAGATATTATGTACATTACCACTAAACATAGTTTTGCGTCGTATGATAAGCCTCAAAACAGTCATAAGTCCATTCACGAACGTCAGTCAAATTCCGGATCGTCTGGATGAGCCATGTTTCACTTTTTATTTTATTATTTAGATTCACAAACATTCACACTACATTATCTGTTTACTTCTCAAACACAACACACATAATCACACGTCAATGGATGTCAACAAACAACGATTGGAACAGTGAATACAGCTGGTCGTAGTGGCGCGTTAATTTTCTCGTCAAAAGCATTACGGGAGCGCTAGAATACAGGCCAAAGTTGCATAACATCTAATCTCAGTCACTAGAAATTCCATCAAAGCCGCCATATTGGTTTTGTGAGTTCATAGAGGTTAAAGCAACATTACCATGCACTCTCATTTGTTGTTGCGAACACACACTGGTTGTTTTGCGAACTACAGCGCAGTAAATGTGACGAAATGGCTGAAAGTGAAAAAACTCGGTTTCCGCGCCGTGGGACCCTACTGTGCCGCGAGAAAACTCGTCAGCCGCCCGGTAAGGGTTAATAGGCACGGTAAATTATGTTTATCAGGTTGGTAGCGTCGATGTTTCTCGAGAATCGGCATAGCACCAATGTGATGGTGCACGCTCTACTTAGTGTTCAACTGATCTTCTATCTGTTAGGTTATCCTAGTGATTTTTGTTGCTGTTTAGTTATTAACTCCTTTGTAATGGCCATTAACAGGCGATTACCGCTATACCCGCATTATTGTTTTGAAATATATCACACTCAAAACACGTTCTAAGAGATGTAACTAGTATGAAAGATGTCCAAATAGGTTTAACCCTCCAACGGTTTTACCGTCGATTAATCAACCCCACCGCCGGTTGTCGAAGGTTCACCATCGATCAATCGATGGTAGGTAAGCTTTTACAAAAAACAATGGTGTGAATACATTTTCGGTTAAAACTACATTGAATATAGTATAGTTGTTTTCTACAGATCATACGCTTTCCGCCGAGGTATGTTTCGTTTTGCTTACTCTATGCGTCAGAATTATATGTTAGTTAAAACATCGGTCTTCAGTTGTGCGGTTTTGTCGCTTTGTTTACAATGGTGGCGTTACACGTTCTCGTCGCGTTTGTTTGGTGTTCTGATGTTAATTTCACCATTTTAAAATTGATAGCAGTGACTTAAGTGTATAAAACTATATATTTTTTATTTTACTTATTAAATTTTGAAAAACTTGGCTATTTTCAATTTTTGACTGGTATTTATTTGCTGTGTTTTGTGGGGGAGCAATCTTTGAAAAATCTTTTGAAAAAATTTGTTTTATCAATTTCAATTGGATACACCTATCAAAGCCAAGATAAAAATAAAACATGTTACTATTATCTTATAGATCATTTAATGTAGATTAAAATGGTGTATAATATGTTATAGTTACTATATTTTTACTATTTTATGTGAAATTTTTAGTAAAAGCCTGCAAAAGCGCCAAAATGAGGTGAACCTCAAGGGGTCAAATAGTGAACCATTTATCGTAGTAATAAAATAAATATATTCAAAGAAATCCATAATTTTTCTTACTTCCGGGTGTATATGTAGCCCTGATATTAGGCACATCACATGACGGGTATACTCATCAACAGGTTAAAAATAATTGCCTTAAACCTTTTTTTAGCTCATTAATAAGATTGTTTGGAATAACTATATATTTTTGTGTAAAAATATAAATGTTGCATGGTAAATGCGTATTGACAAGTTTTTAAAATTTGTTCTTTGTTATACTTTCAAAAATTAAGTTAAGTGGAAAAATAATTTTGACTTAGTTCTTGTTTTTCAAGTTAACAGTAACGCCAGCAATTTTTACATTATCATTTTTATTTCTTGTGTAATTCCTTGATAAGTGTTATTTGCAATTTAATTGAAGCACTACAGAATCCGCTTCAAACATTTGCTATTTCTTAGGTGAGTCTGGTCAGCTAAAGTATGCCAGATCTTGAGATCTGCCAGAAAATCCAAAATTGTTGATCCAAGTCAGTGATAGCCAGTTAAATCTATGTAGATTATAATTTGGCAGTGCTAAGTTGTCTGAGTAAAGTTAGAGTGAGTCTCAGATAATTGCATTTCCCGATGTGGGAAGGGGAGGGGAGATCCTCTAAAGCTAGCTTCGCAGACAAGGCAGGGATAATTGCCAAACGCCGCACAGCATACTAAACACCTCCGTATTCTCTCGTTCAACTTTGTATCTTTATGGAATCATGTTATTTAGATTTTTACTGTGGATATTTTCCATTGTGGTTTTAAGTAAAACAAAGTTTCACGTTTTAGGATCTGGAATCTGATTTGTTCTCAGGTAAAATAGTACCTAAAATATAACACGATTAGTACATAATCTGGACTAAGCCGGTTTATGGAATTACTGCTAATCAAGTTCTCTAGGAAACTATCGGTCACATGAAGTGTTGATTTAGATTAGACTGCAAAACCATGGGCTCAATTTTCCCCCGTCATGAACTGACACAGAACTAAAAGTTGTATTACGAATATTTTTGGATTGTCAAATTTAAAAAAATGTAATTTTAATAAGCATTAAATAATATGATAGTTAAAGTTGTATATTATGTATTTCGCTTTTAAAGGGGGAAAATATGTGTTAGTTCCCTGATATCATTTCTGCCCTATCTAACTATATCTGTTAACTGCCTTTACCTTGCTTTTCATTTGTAATAATGGGACACTTTGAGTTGTAGGCTATATAAAAAAAATAATAAAGAAATTGTTTTCATAACCGATATTCAGAAGTTAAATCGAAGTTAAGTTATTTGGAAATGTAAACTAAGTGTTAAAATGTGAGACTGATAGTGATAGTGACAAATATGTGTTGGAGATCTTATTAAATTAACTAAAATAAAAATTGGTTACAGACCTGTCGTCTTTCAATTCTTGTTAATTTTAATGTATGAGATTTGAAAATGGGGCTATAACTCTGAAACATTAAAATCTATTAAAATAAACAAGGATGATTGAAAGACGACTGGTCTGTAACTAATTTTAATTTTAGTCAATTTATCAATCGAGGAGGCATATTTTGAATAAATGATTCAATAAATTACTGAGAGCTTGGATCAATCGATTTATCTGAGAATAGATTTTCAAATGTTTTACATACATGGTTATAAAATAATCCTTTTTATAGATTAGATGAGTACATAAACAATTAATAGTAGGTGTAGTTTAGTAAGGGGTTGGTTGGTAGGTTAGGTAGGTAGGTTATATTAGGTAGTAGATTTTAATTAATGCAGTATTTTGATTGTTTTTGAAAAGCTTAAATGATGATCACACGTGTATAAATTGACGATGTCTATTACAATATATGTGTATTGAAAAATAATAAATGATTTCTCTATTTGTCTTATCTATTGTTGTGGGAGTGAACTTTCCTAATAGGAACTATATTAATACCTGTATTTTATGGAATTCTGCCCTAAACTTAGATTAAATCTAATCCAAAACGATACAATTATATTATTTAGGTTTTTTGTGAAGAATTTGCCTGTAAAAACTGTGAAATAAATCTACTCTACTTTACTTGATCTTTACTTAACTTTACTTTAATCTGATTGGTACTTAATCTGAAGTAATAATTTACGGCTTGGTGTTATTAATTAACAACTAATAAATATTAAAGTTTTTGTAAAAGTATGTTAAAACTATCATGAGTATTTTCTATTATTGTAATCCGGAAAATTGCAGATTTGACTAATCTTTAAACCTACTATTTATAATTTGAAATTATTCACAAATACACTTGTCTTCAATAATTGTCTACACAACTTGTCTATACTATTTGAATGTATAACATTGTCTTTAATTTAGTCTTAAGGAAATTTAATTTCCATCTTGTCTGCTTCTTACAGATATACTAACAAAAATAGATACTAGATTATGCTAAAACTATATTTTAGGATACTAGAGATACTACAATGATATATGCAAAAGTTAGAGAAATAACAAAGCAGGCTGGTTGGGAGACAAGGTAGTAGGTATTGTGACGGTGACGGTGACGAGGGCAAGGCAAGATGGACTGTTTAATTACCCATGAGGCTCTCATGTAATGGCGTCCTCCATCCCGTGACGGTGGTAATTGGCTTCGCTCACTGCTGCCACGTAATCTCTGCCTCGGTATTAACACATCCTCGGCGTACCAACATCCTATCTCGCTTTGTATTTGGACAAACTGTTTGCAAATATTTCTTGAGTTAAAATAAACTGGTCTGTATATGCAATTGATTTTGTTAATAAATGCTGAAATTTAATTAAATTTTGTTGGGATTTTTTTTAAAAATTAGGCTTATACAAATTAAAATTATTGTTTTAATTGTGTTTTTATGTGTCATCTCAAAACTTTGCTCTCAATTTGTATATTCTAGACAACAATTTACAAAACATCTAAAATTTTTCTTATTAAATTTCTATTGAACTAGGTTTCCAACCTTTATGGGGGAACCAAAATACTTTATGGGGGTGTGGAATGAATATACAGTGTTACACTTTTCAGCACACATTTTTCAGGTTCAAGAACCTGAAAAATGAGTTAAGACTCATTTTTCAGTCTGTTCATAATGAATATTTGGAAATAATTAAAGATAGAAACTTTTTATTTTTATCATTCAAGAAAATGATTTCAATTTAGGAAATTTAAGCAGGCCTATTACGATTGATCTCATTATTTTGAACCATCCATAAATATTATGTAGAGAAATGTGGTTATCACAAGACAGTGATAAGCACATATTTAATTAAATATTTCATAATTTTTTAGGCCTAGTAAAATTCTTCTAGTACCTTGGCCATGGACCAGGAAAGATGTTTTTATGTATGATTTTTGTATATAACGTTTTTGCCAGATGTAGTATTTCCAAAAAAAAGTGGAATTAGCCTGAAATCTCGTTAGTTTGATCACACAAAAATTTGTAGATTATTTCCATTCTGTTAAAAATATCAAACTGGTATTTTTATGTATAAAAATTATTGGTGTTCATACCAACCATGTCTTTTATTTACAATTTGATTGTATTTATTGTAATGCTTCAATGGCTGCTATATGCAAATGATCAATTGCAAGACATTTATCATTATGGCAATGGCATCCATATCAATAAAAATAGAGTTTCGTCTGTACATTGATTAGTTATTAATTTTTAAGTTATTTTTACGTTATTTGGAGAAACCGAAACAAGTCTTATCTCAATTCTGTCTGTCTGTCACACTCCAGGAGGCATTTTACGGGGCCTTCTCCGAAAAAACGGGATGTTATACATTTTGCTTTCAGTTTTCAATGAATTACCTACTGGTGATAATCCATTAAGTCTATGTAGTTTAATGACTTAATAGAAAGAAAAACAAACAGCTGTCAAATTAAAATCAATATTAGCTTATATTGGTCATTGGTTATTTTAAACCCATTCGAAATCATACTATATTAAAAAGTTATTTCAACTTATAACTAATTTTAATAATGGTATAAATGTTCTAATCTTTATAATTGTAAAGTAATACTGAATAATAAAGCTGAGATTTTTTGAACTGTTTTGTTTAGGATTTCAGGTTTACATTTTGGTACGATAATTTTTGTCTTTAAACTCAATCCTACAACCCGTACAAAGGATGGGCTTACTGTTAGTATTTGTATAAAGAAGCAGAACACAGTGTTGGGAAGGGAGTAAATCCAATTTGTGCAGCTAAGAAGGTTCAAGACAAGCTGAGCACGTGTGACGGTATATGAACGTGGTTTGTGTTTAAAGCGCTTGTTTATGCTTCCGACAGCAACGGTAGTGTTGTTAGAGGGGGGGGTAGGGAGTTGTGAGTGTAGGGGTTTGGATCAATAACTGTGGTGGGGTGGGGCGCTTTACACCTTGGGGCGACATTTCTCCAATTATCCTGCCATCTAATTAACTAGAAATACCAGGAAATTTACTCATGTTAATAAATTCATCTTTCTATATAATTTTTTTCTCCATTATAATCATTTTAATTATAATTTCATTATATTCATAAAGTTAACTATCCTTTATGAATGAAGGGAATAATGTGAGCAGAAAACTATATCTTAATGAGCGCTTCATGGTTTTTAAGTCATAAATAAATCCTAATGAAGTAGTGTTAAATTATCAGAATTAGGACATCCTCATCAGTCATCATTGTTTGACATTGGAATATAACATATATTCAGTATTTTTTAAAATTTTTGCCCCCAAGAAGAATGTGACTAAAAAGTAATAAAAAGTATTGTAACCTACTTGAAAGTTTTTCAACATCCCAACTATGAGGTATTTTTTACATTATAAATTTAATGTATACTTATCCTAATAATATATGAACTTTATTTTTGATCAAAATAAAAAAGAGTTATGCCTTGGATGTTATGAGTTGGAGTTGTAGGGCAAAACAATAAGGCAGGTCTTTGAAAATATGTAATCCAGTGAAATTGTTTTTTGGCGTATTGTGTGTTATTGTTATGAGTATATGGTGAACGAGTATATGGTATGAGTATGTGGTATGATTAGTATATAGTTGAATTTGTTTGTAGGAGATGGTGGATGTGTGTGTGGGTACCAGTGTTGCCACGATCACAGAGCCAGATTGCTTAGGACCCTGCGAACCGGGTACAAGTGTAACTCTAGAGGGCATTGTTTGGCACGAGACTGAAGGTAACTATGAGTTGTGGCTTAAATTGGAATGATACCATCTGCTATAAAATTCTTACAGATTGTTGTGAAGAAATTTTTATATGAAAGATTTGAATAATACAATTTTTTGTCATGTTGAAAATTGTAAGCCACAAGTGGTAGAAATGAACACTTTTTATTGGTTTAGGAGTCAAATTATTTTATTCCTTGAATCGTTGGTCCATCCAGCTAACGACTAATACAACTCTTCCATATCTAGTAATGCTATTTCAAGTATGGTTGAACGACCTTAACTAGTTCAAAGAAATTAAGCTATTCCAAAAGTTATCAAATGCTAAAAATTAAAACCTTTAAAATGGCTGACATTTCTCGCTCAGTTGTGCTTTTTAGTTCCGGTTTGCGGCATTGAATTTCAATAATTAGGACCATTCATTTGATGTGCATATTGACCTGCTGTTATTTCAGAATTTATACTGACTCCTTATGAGACCAGAATGAGACCTGATATGGCAGAAAGATGATATTTCCTTCAAAAAGTAGATTTTTAGGTGTAGTGTTGATGTAACGAATCTTATTGATTAATCTATTAACGTTTATAAAATATTAAACCGGTGCAAGAATTATAAAAAACCATGTAGAATATATTATAGAAAATATTCTTAATCTAATAAGATATAGGCCTACCATTATTTAATTACATTAGTATCAAAATTTTAGAGATTGTAAATAGTAATGGTAGTCTTTATTAAATATGCCAGTAATTAATCAACATTGTCCTATGAAATGAAACTATTCATATGTAATTAACACTGTCCTGGTCACATTAGTGCCTGCCACCTATAGCAGTTCCGCATCTGTTACATTGGTGAGCAGCTAGAATGCAAACGTGCGCTCGGTAGCTTCTGTAGCTCGTGCACAGTGAGGTTTTTATTAAATTGTTTACTATATATCTGACCTAATAACAGCAATAGTAATAACAGTAACACTTATTAGTCCTTGTTCTTAAGCACAAGAACTAATAAGATTGCTAGATTAGGTTATAATACCTGCAGTCTTCAATCCAAGGTTCTTTTTTTCTTTTTACACAACTAGTTTCTGGAACAATGTTCCCATTTTCAAGTGTTCTTCAAGTTTGTCTTCAGGTTACTTTAGAATGTATTCGTTTGTAAATAAATAATATTTAACCCAATATAAGATAAGATAATAATAATAATATTAAGATATCATAATAATAAGATTGATTTCACACAAGGAGATTGATTTCAAAATCAATCTCAAACAATCTTAAACCAGCATCACATTTTACCAGTATTGATGGCCAACTACTTGTAAACAAGTCTAAAAATAAAAATAATCCAAACAATGTCCTGTGATCACTTTTGAACGTCCACACACATAGTTCCCCAAGAAACACAGACATCAGAAGAAGTCGTGGTAGTTCCTAAAACAACCGCTAAAAAATAGCTTGTCCCGATATCTGAATCAATTCATGTCAGTTGACCTGCAGTGGCAATTGGCGTGAGTTGTTTTACTGGAATAGGGTTTGGCTATACGGTATTTGTTTACAACAAGAACATCAATTCTATATCTTGAATCGTTCAATTTTGTTCAATAAACTACCATAATCTTTTGTTAATTTTGTGTTTTTCACTCAGGAGTGTTGGTGGTGAATGTGACTTGGAGAGGAAAGACTTATGTAGGAACATTGTTGGATTGCACAAGGCATGACTGGGCACCTCCCAGGTAGGTCTCTCATGAACATCTACTGTAATTTAGTTGTATATCAAATATTATGTATCGATTTCTTAATTAATACATAAATTTTAAATTACTCCCTATGTACAATATAAACTCTCTAGTCTTCTATTCTCTATTCTAATATATACTTACTCAACAACATTTTCTAGAACGCTAGAAAAAAGTGTGTAAACAACTTGTGTGAACTTAAATAAAATAGTCTAAGATGTCTGAATATAAATTTAAAATTTTGTTTTAATGAGTTTACCAGAACTGTCACCGGTATTTTCTGTGGATTTTCAACACCGCTGGAATTTTTAACGTTTTGCTAGGGAGGGTCTGAACCCTGGTCATAGTGCCTAAGGTTAACTCTTATTAGATTATATTACTAATAATATAATCAGCTCTAAGCCCGACGGAAAATTGTAATTCAGTCCGTATTTAAACCTTGTAGTTGAAAACGGAGATTAAGGGAGTAGAATAGAATAGATTTTATTTTTCTGAAAAATAAAGTGCACTTGCTCACCATCTTTGTAGATGGTAAAATAAATTAAACTGTTAAAATAAATTATAATATAATTTTCACATGTTTATATGCACATATTATGTGCGCTATTTCTAAATAATAATTGTTGAGAGAACGTTAACACTAATCTTAAAGTTATACAAAATTAATACCTAAGGAAATAATTTAGAAAAAAAATCCATCCACTTATCTCTATACTCCAACAAAATCTTCTACCTTCATTTACAGAAAAATGCATGGCCTCCAAAGGCAGAGCCTGCAAGGAGGTTCTAACAATGACAAATTTCATGCAAACATGCTTAGAGTTACTTTTCAATTAATTATAGTTTGTTATCTCTCTTAAATAAGAAAAACTATTATTGACACCCATTTTATATGACACCTAGTGTTAATATTTGGGAAAAGAAATGCTTTGTTTTTTATGTGTGTACATCTGTTAAAAAATCTAAATTATCAACATTTAGCAGCCAAGTTTTTATTTTTTTAGAAAATAGTCCTGGGTTTTTTAAGTATACCAATGTTTTAGAAATCTTACAAAATATTTTTGGCCCTAGAAAACAAGGAGTATTCCTTTTAGCGAATTTCCCATAGGGAAGAAGCTATTACCGTAGGTCTCATGGTGAGACTTAAGCCCGGGACCATGTTATTTTTTCTTCTTTAGGTGCCCAGAGTCCAAAAACAATAGTCGTTAAAATTTATATATATATATGTGTCTGTTAACACGATAACTCTCGTAAAAATGGTCCGATCGAGACCAAATTTGGTAGAGACGTGTATTCCTACAAATGCTCGGACGAGTTCGTAAACCAGACATATCGGTCAATGGGAACGGGTAGTTTGGGGGGGTTTTGTACTCCAAAATGGGGTTTTTTACGTTTTTCACGTGTAATTTTTAAAAATTTCTAATTTTATATTTCACTATTAGAATAAGCTTAAAAAACTACACAATTAAGTTCCTTAAAGTTTTTCTCTATCTCCAACGGTTACCGAGATATCCAATACTATAATACGAGCAAGGTTTGAATATATATATATATATATTTGCACACGGATCTCGAAAACGGCACCGAGGAATTCCTTTAAATTTTGGAAATAACTAATTTCCGAGTAGAAAATAAGTTCTAGATAGGTCTAATGTCCAGGAAAATTCTGGTTTTCTTGTAATATTAAGTTTGAAATCTAAAAATTTAACATTACGCTAATGGAGAATCAAATGTAAACAATACAATCAAAACATCTGTTTATAACCGTTTGACAGTTCTTGATTGAAGATGGTGGGGAACAATATGTGAATAGAGGTTTTTCATAAATATTTATTTTATGTATGTAATAAATGTAAAACTTGAGGGTAACATAACTGTGCGAAGTAAAAGCAGAAAAAAGTATTTCCAAAATCTTCCGTGTTTTGATAGAAAACGTATTCGTTGTATTGCTTGAAGCCACTGTAACAAACCAATTAATTGATGTAAATTAAATTTCTCTTTTGCTTTTCAATCCTCATTCCGTTTATAACAAAATCAGTTGATCACAGGCTAATAATAACGGTATGGATAATTAAACAGTAAACGATCGGCTTTTGCTAAAAGACGTTAAACGGCATCGCTCAATTGACTAACGTCGTAGCCGAGTTGTAGCGTGTCGGCCTCAAGAACTATAGGCCTCGAGTTCCATCCCCACCAGGGGCGATACTTTTTGTTCAGTGCTATATTAAAATTATGGTGTATTAAATCGGTTTTATTTCAACCACATAAATGTTTTCATTGAGTAATAAATGTGTTTTAATTTTTCAAATTAATTTTTATAATACATGTCTTATTCTATCCGAGCAAAGCTCGGTCACCAGGTACTTAAAAATCTAAACACATTGTGTATTGTGGGGCTCCAATGTTAATCTTATGGAGGATAGGGAAAAATTAATATTTCCCATATTAATCAATATTTTTGGATAAAACTTGATATTTAGCTTCATGTGGTTGAGATCTATCCATTTATGCTTAAAAATCATAGTTTATGTGTTTATCATGGCAGCAAACCTGCATACTCTTTTCCCATAATAATCATAAAGGGAATAGGCAAACTCCTTTATTTATGGACAGATGTTGATGAAAGTTGGTATAAATGTTAAGATAAAAATTATTTATGGCAGAAATGCCCAATTTCAGCGTTCCTCAAGGCAGCAAACCTGCACACTCTTTCCCATGTTAATCTTATGGAGAATAGGCAAATAATTCTCATGTTTATGGACAGATTTTTATAAAACTTGTCATATATTATTATTATTATTTATAATTGATTTGGAAATTCGCTGAGTACGCAGGTCTGCTGCGACAGGGGTATTTATTACATATCAGAGTACTGCTGGTTTTAAGTGGTGGCATTTCTATAAAAATGGATACTACCCCAATTTCACATCTATTACCTATGACGCATGGTGATATGTAGACTATGTTGCCGATGTACGAGAAAGAGTGAAATGTTGCATTAATTTTGAATATTTGTGAATTTGTTCAACCAGTTCAAATTATGTCTTCTTCAAATAAAATGTCTCCTAGAGAAGTATTGATAAATATTGATATCCACATACAAGTACATACCTCACAAATGTCTCTTAACTGTGTAAATTGGAAAAACTAAGTATTGTAAGTTGTGTGACAATACAAAAAATTTCTAATATCAATATTTTTTTAGGTTTTGCGACTCTCCCACAAGTGACTTAGATGCAAGAACACCAAAGGGACGAGGGAAGAGGGGCAGACAAGCTACAGGAGCTACGAATAGTAACGACCTAAGTAATTTCACTGAGACTCGATCATCAGTCCATAGCAAACTGCGGAGCAATAACAATGGTGGAGCCAAAGGAAGGAGAAATCCAAATGGACCAGGTTCTCCAACCCCATTTGCTCCTCCTAAGACGGACACAACGCCTGGGAAAAGAAAACCTAAAGCTCCTGAGGAGGAAGCGCCGACAAAGAAGAGTAAACCTCCTCCAACACCAACACCAACACCTACGCCACCGTCATCTTCATCCTCTAGTCCTCCTCCATCCCCTGTTCTATTAGAATGTCCCGAGCCTAACTGCTCCAAGAAGTATAAACATATCAATGGGCTTAAGTACCACCAGAGTCATGCTCATGGAAATGCTGATGATGAAGAGACTAAAGAATCAGCTGGTAGTATGTCAGAAGCTGAGGAAGCCCCTAGTCCAGCACCTACTGTGGCTAAAAAAGAGGAAAGTTCTCCAGCTGAAGTTGTGCCCTCTGAAACTTCCACACCGACCCCGATGGAGGTACCGGAACCCTCCCCTCAGCAACCACCTTCTACACCCACGCCAACCCCTGAGATTGAACCTCCACCAACACCATCTACACCGGAGAAGTCAGTCATTAAACCAGGTGTATTGAGGTTTGGGACCCAAGAAGAAGCTTTATTGACAATTCCCACAGTTCAAGCACCCACAAGACAAGTACAAACTCCTGGAAATATTCAGCCAACTTCCCCCAGGCAACCGTCACCAGTTCCAACAACCCCTGCTCCCATCCAACTTGTAACCCCTCAAATTGTAAACTTGATAAACCCTCAAGCCCAAACCCAACCTCATGTCGTCCAAATTGCACAGACTTTAGCCCAGCAAAATCCTGCCATCAACAACAAAGTTCCCCAATTTAAAGTCAAACCCACATCAGTTCTTATGCCTGATGGTAAGAAAATTGAAAAATCTGGAAACCCTAAAAAGAAGAGTAGAAAATCTCCTGCTGGAAGCCCTCATCCTCATCCTATTTTAGATCCACAGCCGTTAGGTCTTGAGACTGGTGGCAGAGAAGATGTGCAGAGCCCAGCATATTCGGATATCTCAGATGATGGAGCTCCAGTGTTGGAATCCCAAGTTGATGGGTCTAAAAATAAACCTGCTCCAGGAGATAAAAAAGTAGAAGTAAACCCGGGTCAATCACCGCATTCCATGCAACACTACAATATGTATCCCTACTATGGGCAACCTCCATACTTAGTTCCTTCAGTTACAACAGATAGCAAACCTAAAGAAAACACCATAGATAAAAGTCTAGAAGCTAAACCAGGCTTGGAGAAGGAGAAGAAAGATGGGAGCAGTGTCAGTGGGGAATTCCAACAGAAAATATTACCCCAACACTACTACTCTTATCCGTATGTGCCACCTGGATATCCATATAACATAGAGCCAGGCTATTCAGTACCGATGGTAACTGAAGAAAAATCGGCTGTCATCAAGGAAGAAAAAAGCCCTGGACCAAATGAAAATGTAAAACAAAACCTTCCTTCTGTTCCGACTACACTACACGTACCTAATCCCAATAAAATCAAAACTGAACCAGGAACAAAAGAGAAACATCCAAATGAAAATCATCAAATTCTAAAAGAGAGTATTGAGATGAAAAACCAAATGTCACCAGCATTCTTGTACTCAAGACCTCAGCAGCAAGGTCAAGCTGTTCAACAGGATGAAATGAGAAGGTACTATATCTACTCTGATAGGAGAAAAGATCATCCTGGGCAAACAGAAAACCCTCAAGGCTTAAAAGTAACACCTCCACCACAGCAAAAACAATCTGTACCAGTCCCTAGTCCTAAGCACAAGGATAAAATACCAGAGGAAAAAAAGGATGAAAAAGTTAAACAGGAGGGAGTTAAGCCGACAATGGAAACTCAAGGCCCGCCACCGCCCCCGACTTCATCATATGCTTATATTCATCCAGGTTATATGCAATCACCCCACTACGGTACAATACCATTTGACCCAGCGAGTCATTCTATGTATGCTCGTGGTATCAACCCCATGATAGTGCCCAGTCCATACCCTAACAATCCTTACATTCACCCCCAGCTGCATCCACCAATGCCGAGGTACCATGCACCGGAAGATTTGTCTCGTCCTCCTCCTGGTAGTACTAAAGCGTTGGACCTCCTCCAACATCATGCCAGCTACTACACATCACATAAAATTCATGAATTGCAAGAGAGAGCATTAAAATCGCCTACACCAAAAGCTGCAGCTGCCAGCGCGTCTCCCTCTGCAGAGAGACAAAATGTGGCAGTTCCTGGCCCTCAGGGAACCCCCACTTCTACTAGTCAGCCACAGCCAGCGACATTGTCGTCTGGGAAATCATCAACGTCCGAGCGGGAAAGAGACGGCAAGGATAGCAGGTCGCCCCCGCCACAAAGGCACGTTCACACCCACCACCACACGCATGTCGGACTGGGGTATCCTATACTGACCGGGCAGTATCCAGCCCCTTATGGAGGTAAGCCACTGTGAGCTACCTAGACCAGTTATGTTGTTGCTGCAATGCAACAACTCTAAAGTACGCCACATTGGTGCCAGCATCCCCTCATTCACCCCAAATCTTTTTGTTACCAAAAAGTAGTTTCCTTTATTTTTGTTATTTATGATGCAAAAATATAGGTTAGGCGAGTCTGTGATAAATTTAACGGTATTGCAGAATTTTCATGGGGTGTTTTGTATATACATTGCATAGGTGCACCTCATTGTGTTCATTTTCATTGTTTATATACTGCTGGAAACAGATCAAACAAATGCCTATTATGATCTCATCCTTTAAATTCTGTTTCTTAAATTCATTCAACTTTTCCTATCTGTAATTGCATCGAATGTTGGGGATCTGTTATGTATTTGTTTGAATATTGTTTGTCTTGTAACTATGTGTACATTATCCGATACTGAATGTATAAATTGTAAAATGTACGATGTAACTGTATGTAAAGTTGTACATATATATTTTTCAACTAGGTTATTAAACATGCTATTTTTTGTTAATCTTATTATTATAAATAAGATTATTAGGTTTCACCTCAGTTAATAGTTAGCTGTCTTCATTCTGGAGGCTTTAACAAAATTTAACTTTAATAGTGTTTTTTTATGTGTCAGGAACATTAGCTATAAGGAATATTAGTCCTAGTTTGGGTTACAGAAAACATATTCCCTTCATTATAGCATATAAATTTAAAAAGCCTTTATGTCACTTTTTACTTTACTTTTATTAATCATCTTTAAAATTGCCTATTTTGTTTAGTATTTAAATCTTAATTTAAGCTTTATTAGGTTTTCAATTATTCCTCTGACTGACTTTTTCCATTTTAGCCAAGTAAAATTTCTGAATTTACATGTTTGCCTAGTTCATGTAAATAAAAGTATTGGCTTTAACACACGCTTAACAAATTATGGGTATCAAAGGCTGAATTTTTAGTATTGTAGGCAATTGTAAAAGTTATAATTAAGTAATTTTATGTTTAATTTTATATTTTGTATTGAATGTATGTATTGAGGATTCAAAAGTGCTTCTTAACCTCACGAGAGTCGGTATTACTCATTAAAATTTTGTTGAAAGATATTATATATTATGTGTTCTCTCCTACTTTTGCTTTATTAGTTTTTCTCCTGGACTCCGCCAACCTGTAAAGGATTAAAAATATACCAACCGTAAGGTAAAATAAAGTAAAACTAATACGATTTGAGAATACCTTGTATAATTAAGTAACTTTTAATCGTTTTAAATAATGTGAAGTAAAATTTTGGCAATATATACAAATCTCTGGATCTGTTTTTTCATTCTAAATAAAATAAATCCCTAAATAAAATGTGTCAGTAAAACTATCATAGTTTTCATTAAAAATATTTAATTTTTAACTAGTGAAAAAAATTCAAAACAACTTATTTTAGAGTAGTTGTATATGGTAACTTTAATTGTGGTCATATCAGAATTTAAAGAGGCATAAATTACTGAATGAATCAGTCGTGCTGTACTTTGCGTTATGGATGGATTTTTTTCAGAATGTGTTGGTCAGATCTGGGTCACAAACAAGTATTACGCTTGGGTACACAAATGTACTACTAGTTTATACCAAAACTAAAACATAACCAAATTATACTCTTTGGTAAATTATGTAAACTTAAAAATCACTAGTACAGATTTTCAGTTAAGTTATAAACTAGTCATTGTGCGATCGGTTGTAAAATGTATGTTTACAGTTTAGTTGATTAATTTAACAAATTGTTATTAAAGTAAGTATTTTTATGAATATTAAAATGGTATTGTTCTGTTGATGGTATAAAATCTACTGTCAAGTTGTTTTGCTAATCGGAATCCTGATGTTTGGTGTGGTGGGCTGAGTCCAGTGGAGTAGTAATGATCGCGTGTTCTGTTCTGTAGCGGCCGTGCTCGCCTCTCAACAAGCGGCTGCCGTTGCTGCGACGGTCATCCCGCCGTTCTCTCCCAAGTGAACATTCCAACGCTTGTATGTATATAGTGTATAAACATTGTTTATCAGTTATCGTATTATTTTAAAATCCTTTATAGTGTATAGCCGGAGTCCATTATATAGATGTCACGAGAGATACTAACGACTGTCGCGCTTTCCAGTTTTAGTGGGACGCGGGACACATGATCGGTTGTAATCGGTTTGAAATAGGATTGTTAATCACACTCAGTTTTCCTACAAACCAGTTACCACCGGTCATTCAGTAGCTGTGTCAATGTACCTTAAGCTTTTAGTCGAGTAAGGCCGGACCTCCTCGAAACAAAATTACAGTCTCGTATGTTTGCAAATATGTAACTTACTAATACATATTGTAATGCTATTTTCATCTATTTGATGTATGTGTATAATGATAGAAAGGTTATTCTTGTTATAGATTCGGATATTCAGTAACTTGAACGGTATATAAACTCAAAATTATTGTATTTTCAATACACAAAATCTTCAACGGTTGAATGTCTGTTGCGATGGTGGTTAAGGCTTAAGACCAAATTGTACAGAAAAAATTAAAATTAAAATTATTATTTCTTGGGACTTTGTTTGTAATTTTTTCCCTCTCTCCTTCATTACTTAAAAAATCCTCTAGGAAATATTTAATCACACATAAAATTCTATTACATTATATTATTACTCTCAGGGTAATTTATGTGTTTATAATGATGCCGTAACTCTTTAGAAATATATTTAATCTTGGGAGAAACTTTGGTTTGCACATGAATGAGTCAACATTAAGGCTAAATATTTAATTTTAGTCCTATAAGAACAATGTTAATTTTGTGACAGCTTTACATAACAGTCATAAAAAGTGAGTTAAAATGCCAAATTAAGGGTAAATATTTATCTAGGGAATTTGTATTATGTTCTGAAAATATAATCACCATCCATGCAATTATAACACATAATTTACCAGAAATTATCTTTTTAGCAAATTTCCCATAGGAAATAAGCTATTACCGTAGGTCTCATGGCAAGACTTAACTTATATATATATAGCAAGACTTAAGACTTGTATATATATATATATTCTTCATAAGTGCCAAATGACTATTATAAGTACTTTAAAATAAATTGTAAATTATAGTTATAGTGTATAGTTGTATACTGAATGAATGAGAGAATGAAATTTTCAAAAATTTGCAAACCAACACTCTCATTCATTCAGTACACAATTATACAATTTTTTTTAAAGTACTATATATATATGTGTGTGTGTGTGTGTCTGTGAACACGATAACTCTCATAAAAATAGTCCAATCAAGACCAAATTTGTTAGAAACATGTATTCCTACATTTGCTCGGACGAGTTCGTAATCCAGACATCATAAACTGGTCAATGAGAACAGTTAGTTTGGGGGGATTTTATACTAAAAAATTTGGTTTTTGCGTTTTTCATGTGTAATTAAAAATGTTTTAAAATTTAATCTTTTATCATTAGAATCAGCTAAAAAAAACTACACCAATAAGTCCCTTAAAGTTTTGCTCTGTCTCTAACGATTACCCAGATATAAAAAAAATCTAAACACAGTACATTGTATTTTGGACCTCCAATGTTGAAATAAAAAATAATATGATGTAATGCATGAAAATTAATATTTCACTTTTAATCAATATTTTTGGATGATACTTGATATTTACTTTCATGTGGTTTGGATCCATACGTTTATGCTAAAAAATCATAGTTTATGTGCTCCTCACAGCAGCAAACCTGTATAATCTTTACCATGTTAACGTTACGGAGAATAGGAAAATACTCTAATTAATCAACAGGTATTAATTGATCAATCTTGTCATATATTTGTATTATTATTGCCATGTTATTGAGGTGGAAATTTGCTGAGTACGCAGATCTGCTGCGACGAGGTTATTTATGATTACCTATTTACTCATTACTGTGGACATTGGCACCTGAGATAGTACTTGGCCTTGCTTACACATTGCAACCAACCGCCTCTGTCTTGCGCCTGCTCCTCATTTCTGTCCAACCTCCTCAAGTCCCACCCCACCTTATCCTTCCCCCTAAATTTTTGTCTGCCTGGAGGTTTTCTGCCTCCTGGATTATTTTTTATGGTTGTGCCATGCTCTCTTTTGAAGACATGACCACCTAATCGTACGATATAACAATTGTGCGATAGCATTTTTCTCGTGTATTCCTCCATGTTTTCTATCTGAAAATACATTCTTGCTCACCTATAGGAAATTATGAAAGTGAAGAAAATAAATAAAATATATTTAGGATTATTTTTATTGGCGGCTAAAACATGGAGGAATGACGAGAAAAATGCTATCACACGTCCTCCTGCCTATGTACAGCCGGAGAATGAAGATCAAACTGAAGTTATAAAGTATAAAAACCTCAAGAACTTCCACTGGATACCCTTGATAGTGGACCAATGAACTTCATGTACTTCATGAACCAATGTACTTCATTGTGCTGATTATTTTATTTTAAAAATTCAAAATTAAGTCCCAAGCAATAAACATACATCCCATAAACCCTCATAGGTGGACTCGAGTAAATCATTTGGTGAGATTGTGAAAGTCATTAAAAATTACTATACACTAAAGCCATCAGAGTATCTATTTTAAAGTGAATCTCTTAAGGAAGTGTAAGATAAGCAAAATTATGAATCTCTTAGGTATAAAAAATAAGAAACCATGATTTTATCTTGTTGGCATAAGAAAAACTAGTACGGTACATACCTTAAATTTTTAAAATTAAGTTTTTAAAATTAAATTTTCAAAGAGTAGAAGTGAGTTTTATTCTGTTTTGCTCTTTATTTCCTTGGATGTAAATTTTCTTATGACGAATGACAGTACATAGTATATAAGCCACAGAGCAATGAGTGTGACCGTGACAATGAGACCGATTACGTCAAGCAACAACAGTTGGTACCACGGCATGTCCGCAGCAGCTGAGCGAAGGTGTGAGGCGCCGTCGTGTCTGATGGCATACTCAGTCCAGTACACGGCTTGTTGCTTCGCTGTCTGAGGCATGTCTTGCATCAGTTCACCCATTCGAACAATGTTCTCCTTGTACCTGAAATGATAAACAATAAACACTCTAAAAAACGCCTCTTTTAAAACATGCATTTTAAAATTAGTTTGAAATCAGACTATGCTTATTATAAACATATAAAAATTATCAGATAGATTGCTAGACATAAGAAAAACTAATTGACATGATTTTCTGAAGTCACAGGGATTATTTGAAATTTAAATTAACTGTCCCTATGGAAGTGAGTAAAAGGAAAGACACAAAGACACAGCTACTATAGACTTGAGGTACTCACATTGGGTTGTTGAGGATCTCTCTGACAGCTTCTGTCAGGTGTGAGGCAGTCATGGTGTGGATATCAAGTTGTATGGTTAGCTTGAGTCGCACCAGCAGAGCTGCATTGTCGTACTGGTCGATGAAGGTAGGGAGAGCAAGCATTGGGACTTTGCGAAAGATTGCCTCTTGTGTACTGAGGAGGCCACAATGGGTGGCGAACAGTCGCAGGTTTGGGTGCACTGGTAAAGGAACAACTTTATAATCAGACTTAACTAAAATATTGACAGAGACTTGATTCAATAATAGTAATAGCCACACGTATTATTGTTAAACCAATTTTCAGTTTGTGTTCAATTTACGCTTTGTTAGCTCTAGATACGGGCCCAAAATGGTTTATTTTTATGATTTTAATATAATGACAAAATATATAAAGTTAATACAGAAAAGTCCAGTGTATCCAAATTAATGGGGCGGAGTCCAAATCCGGACAGCCGAAAACCCAGATAATCTGAAATATAACAGTATATACATTAGAACTCCAATTATCCGAATTAATAGGGACCGGGACCCATTCGGATAATCGGAGTTTTTTTAGCGAATTTCCCATAGGGAAGAAGCTATTACCGTAGGTCTCATGGTAAGACTTAAGCCCGGGACCATGTTATTTTTTCTTCTTTAGGTGCCCAGAGTCCAAAAACAGTAGTCGTTAAAATTTTTATATATATAAAACATAACTCTCGTATAACTTCGATAACTCGTTAACTCTCGTAAAAATGGTCCGATCAAGACCAAATTTAGTAGACACGTGTATTCCTACAAATGCTCGGACGAGTTCGTAAACCAGACATATCGGTCAATGGGAACGGGTAGTTTGGGGGGGTTTTGTACCCCAAAATGGGGTTTTTTGCGTTTTTCACATGTAATTTTTAAAAATTTCTAATTTTATTTTTCACCATTGGAATCAGCTTAAACAACTACACAATTAAGTTCCTTAAAGTTTTTCTCTATCTCCAACGGTTACTGAGATATTAACAAATCTAAACACAGTACGTTGTATTGTGGGGCTCCAATGTTAATCTTATGGAGGATAGGGAAAAATTCATATTGCCCATATTAATCAATATTTTTGGATAAAACTTGATATTTAGCTTCATATGGTTGAGATCTGTCCATTTATGCATAAAAACCATAGTGTATGTGTTTATCATGGCAGCAAACCTGCATACTCTTTTCCCATATTAATCGTATAGGGAATAGGCAAACTTCTTTATTTATGGACAGATGAATGATGAAAGTTGGTATAAATGTTAAGATAAAAATTATTATTTATGGTAGAAATGACTACTTTCAGTGTTCCTCACAGCAGCTAACCTGCATACTCTTTCCCATGTTAATCTTATGGAGAATAGGCAAATAATTCTCATGTTAATGGACAGATTTTTATAAAACTTGTCATATATTATTATTATATTATTGATTTGGAAATTCGCTGAGTACGCAGGTCTGCTGCGACGGGGGTATTTTAAAATTGCCATTAGAGAGAAAAAAGCTACGTTTTGATATTGCACTATTTTTTTATTGAATTAAATGTAAGAAACATGATATTTTCACATGTTTTAAATATAAATAAAATGTACTTACATTTTACACGCAAACACTGGCTTCGCGGGGGGAAGAATAATAGCGCACTTACTTTTTTGGAAAATTTTTTTTCTGAAAGTGATTCAGATAATCGGCGATTCGGATGGTCGGAGTTCGGATAATCGGAGTTCTACTGTACTATAGTATATAGCCCAGGTTGCATAGACGACTGTGAATAGGGCCTGCAATAGTAGTACTGCAAACTGCATATAATTAACATACAAAAAAAAATCGCCGCAAAATATCTCAGGCATTTAATGTGATGAGTTTTAATTTGATTAAAAAGCAAACAATTATAATAAATTCTGAAAAATAAAATAGTACATTTGTTAGTTTTAGTTATGAAAAAATATTCTAATTAAAAAAGAAAACTCATTCGGGGTGTCCGTTTAAATATTACACAGTCATCTTAGTAATAATTATTCCGAACAACAAGTACTGTTGTAATTGAGTCTAAAATTTTGAAGGTGCTCAAGATGAAACTCACATTTTAACTATTATAATTCTTTTACCTCATTCGGATGCAAACAATGCGTAGGAGATCCATTATCATGTAGTGAGGTGTGTTTCTCTTAATCCAAGTAACAACACTATGTAAGTTTGTTCAGAGAGTTATGGATCACCTGTGATATATGTAGTTAGAGTAATTTATAAATTGGCCTCTCACCTAAAATATCAGCTTGAGGTAGCCAACTTTCAATCCTCACATTGGGGGATATATTCTTTGGAGTCTTGTTCCATTTCCAAATCACTCTCTGTGGTAAATGCTCAAAAGCCTTGACCACTTCATCTTCAAAATCTTCAGGAAACCACGTTGAATCAATATTTGTTCCAAAGCTAAGCAAAATCACTCCATGTCTAGCACCATCCATGAATTCTTTAATGTCCTTTGAACATGCATCATAACAACCTTAGCCTATAGTTTACTGTTACATACATTGAAGTGTATTATCAGGAGGTCCTTAGCCTATAGTTTACTGATACATACATTGAAGTGTGTTATCAGGGGATTTGCTTTATCCAAGATGTGGGTGCACAATCAAACTTGTTGTCTTTTCACACTTTACTTTTTGATACTTTTCACTGAAATGGCGATCTACACAGGAAGTTATTTTAAGCCAAGTATGAATGAGAAATGGGTGTAAAATGATTGTGGTGCGATCTTATATAGTCTTGTTATTGACAAAGTCTTACATGTTCCTTACACAGGACTGATAATTTCAACACCCAATGGAATTTAAGGGGCTTTCAGTTTAAAGAGGGATATAAACCACATTTTGCCTCTAAATTATGAACTGGTCTGATGAAAAGGATGGTCTTTGTATATCAACTTAGTATTCAATGGTGCAAATTTTAATCCACACCAGGAAATAACTTATCCACTGGCTATGATTCTCTAATTGGATTTATTACAACTATCCACAATAATTTAACAATAATAAATTGCACACTGAAAAATAGCACTTATTTAGAGTGATCAACAACATTATTGTTATCTTAATTTAACGAATACATGAGAGGTAACCTTATAGAGTAATTTTATGCTAAAAATAAATAGTTATTTTTCATCACAATAATAGTATTTTAGCCATATCACTGACTGAAATTACGTAGGTTTTGAAGAACACCATTGTAAAATGTGTTTTAACCTCAAGCCTTTTGTTCACTTTGCAAAGTGATTCAAAATCTTCATAGATTAGGGGAACTTATTTAAGTTCCTCAACTCTTGCAAATTAATATCTCATTTCTTGAACGTCAGGACGTCTTTTACGTCCTGGGTAAACTTTTTGTTACACTCAGTCCTGGGTGCGGTCACACAGACTGATTTAAAAAAAAAAAACATTTAAAATCACTCACTCTATCAAGCTAATAAGTTATTTGAAATGATAACTATGTAAATAATATTAAGTTAAGTTTATTGAGTACACATAATAGATGTATGAAATTAAAAAAAAACTTGTAAACGGCGAAATCTGATGAAAAATGTAATCATTTTCTAAAACCATGAAAACATGATGACCAATATAACAAATTTGTTTAGTTACTGGTATTTTTCCATTCCATAGGATATGATGAATATAAAAAATATTCTTATAAAAACGTATTATCATAACAATTGAGACAGTTAATTTCAGCTTATAACATAGATCTACATTCATTGCAAAATTTTGTTGCACACTTGAGGCAATCATGTTATTTACATCAATAGCAAATCTAGACATTTTTTCTTATCTTCTTCGGATCACATGTGTAGTATGTCTTTCTTTTATTCAGTCTATCACCATCAGTGTCGGGTTTAGGTTCTTCTACTCCTAGTACTATTAAAGATTTAAAGATATAGGGGATTTAAAAATCAGGTTTAGGATGATGCTTGAAAGTTTGTGTTCAGAAAACGTCGCTATAATTGTGTTTTACCATCCAAGTGAATCCAATTCACTTAAAAAGCATCCTCGTACCAGTTTTCAAATATCTCTTCGAAATCAGAGTCCAAAACACACGCACACAAGACAATGGGCCGGGTCGTGAATCCATAGAGTACCGTCCTGGGTCCAGTCTCACAGAAAGCTGACGACAATCAAATCTATAAATATTACGACCGAAAGACAAGTTTACAATAGGGATCAGTTTCGGTGGTGGGGAGGGACAACTACCTGGCATGGCTGGGGTCATTGACTATTGAAACCCTTAAATTCAAATAAAAAAATAACTCAAGCGGTCTGTGAGACCGGACCCAGGACATTAAGGGTTATCTTTATGGTATTTTCCTATATTAAACTAAACTGTTATCAAACAATATAAGATGGAGTCTGATAACGTAATATAAAAGCAGGAAAGGCAAGTTCATGATTGCAAATAGAGAAGTCCAAAATATCTTACCTGAGGTAGTGGTTTGGGTTCATCTATGTGCAGTCCGGCAATGCCAATGACCCCTGGTAATAATGGGCGTGGTTGGTCAAAAACTGGATTGTAGTTCAATATGACCACGTTTGCTCTTTTTGCCAAGTCACGCACATGGGGAATACCCTCTCCAAATACTTTCCTCTTGAGAATTTCTTCTTGCCACTCAAACCAATAGAAAACGAACCACTCTGTTGCTACGTAATAGTAAGTATTTAGCAATCTCTCATACCAATTCATATTGGGTTTGAAGTTTGTCATCATACTTGATACATAAGCTGGGTTGAAAATGTTGCCCACCCGAAATGTCATCCATTGAGGTGATCCATATGTTGTCGCTATTACTACAGGAGGATTACCAAAAATAGGAACTAAACCTAGAATAGAACTAGCACAACTGCCACCATCATGGATAATTAAATCAAAGGGTTTTTCAGTACCTTTATGCTGTTCTATTAAGTCCTTAAATGCTCTAGACTGAAAAATTTTCTCAGATGCAGTTTGGAGCCAAAGAAGTATTCCTTTTAGAGTGTGTATTACAGACTTGGACATGGTTTTGTAAACTTGCATGTTCTCCTGTGAATGTACTGCTTCATATACTCCCTCAGCAATAAAAGTCCTTATACCTGGAACTGTAATCTTCGGTTCGTCAAGTCCCAGGACAGTAATCTAAACAAAGATAATTGAGGTAAACAAAAGCACAAGATATTATTATATCTTATTAAACATTTAAAAAACATGCACATATACAAATGCACAGTATACTTATATGTCCACTAGAAAATATGGTGCTCGTAGACTTTCATTTCATTAGTTGACATAAAAAGTAAAGCTTTCCAATTTTACATATATTGATCAACAACAGGAGTGTGAAATCAAAACAGTTTGAGCTTCCTGTAAAAAAGTTCAAAAGCGCCTAGAATCATCACCTCATCAAAATCTGAGGATGTAAAATCCATTAAGCGATCAATTCCAGATGTTTTGCTTCGAGACTGTATGGACAGTCACATTTAATTTTGATATTTATGTCATTTATTATGAGCTTAAACCTGCTGCATAATATTGCTACCTAACATTGTCTATTATTTTGCTCTTGTAGCTTATTGACAATTAAGAATACATGTGTAGGTGTAAGTGTTGCCTCTGGGGTGGCAACTGAAGTTGTCTTTGATCATTGGGCAAATTAACGTGCTGATCTTTGTCAGTAACAGAAGACTTGCATTAATCACACTTCCCCTTTACTCATATTCACTGTATATTACCCACACATTTTGGGTTGGTGGCTCAAAATAGAATTTATCAGGAGAAAGTATGGTTTTTGTCAATTTTTTTCTAAGTTTAGTTGTCAGTGGTAAATAGTAAATTAATAGGGTTGAGGGTTGTTATAAACCCCCAAAAGATTGTTTTATATATATATATATATATATATATATATATATATATATATATATTGTTATATTAGGATAGGTGCTATAAACGGACATACAAATACAAATACAAATATACAAATATAGTTAAAGACAAGATTGAAGAATAAAAACGAATAATTACATTATATCAGGTAATTTATTTTAAAAACGTGTTTTAATATTCGTAACGGAGCAAAACAATAAACTTATAAAACAAAATCCAGCCTTCTTTTATTTTTTTCAGCGAATTTATAAATTATATTGTCATAATTACGGCCCTTAACAATGTCTTTATGTGCATATATTAGGGAAAGTCTATTTAAACGGCTCTCAGCAATAGTACTTCTCACCCAATCTTTTACATGTCGTAAAGTGCTAAAAGACCCTACAGCAGTAGCAACGCTCATAGTTAAAGAGCAAAAAAATGTAATAATATGCTAAATAATTGCTGCCTTTCAATGTCTAATAGTAAATACGTTGTTCAAACATAAGTAGTATACACACAATCTGGAAGTTTTAATTAAAAAAATATATTTTAAGATTTTAATACGGTACTGTACAGTTCTTTTATGAACAGATCTGTTTAACCAAAATTTCAAAATAAACTTCTAATCTAGTACAGTACTTAATAATAAAAAGTATTTATTTGTTGACCTGATGTCCTCTCTCTGCAAGAGCGGCCATATACTTGTAGCACCACAGTGAATGGCTATGGGAGGTCACAGTGCAAAGTGCAAGTATTCTGGCCGCCATCACCATCTGTAGGCCCTGTGACACTAGCGTCACTAGTGTCGCTGTCACCCACCTCATTGTGTCTGTAAACAATAGTGTACAAACTGTCAAGCGATAAATGTTAATAATGAGCAATTTAGCTTTTTTTAGTATTTTATACTATAACTGGCGTTACCCAACACACGTTGCTGCACCCAAATTGAGTTTTTTTTAGATGGATAAAGCTAATTTGATAGTTTTTTTTTTAATAATCTTTCTTAATAAGCATTCAATTCTAGTAGCCTAAATCAACTATAGTAACATTACACTACAATAGCTATTTGTGTAACTAGAGTGCAAACGATGGCAGCATAAAGTATCAGCTGAGTGCTGCCAGAACTTCGAGGGCGGCGATGACAGTTTGCACTCGTATTACAACCAAGATTTATGTCTGATTTTCCTCGCGCTCAGTTTCATTTCGAAAAACCGGAAGTTAGTGTTGTAGGAACATCTATCGTCTAACAGCTGACTGAGCGCTTAGCACATGATATTGGTTAGTTTCATATGGATTTGGCATGTTCCGTGCATGTGATTGGCCGGTTATTTTTCCGTCATAGGGTGGATATGAGATCATATCGACCCTAGTGTGGATATGTACTGCTTATAGGTTCTGCCAACAGTGCAAAATGTTCCTGTTATCACGGGGTTGTAGGAAAAAAATATTCATATTTACTTCTATGTGGGAAATAGATTAGATCATGGATATGTCTAAAGGGAATGTTTTCAGTTCATCTAAACAGTTGTTCTTATAACCAAACTATGACGTCACTAACTAAAAGACATCACTGTTTCAAATTTTGGTCGCGCAAATTGCCAACACCCCCACCTAAGACATATATATCCATGTCAAAATTTGTTGATTTATATTGTGTTGTTTACATTTGAACATATTCCAGTTTAAAGAAACTTTCAAATTATTTAATCACAGCTGTTAACTTTGTAAACACTAAATTCATAAAACTTGACACTACACCTTTTAATGACCTCTGGGTCGGATCCCTTTGGACTGATTTGCACCAAACATCACAGAAATCATGCTTAATAATGCCTGAAAGCTTCATTACAATCTTTTGAGCGGTTCTGGAGTCTATAGACAACATATAAATACCTACTTCCTCTTATATAAATTTAAATATTTAAATTTACTAATGGCATAAGTGCACTTTTGGTAACTCTATTAACTCATTTTGAAGACCATATAACTATAGTTACTTTATAGTTTTTTTTGTTGTAAAAAAATGCTAAATGTGATCATGCTTAACCAAAGTGCATACCGGTAGTGTTTTCAATTCAATGCTATAAAATAAGACACAATAAACACTACCATAAAAATAAAATCCATCATTCTGAAGTTTAGGTGTGTGGAAAAAAACAGTGGATTGTCTGATGTCTCACGCTGTTCCTGACCTCAAACCCCCAGCTACGACCCCACTGCTTACACATTGACGTCATAATTCATGATTCTGAATCGATAATTTATTTTATATTAATAATAATCAGTTTTGCGTTAGTTACTGGAACTCGTTCTATTTAAAAACAAACACTAGATGTTGGCTATACAGACATCGATATAAGACAAATTATCAGTCTGTGTATGTAAAACATTGTTCATATGCAAACTGTGTCACAGTCTCCTATTCCTCTCAATTAATTTCACATTTAATTTTTATACATGACTTCATCCAAAGTCGCAAAATAGTAAGAGCAGCTGGCAAATGCACAAAACAGACAAATAGTATACTGTTGTTTTAATTACCTTTGAATGTTTATTTTCAAATATTAGTGTGATTGTCTAGTAGACTATATAATGTTGTTAGAAGTACTATTTTAAAAGTTCTATTTTCATCCTAAATAATATTTAATAATGTAACACTTACTACATGCAGTACAATAACGGCCAGTAAAAAAACTCACTAAGCTAAGTTACTCACGATATCAAGCATGTAGTTGAGCAGATATAAAATTAGGTCGAAGATCACTTCGAGATTAACTTTACAGTATCTGTTTTTTTATCATTGTGTTAACTGGCTTATCTAATTAGAAAAGGATTTCAGAGATTAATTTGGTGTTTCAACAAACTTCAAAAACCACAAATTTCCACTAATAAGGAAAACGACCTTTTTAATAATTGTGAATTAAGGAAGAAAAAACCTATAGAATCAAAATAAATTGAAGTTTTTAACAATTTTATAAGGACAAATTTCCAAAAACCTCTAAAAACATAAGTTATTAAAACATAAGTTATTTTTATTTTTGCTATAAATGAAGTGAAACATAATGATTTCCTTATGTATTGCAGCAATTACAGTACTCTTCTTGGACTTGGAACAATGAAATTTCCTAATAATATATATATTGTTATTGTGAAAAGGGTAGTTTTAAAGGCCCTACCCCCCTATTTTTTTCACAATTTCGAGACCTATTAAGGGTTATCACAGAACAATAACCAATAATCATGTGACCATTTGTTAAGATTGGTACCACAGTGGTAGCATGAAGAAATAATGTTTTATAACTAAAATCAAATACAAATATTCTTAATCCTACTACATCCTAAGCCTAAGAAAAAGGTTTGTATTTACTTCCCTGTGGGAAATAGGTTAGATCATGGGTATGTCTAATGGGAATGTTTTCAATTCATCTAAACAGCTGTTCTTAATAATTTATATTAAAAATTCAATATGATAGCCCTGGTAGTTTTTATGGAAACCTGATACATATTTTCCATCTTGAAAATCACTTACACCCCCCCAGAGCTAAGACATATCCATGTCAAAAGAAAGCTAAATAAATGTAATAATATAACATAAATTGAAAAAATACTCAATAAATAATTGACAATAATATTTGAGCTTGATTGAGCCGACTGATATTATTATCTACCTTATTATAATGAATGAACCGTGAAACCTTTAAACTTAATACTTAAGCCTTAAAACCTTTAAGCTTATTACTCTTAACTGTAACATAAAAATAATTACTAATATCTTCTTGAAATATCAAAGTTTAAGCAAAAATACATAAAACATGCCCCCCCCTTATAACTACTAACCACAAAAGCAAAACAGATGTCCACTGTAATCCCAATTAAGCCTACAAATGCCATCAATATCCACCCATGCCGGCCACCGTTTATTTAAGGTGGGCCCTCCTCTCCGCTATACCACACATTTGCAAGCCAAATTGGGATTGCTCATGATCGGGGTTTGAACCCTAGCACTTCCGAATGGCTAGAACGTTATGCTCGTCAATGTAGCACGTTAGCCGGTTCAGCCACTCAGTGCAGGAGTAGAAAACGCTTACTTGGTTATAGACATGCCCGGTGGCAGTCTATTGCACTACAAAAGTAGGTTCGGTTGCTTGCCCCCAGAGGGCTACACGGTCACGTAGGCACTAGTGTCTAACAAGTTCACTATACTGACGACAGATGCCTCCACCTGCCACTTCTTATTGAATATGTAAATGCATTGTGAATTACGACTTTTCAGTTCTAGGGTTAATGATTAAATTCAGTAATAGGATCCCACCTTACACACATTAAAACATCATTTGTATAGTTAGAAACAATAGCTAATCCCTCCCATTCAAATATACTCTTCCATTTCTAAATCACCCACCGAAAATTTTTCAAAACAGAATTTACAAATCTACTTTAAAATAGGACAGTGTGCCAATAAATGGAAAACATGTTCATTTTCTCTTCAATTGAATTTAGAGCAGAGATGCGGCAGCTGCTGATGAAATTTGACGTTGTCGCATCACCTCACCACCCCCCTACAGCCAGGACCTGGCTCCACCCTGACTTTTCCTTAATTCCATGAGTAAAATGGCGACTGAAAGAACACCGGTTTACAACATGAAGCGGTTCAAGCAGCAACGACAGAAGCTCTGAACAGCATTATGGAAACCAACTTCCAGCAACGCTTTAGACGAGTGGCAGACATGCCGAACAAGGTGTATAGAAGCAATAGGAATGTATTTTGAAGATTATTAAGTAATTGTAATGATACCTGCAATAAATTTTGCTTTTTGAACCAGTCCCAATTCTTTTTGATTGGTCCTTGTATATGTGAAGTTAGACGAGCAAAATAATGAATCTCTTGGCCGTAAATGTTTGTCCGTTTTTTAATGTTCATGTGTCCGTGTAACATGAGTGTTTAAAGGAACTTTAATGAGAATAACAATCTTTATGTTAAGTGACTTTAATAGCATACATTCTTTTCTTGCCTGATGATGTGTCCACAGAGCATAAATTAGTTTAACAAACAAAAAAACAAGTCCATTAGTTTTATTCTGTTTTGTTCTTTATTTCCTTGGATGTAAATTTTCTTATGATGAATGACAGTAGAATGTATATAAGCCACAGAGTAATGAATGTGACCGTGACGATGAGACCAATGACGTCAAGCAACAGCAGTTGGTACCAGGGCATGTCTGCAGCAGCTGAGCGAAGGTGTGAGGCGCCGTTGTGTCTGATGGCATACTCGGTCCAGTACACGGCTTGTTGCTTGGCTGTCTGAGGCATGTCTTGCATCAGTTCACCCATTCTAGCAATGTTCTCCTTGTACCTGAAGAAGGATACAAGACGAAATTCAGCCATCTGTTGTTACTTCCTTGCAGGGTTGCCGAACCTGCAATGCTATGGAGCCAACCCCTCCCCAAACATTCCTTGAAATAATCAATTATATCCCGTCTAACATGACCAAATATACAATTTGTTACATCCTCCTAATGAAATTAAAGAAAAATTGATTTTTTCAAATAACCAATAGGTATAAACATAAAATAAACTAAGAAATTTGTAGTGGCAACTTGTCAGTAGTGTATATGGCCAGTAGTTAGAAATAATAATCATTCTAGTAAACAACAGTTAACAATTAAGTTTGGGCATAGATTAGTTCTCCGCAACGTCCGTTAGCTCTTAAACTTGGAACTTAAATAAAAATATATATAAAAAATAAAATGGATTTAAGCTATGGCCTGTCATCTGCAAATTAATTAAAACTATTCTTAGAGAAGAAATTATTATTTTAACCCAGCCATGACGTGAATATGATTTTTTCTTTATACAGTAGAACTTGGATAATTCAAACCTCAAGGGACCAGAAAAAAATTTGAATTATCCAAAAATTCGAATTAGAAAAGTTTATGCAAGTGGTTGAAATCAACAATCAAACCTCATGTTTTAACATTGTATATTAAAAAAGTTAGGTTAATGAAGATATTATTGATTAAAAATCCTAATTTTTGTTAAATGTCAATAATGTGTTTGGAGGGATCCCGAAACTAGCTATTACAAACTTTTTCAAATCCCTTCTCTACCTCCTTGATCGCCGCTATTTATTCTTGCAACGTCAGAAATTTGTAGGTTCGCTTTGACGAAGCCATCATACACACGACATGAAAGCAGACGACGAATATCGGAACAAACCACCACCGATGATACACACAGATGTCAATGTTGTGATTTATGAGCAGTAGTCTTGCTAAAAATAGTCTGAGGACAGGAAGCACGAACGTCGTTTCCTGGAAAATCGCACACAATAACTTGTTCACTTATACACACACTATAGATTTCCGCTGTAAAAACTTCGAATTATCCAAAATATTATTCGAATTAACCAAGATATTTTAACATTGTTTGTATATAAAATTCTAGGGACCAAGACAAAATTTCGAAATATAGAAGTTTTCGAATTACAGAAGTTCGAATTATCCAAGTTCCACTGTACTGAAACGAACTGTACGTGCATTGCAAATATGAAGATCCAGTCTGCCCTTCAAGACCACAGTTAATTTTAGCATTGTACTTACGGATGGGTTTGATATTTAAGTTTGAAACACAGTATTACAATGCTATCAGCTGTTTCCAGCAATTTCCTACCTTACAAATATATTACATAACCACCAAAACATAAGAATCTTTACCTAACCTAAGCATAAGAACCTTTATGCGTGAATCAGGAAGAGTGTACTGAGAAAACGTAGTCAGTTCTTTAATGAATCACAAGGGGCTTTTGTAACTTTTTGTAAACTTATTAACCACCCCCCCTAATTTGAGGAATGGTAAAACTATAATGGAGGAAGGGGATATCACCTGTTTAATAATAATAAAATTGTTGGTTTGTTGTGATATATTTACTTACTAGTTGACCCGGCGAACTTCGTAACGCCTGACAGTAAATACATGTTGACTATAAGATTGGCCATCTACTTAAGTCGAATAGAATTACGGCTTCATTGTAAAAGGTTATATATTCTGGGTCGCGGCATAATGAATAACAATACTGAAACGATAAGACATATTAATAAAATTACCATAAAACAAATAAATCTGAGTGGATTAATTCAAAATTTTCAAATCCAATCCAAACCCAAACGAAACCTAACTGTAATAAGAAGGAGATAGAACTGGAGGAGGGAAAGAAGGAAGGAAGGAAGAATGAAGGAGAGAACTGAAGGAGATATCCAATTAATTGTTTTCACTGAATTTAATAATGATTGAAATTAAATTAAATTTGAATAAAATTTGTAAATATAGTCTTCTTGATAGGTTTGGAAATTGAATATGTGAAAATAATTATTAATAAACTTTAAGTGTTCCTGAATCTCTGGTAATACAAGATGGTTATTACCTAATAGTTGTCTTCTTTACTCACTACAAGCTGGGGCAATATATCCAAATAATCTGGTATCTAACATTTCTTGTTACTTAGTTATACTGTACTCCTTTGGGATACTGTGGCAGTTATAAATTTCTCACACACACCTACAGTGATACTGTTGACCCCAAACACTTCTTAAAGCTTCCAACAAATTTCTATCGTTTTACGTTTTTTGCAGTTACAAATCTTATTACTGTACACACCTCACAGTTTGCGGCAATTTTAATTATCACAGAAATTAATATAACTAACCGAAGCGGAAGTTAACTGTTGAATATTTTATTGGATATTTGGTTGATTTCCATTTAAACTTATGCTGAGTGGTGTATTGATATACACCAGAATCTACTTAAAACCCAAGATTAACTACATTTACTTACATCGGATTAGAGAGGATCTTATTGATTCCATCTCTTAACACTTCGGCTGTCATGTTTCGCACATCCAAAACTATCGTCAAGTTTCGTCTTACCAACTTTGCGGCATTATCTTGCTGATCCAGAAACACAGGAAGAGCGAGAATTGGGATTTTATGGAATATAGCTTCCTGTGTGCTCAGAAGTCCACAGTGGGTAATGAATAAGCGCATGTTTGGATGCACTGGAACATCATGACACAAATTACAAACCTTAACTATGAAATAAAAACATGATCTAATCATCAGCAAACTGAAACCACACCAGTTTGTCATTTAGAGGCTAAAGTGGTTCAGATTCCATGTTAAACTGTAGGTCCCTTAGATGCAATTGACTGTTGGGCTATTAAGTAACAGTCCTATCTAAAGAACATGTTAGCCTTAAATAGTAACAACACCAGAAAATCTGCGCCACAACCATATTCCACTCATTTCTCATTCATATTTGGCTTCAAATATCTATCTATGTAGGTCGCCATTTCAAAAGGTAATCTAATTAATCTATGAGCTTAATTTTCACAACAATACTATGAGTTGTTTGTTTGTTTTTACACAGTAAATAATTCAGTTTAACACATAGCTAATTACATAATTAAATAAAAATACCCCCGTCGCAGCAGACCTGCGTACTCAGCGAATTTCCAAATCAATAATATAATAATAATAATAATAATATTTGACAAGTTTTATAAAAATCTGTCAATAAACGTGAGAATTATTTGCCTATTCTCCATAAGATTAATATGGGAAAGAATGTGCAGGTTTGCTGCTGTGAGGAACACTGAAAGTAGGCATTTCTACCATAAAAAATTTTTATTTTTAACATTTATACCAAGTTTCATGAACATCTGTCCATAAATAAAGGACTTTGTCTATTCCCTATATGATTAACATGGGAAAAGAGTATGCGGGTTTGCTGCATGATAAACACATAAACTATGATTTTTAAGCATAAATAGATGAACCTCAACCACATGAAGCTAAATATAAAGTTTTATCCAAAAATTTTGATTAATATGGGAAATATTAATTTTTCCCTATCCTCCATAAGATTAACATTGGAGCCCCAAAATACAATGAACTGTGTTTAGATTTTTTAATATCTCGGTAACCGTTGGAGATAGAGAAAAACTTTAGGGAACTTAATTGTGTTGTTTTTTAAGCTGATTCCAATGGTGAAATATAAAATTATAAATTTTAAAAAATTATATGTGAAAAACGCAAAAAACCTCATTTCTCTGGTCTCTACCAAATTTGGTCTTGATCGGACCATTTATATGAGAGTTATCGTGTTAACAGACACATATATATATATATATATATACATATATATATATATATATATATATATATATATATATATATACATAAATACATATATATATATACAAATTTTAACGACTATTGTTTTTGGACTCTGGACACCTAAAGACGAAAAAATAACATGGTCTCGGGCTGAAGTCTTACCATGAGACCTACGGTAATAGCTTCTTCCCTATGGGAAATTCGCTAAAAGGAACAAAATAAGCTAAATTTGAGGCTTAAGTAAAACCTGGACTGGGATGGTGACGTCATCCTGTAATCCAGCTACTTGGAGGTCACGAATTGAGGATAGTTATGAGCGATGGTCGGTGGGTGTAGTGTTCTCTCGTGTGGATTAACGTCCGCACTATTGAATACTGCGTTAATCCGCAAAGACCATCCTCATGATTAGACCAATTCGTAATTCAGAGGCTGTGGTTCGGATTTCACGTTAAAATGTAGGTCCATTAATTGCCATCGGCTGTTGGGCTATTAACAGTCCTGGCTAAGGAACATGTCAGCCTTAGTCAGTAACAAGACTACAAGATCGCGCCACAATCATCTTACACTCAATCCTCATTCATACTTGGCTTAAAATACCTACCTTGTAGTATGGTCGCTATTTCAAATAATCTAATCTAATCTAACCTCAACATCATCAACCTTATGAATCCAGTATCGAAGTTTACTCAAATATTTAGTACCCTCAGTAATTTGAGAAATAGAATTAAACATTATGTTGAATAACCTAGGCCCGTTAAAAGAAAAGAAATGTTGAAAGTTTGTTAATTTGGGTTTAGGAACCACCAAAGTGTGATCGGAACGTAACTGGTAAGGCCTTAAGTGATCGGTATGGTATTGGTTGGTATATTGATATTTTCTGATCAAATTTAATTAATTTTGTCATGTTAATAATATCTTTTTCCCTAACACAGAATCCTACAACCCGTGCAAAGTACGGGCGTACTACTAGTAAAATATAAAAGGCTTTGTATTATAAAAAATAAATAAACTTGAAATAAATAAATTCGGTGTAAACTTGCCAGGCTGTTCTATTTGTATCAAATGGTTTAAATAAATAGGGCCTTATTAGTCCATGCCTGTTTTGAGGTTCCTTCACATCATAGTAAATACCAAAAGCAATCATAAAAAACTATAAATACAAAATGAAATTAAACTCTTCGGTCATTATAACAAAATTAAAAGAATTATACATAAAATAATTTCTAACACTTACTGTACCACAAAAATTTCACACAATAAATAAAAACCATTATCCTATGTGTAAACTTTAAAACTAAAAATAAATCTCCTTACTTAAGAATTTTGTAATTATAACTATAATAATAGTAATAGGAACAATAATAATAATAAAATAATACTAATAACTGATGAATGTTAAATAAAAAATCTACACTATTATGTTGAATCAACCGTTCACTTAATTTCTTTAAAAAATCTCTTTTGCTGTTTGTGCTGCAAATTTGATTTGATCAGATAACATGATATTATAAATTTTCAGTACAATGAAACTATAAGATCTGATAAAAAATTAGTTGTTTGGTTTGAATATTGTTTGGTATTCAGTTTAATACATTAATATTATAAGATCAGAATAAGAATTCAAAAATAGCTAAAGTAACAAAGTTTAACTAATAAAATTTCATTCAACTACCAGTATACTTAGGTTTTCATTGATTGCATAATGTAGGTGCATTTTTTGAAACACTGATATTCTCATAAAATGCCAAATTGTAAAAATAATATTTCAATAACTACAACCATTCTCCTTCATTTTCTCAACCTGTAAATCTTTATCTGACATCCGAAGGACTTACCAAGCACATCTGCCTGAGGAAGCCATTTGCTGACTTTAACATTTGAAGGTACTTTTGCAGGCACCTTATCCCATTTCCACAATACCCTCTGAGGAAGATTTTCAAATGATTTTAGAATGGCAGCTTCAAACTCTTGATCAAACCAAGTAGACTCCACATTAGTTCCGAAACTTAACAGGATTACTCCATTCTCGGCTCCATCCATAAACTCTTGCACGTCCTCAAATAAAAAACCAACGGTTTATTGTGTTAATACATCACTTAGTTCACTTCATGTCTTACTGCAACTGTTGTATATAACATACATAACAGATATGCTAATTGTAGCAAGAGGGTGGCTTAGTGTTGTCTGGTTGGCCTACCTATAGCCTTGCTATTACATGTATTCAAACAATTTTAGTGGATTTCTGTAATTTAAAAATAGGAAAAAAATATTTAATTGTAAATTAATAACTAACTTTGTTAGTTCCACGTTGAATTTACAAAGTTATTAAATGTATGAAATTATATTCAATATTCATTACATGTATCATCCCTAACTACAGAATTTACTCATAAATTCTTCATACTGGGTAAATATGAATAAAGTGATACCAAAACATAAAAATTAATCTAGTTTTCATCTGCTTGGTGAAAACAACAAATTTCTGAAACGCCCGTCACCCATTATACAGCCTATTATCTTGTACACTTTCATTTTGGATTGTTGTATTACTGAATCACGTGGAGTAACTTTAATAGATCTATTTACCTTATGTCTGCCTTGTGATTATGAGCAGTAGTTATACTATTGTTTGTATTTCCACGAGTCATTTTGTCATCTTCAGGCTAAAATATAAAAATGATATTGACCAGTATTCGTAGTGTCAATGGTTTGAATAGTTTAGAATTAGTTAGTTGTTTTGTGCGTCTTTATACTGTTCAAACCATTAATGTTACCAATACTGATCAATATTAGTTTTATATTTTAGCCTGAAGATGACGAAATGAGTCATCGAAACACGTAACAATAGTATTACTACTGCACAGAATCCCAAGGCACACATAAGGTAATTAGTCTTGAACAGTGTAAATCTACGAATCATTTGTTTTTCAATAGCACTCTAAATTGTTGCTGATTCTTTATCATAAGGATAATTCAGCTCGTCATAAGTTTTTCTAGAATTTTAAGAGTAGGTAGAAGTCATTCAAGTAGTCTCTACCTTGGGCAGATGCAGAGGTTCTGATATGTGAAGGCCGGCGATCCCCACCACTCCAGGCAGGAGAGGACGTGGTTCGTTGAGAGAAGGGTGGTGGTTTACAATGATAATGTTGGCCTTCTTTGCTAACTCCCTCACTGAAGGCAAATTCTGTCCAAAAACTTTCTGTTTCATCTCATCTTGAAATGTTTCAAATTTTGTTTTGACAAACCAATCAACAAACAAGTAATAAAAAGTGTTTTCACATCTTTCAAAAAAAGTCATATGTTGGTCGAAATCTGATATCATATTAGGAACATAGGCTGGATTGAAGATATTCCCAGTTCTAGAAGTCATCCACTGAGGAGTTCCGTATGTTGTGGCTAGAAGTAGAGGCGGGTTTCCAAAAAGTGGAACAAGGCCCAGGAGAGCATCTAAGTTCCCATTGTCATGAATAATTAAATCAAAAGGCTTCTCAAAATCTCTAAACTCATTTATAAGTTCTTTCAATGCCTGTGATTGCAATATGGCTTTTGATGTGGTCTCGGCCCAGAATTGAAAGAGGTACATTGACCCTATTTTTGAATCTGGAGCCAAATCACTCCAATAATCTACAAGACCTGAAGAATTGAAACTTTGATAGGCCCCTTCTGCAATAAATGTTTTTAAATTTGGTATCTTGATTTTAGGCTCATCTACTCCAAACACAGTAATCTAAAATAATTGAAGATTAAGAAAACATTATTAAGGTCAGAGAAAAAAAAACTTACAGTACCATGACATCAAACATAGCTTAATAAGGGTGAGATCTCAATTTTTACCAAAATATTTTACAACTTATACATACTTTAATCATATGTCCTGTTTTCATACATTGTTTATTATACAGTACTATATTATGAGGGCTGTTTTTTCAACCTCTGATTGGCTGTAAATAAAAGAAAAATGTACAGAAAATAATAATTTTATCACCTAAAGTACAGTAGTCTCAACTTAATTTTCTACATAATCGCAAAAACGATTGAGGCACTTGTCATAGCGTGACACAGGGATTTTGGTGCCTTCCTCAAACAATGTTGCCACCAGTGATTACAGGTAAGTCTTGATGGCGTCCTGAAGTTCTTCATTAGTAGAGAAGTGCTGCCCACCTAACCATGACTTCAATTCTCGGAATAGGTGATAATCACCTGGTGCAAGGTTCGGTTTGTATGGAGGGTGTTCAAAAACTTCCCATTTAAACTTTTTGAGGAGGTCTTTTGTCATCTTGGCACGTGTGGTCAGGCGTTGTCATTCATCAAAATAACACCAGTCGAAAGCATTCTTCTGCGTTTGTCTTGTGTGTTAGACCATTATGTACAAAGCAGATCTTGAATTGTATGGAAATTCATCAAACATTTTGCTAATTGTAAACTTTTTTTTCATCTCACCTCCTAATCAACACACTCAACAAGGCCTACAGTGGCGACAGACTTGCAACCTTGTCCACCTTCATCATGGACGTCTGTTCGTCTTTCTTTAAATTTTCGACACCATTCCCAAACAACATCATCACTCATAATGTTGTTACCATACATGTTCCTCATTCTGTAATGTATTTCAGCAGCACTACATCCTTCTGCTTGCAGAAAACGGATCACACTTCGTAACTCACATTTGGCAGGAGCATCGAGCGTAGTGACCGTGTTTACACGGACGCAGCTCCGCTACAACTGATTCACTGGAGCTAAAAACGGCAGATGTTGTGGTGGGGAAGTTGCACAAACGCATGAAGCACAGGTCCTCTTTACCTCTTTCTTGCTTAGATGCATGATCGGAAGTTGAAAAACACAGCTCTCATATTTTAATTCACAGTCTTAAATTGAAAAAAAAAATTAAATCTGTTTAGGTAAATTAAAATTATTAATTAAATTAACTTAAAGGTCCTTTTAAAACCTTGCATTTTACTTCAGTCATATAGAAGGTTTCTTACCTGATGGCCTCTCTCAGCTAGAGCTGCCATGTACTTGTAGCACCATAGCGAGTGGCTGTGAGATGCCACTGTGCAAAGGGCAAGGATGTTAGCTGTCAACACCATCTGTAGGCACTGAGCTGTAACTAGCACTGCTGCTGTGCACCACATTGTGGAACTCAATTTCAAAATGTTCACTTTAACACTGTTAAACTCTATTATCACCAATGCAATCCTTCCAAGATGCTGAAAACAGTAGTACGTAATAGTCCTACTAATTTTTTAACAAGTTATTTTCAATCATTATATATTTTGGCCAAAGTACAGAGCTTAGTTCTATAGAATAACTTATCGGGAAGCCAATAATGACTGCTCGTAGTCCAGCAAGAATGAATTTTTAGAATAATCTGTGGAAATTTGTAACTAATACAAGGTTATCTGCTATAACATAATCACTACTATTAAATCCAACCTGCTTTAAAAATTAAATAATTAAATTTATGAGATATGGTTGAGGAAAATACTGAAACTATAGGTCAACTAAGGATATATTCTGTACTGACTAATAATCATCCACCTTTGAAACTGTAAAATAACATTGGCTGATTTTAATGAAAGTCGGATTCACTTTGTCCACTAAACAAATTCTATCTGTTTCACCTAACATGCACATCTCTTATTTTTAAAGGTAGTTTACCCCTAAAAACTTTTAAAAATGTGAAAATACAAATTTATTGGGTAGGATTAAAATTTTATGACACCCCAATAATATGACACCACCCATATGTCTGAATAACTAATTGTTAATGAATGAGTACAGTAGAGCGTCGATTATCCGAAGCCAGTTATCCAAAACGATGGTTAACCGAAACACAGTCAATCATAAAAAAATGTATCCAATGTATCAATCATAAACCACGTACTGAACTTGAGTATAACCATCGGCGATAGCAGCTGCCCAGTGCTGCTGACGCGACTAAACTTGCATTTGCGCATTATTGAGTTGATGTTCAAAGAACTTTTTTAACCATTTTCTATTGGATTTTTTAAAGCTCCTAAATGTTTTTGTACTTTATGCTTATCTGCTTATCATTTCAATCATTATATATTTTGTGTTCTGTTTTGCCGAGATAATCTAAAACAAAAAGATTTGTTTTTATCTTTCAGTTATAATGTTTATTTTATACTGTTTATCCAAAAGTTTGGATATTTATCCGACTTTAGCGGATACTTGTTCTGCATGTTATGTACTTGTTCAATAACATACCTGTTACAGTAGAGCATTGATTATTCAGACATCGGTTATCCGGATGACTGGTTATCCAGACGTGGGAGAAATAATAATATTGAAAAACATGTACGAGAATTTAAAGTTTTAAATTTCCCACGCAGTATGTTCCCACTCGCGAACTTGAGCATGGTTGGACTAACCGGAGTGACAGACCATCCAAGTTCAGATTAGAGGGGTTCTACTGTACCTGGTGGGGGTCCACAAAAAATTCTAAAAATTACTTTAACTTTTTTCTCAAGTCATTAATTTAAGAAATTGGATGATTATTTTTGAAATAATGAACTTTTAAAAAATATTTAAATAAACATTAAAGAAGTTTTATTAAAGGTTGTATTTTTTATATTCTACTTAAGGGAGAAAGTGTCAGTTCACTGATACCGTTTATTTACCAGACGTTCATTTACACTTTGTAATATACTGTAACTAGTATTACACAATGGTAATTAATCAGCAAGTAATGTGATCTACATAGACAAAACAGCAGATAATAAGCAGACAATGTAGTCATTCAAATGTAAAGTTAACTTGAAAAGAGATTCTCAACAGTACCAGAGAGGAATGCAGCCAAATCAGCTCTTCTTGGGCGTGGGTGACTTGATAGGCAACAGTCTGCTCAGTATAAATGACCTTGACCAGTTCACTTCAGTCCAAGGTCTTTTCAGATAGGATTCACTTGAACAGTCAAGTAGTACACACACCTCATTGTTAGAATTTTACAGACAACAAAGATTTGAATTTACTTCCAATAGTTTTTAGTTTAGTTATGAAACCAAATAAATTACTAAAAATACACTAATAAATCATACTTTTTTCCAAAATTCACCATTTTTAAAACAGTAAGTCAATGAGTTTTTTACACCAAAAAACTAGGCTATTTTATTCCTCAAAATGGATATAAAAACATTTGATAAACTTACAGCACGTAAGGTCTGTACAGATAGCTAATAAAGATAGTTTTTAGGCCCAAAGAAAAAAGGAATTTACTCAGGAAATTAAAATATATAATTTATTTTTCTTTACCAATAAAACCACAAATTCAAACCATATATTTTGGATTCAGTCAACCATTTCATAAATATAAAAAACCAATTTACAATATCTGAGCACCTCATAAAAATCAAAACATCACAAATTCACAATTTACTTTTCAAATTACTTTTTTCATGAGCAGGCACAGGCATTGATAGTCACTTCTCCATTAGATACATCTGGTACAGCTTCTTGTGTTGAGTATCAGAAAATGACGGGACAAAATTCACATTAACAATTTCTGTGAATCCTTCATCTAAGCTGGGAGCTTCAAACTTGTTCCTATAAAAATCAGCTTGTTTAAATGTAATAATTACACAGAGTCAAATAATTTTAACACTTTCATGATAATAAAACATTTCCATAATTATTCACTTATTTATTCCATAATTATAGACTGGGACGGTGGTGACGTCCTGTAATCCAGCTACTTGGAAGTCATGAATAATTGTGCATAGTTGTGAGAGATGGTCGGTGGATGTAGTGTTCTCTTGTGTGGTTTAACGTCCGCACTATTGAATACTACATTAATCAGCAAAGACCATCCTCATAATTAGATCAATTCGTAATTCAGAGGCAGTGGTTCGGATTCCACGTTAAACTGTAGGCCCATTAGTTGCCATCAGCTGTTGGGCTATTAATTAAAATGTCTAAGGAACATTTCAGCCTCAGTCAGTAATAAGACTACAAGATCGTGACAAAATTATCTTACACTCAATCCTCATTCATACTGGGCTACATTGTAGTACGGTTGCCATTTCAATGATCTAATCTATTAATGACAATTCATTAATTGTGTTTGTCCATTAGTGTTTTGTCCATTGGTCAATTATAACCACAATCTATCAAACGTCTAAATGGCCTCACAAAATGCACTTTAAGTGCTGATTCATTTAAATAAAAGCCAATAATATTCATTTATTGAACAATCAAGTCCAATTGGCATTCAAGCTATAAAAAATATTCCGATGCTCAACTAAATACTCACAATATGATCAAAATAAATTACGGTAAAATCAAGATCCTTTATATTTTTACTAATGGATTAATAAAAAACATTTTTGCTAGCAAATAATTTTTGGCTATTTTATTTTTTGATATTTTTGTAAAATCTGACCACTTTTAGGGAGAGTACAAAAATTAAACTAATGGGAAACAAAAGGTGTCAACTAGGCATGTTCTTGAAGTCTTTAGATTCTTTGCCACTTTAATTTAAAACAACAAAAAATTAGTTCATGTCCTCACATGATGTCTTTAGCTCTTCACAGTACTAAATGAGCCACGCCATTTACATCCATTTATTTACGCCATATATTTTCACCATACTTTTACACCATAAATTTTCTTATTTTCTCCATTCATGAGCCACACCTACTAAAGATGCAAAAAAATCTGCCGATTTCATGTTGGCCACCAAAAGGCTACCCTTAAAAATTGCATGGTAGGGGTTAGCCTCCCTTTGAGACAAAAGGCCTGGGAGCACCACTAGCCTTTTATTAAACACATTCCTTGGGTAAACGTAATGCTTTAGGGGAATGTAAAAAGAAGTCTGGCATTCAAAAAAAGATTGAAAATAAATTTGCAATTCCGACTTTCACTTCTTAAAAAAAAGTTTAATATGTCAAAAAAAATCAAATTAAGTTGAATGACAATAAAACTCTGTCAGTAAATAATACATTTTCAGAGTAAAGGTATTTTTCCCAGCAACAACTACATTAAGGTCTACCAGATGCAAAAACATTTATAAAATTATATGACAGTACGCTTGTATTATAAAATGTTGATCGTAATAGTACATCATAATATTAAGTAAAATTAAATTACTCACTTGTAGCTGTTTATGATCATCTCATTTACAGGAACATGTTTAGGATCTGTCAGTTCTCGAAACTGAAACAAATTTATATTCATTGGAGAAAAATTTTTTTGTGAAAAAGTTTTACGCCTTCTCCACCATACTATCCAAATTTTCAGTTATCTTGACTTTCCACTTCTTGTTTCTTGGTTCACTTTCACTGTTCTTGACCTCCCGTTATTAGTGGATCGGCGTGGATAAAGTGGATAACCATCATTACCAGTAATTTTTTCCGGTATCAATTGTCTTGGATATTGCTTTGAACATTTTCAATCATACACAGAGAATTGGGATTTAAAATTCCAAAGGGACCATGAATCATATTTTTGTAACAACCTCATGTAAGAGTGGGTCTTCTTCACGATCGGGAATTTCTACTGATATTAATCATCGATTTCATTTGGTCTTATTTTCTAAACCAACCAAATAAGGATGTGTGCGTGTAGTAATCCACATTTTTAACAGCGTGTTTCGCCAAACACGCGATACATAACAATGAAATCCACGAGTGATTTTAATATTTGTTTGAAAACCCTTGCAGTTACATCGTGACGATCAATGGATGATTGGCCAGGAAGTAGTTCTTGTAGGATTTCCGTCCACTTTAGATTGCACATGAAGGTGATAAATAAATCAGGGATGCCATAATGACCATACATAGGTCATGCATGGCATCCTGCGCATATTCATGCATATGTCACGGACTTCTGACACATCATATGTTGCTGGGGGAATAGTAATTCTGCCAAAATTCTGTGCATTTCCGTCAGCATTTAAGGCATCACGAAGATTAATGTATTCCTCAGAATGGAGTTTTGCCTGGTTCAACTTGATAAACGTTAATTCAATTTTGACTTACACATCCACAAAATATTGGTGAAATAACAGTTGACATTTCAAGACACATCACACATTGTTTTCACATCACACATGTTGTTTTCCCGAATCATCAGTCGGTATTATTTAAAGCACATCGGTGTTGACACTGCAACTGGTGTTTAAAATTGTATCATCTAGGGACAGTATTAATGTTTTAGTCTAATATGGTCTGTGTTTGTTTATGTATCGTAAATAACAACAAATCATGTTGACGTAGCAAGCGAACAAAGCCGGCTGGCGAGCGCTCTAAGACAGCCAGTGCCGTGCCATTGTGTTAAATTTAAATAGTGCAAACATATCCAATGACAACAATCGAAATATAGACAAACTAACAAAATGTATTTTAAACTCAACAAAACACAAACCTAATGTAACTTCTCAAAGTAACATTACAAAATACACAGCCTTGGTATGATTTTGAATGCTGAGCAGAAAGAAAGTTTATATTTGGACTTCTGAACTTTATTAGGAAAACTAATTCTATGAGCGTAAAAAACAAATATTTATGTCAATTAAATATATATAAAAAAAAACTGTGTGAGGCAAAGAGAAAGAAAGAAAGCTTATCGGGAAAAAATTACAAGTGTCTTGAGTTGTAATTCTGATAGTAAAACTATTTGGTGAGCCATACACAATTTTAAGAAAAAAACAAGCACATCCGTGGGAAATATAACGCCTAGTAAACGGGTTGAACATTTTAAAACCTTGCTAAACCCCCCACTCCTGGCAGGTGCAATAAGTTATGTGGAACCTAATGTTTACAACGATTGATTAGACTGACGATAGATTAGATAGCTGCTTCACTCAAGTGGAGCTAAAAAATGTATTAATGGTGGCCAAGCCCGAAAAGGCGCCCGGGCTTGATAGGATACCCTACGAATTTTTTAAAAATACACCCGATTATTTTTTAGATGTTTCATTAGCTGTTTATAATAATATTTACTTAACTGAATCAATTCCGATGAGTTTTAAAGAATCGACTATATTCCCATTCCATAAAGAAGGAAATATTAATCTAGTTGAAAACTACAGGGGATTATCTTTTATAAATTGCTCCGCAAAACGATTTACCAGTATTCTCAATAATAGATTACAAAAGTGGATATGTGAAAATGAAATATTCACAGCAGGCTTTAGAAAAGGATACTCAACTATTGATAGTATTTTTAGTTTATCTTGTATGATTCAATTAAGGTAAACTCAGAAGCAAGGAAGCTTTCCTGCTTTTTTGTAGACCTAAGTTATGCTTTTGATACTATTGTCGCAAAGCCTTGATCCCAACGTCCTCCGGGATATGGGCGATGATCATTACCTAGGACCTCCTTATAGAAGTTTCCTATCACTTGTCTCAAATCTGGCTTCTTCCCGCTCCACTGCACACCTTTAAATATTAAATTGTTCCTGCGGGATCCCGCTTCAAGGTCGATAAGCTTGTTATATACAGTTTTCCTTTGACGCTTTAAGAAATCTATTTCTCTCTTAAGTGTTAAATTCTCTTCAACGAGCTCCTGTACTTTTTTGTTAATACCAGCTACATCAGCTTTATTAGCTAGCTTTCCTAATTTTTCGTCCAGTTCATTTTCTAGTAGACTACTCAAACCAGCCACTAGCTGTGAGAGCGACATGTCACCGACCCTCTTGTCTAGGTTATCCTCATTGTCGTCTGGGCTTCCTGGAGAGATATTGGTACATTGACGTTTGCTGTTTCTTAATATAGGAGTGAAATAGTCCCTGATTTTGGTGTTAAGCATGAATACATTTTATGTACCACTTGACACACTTAGCCACAATAGTCACAGATTCACGCGTCACTCCCGAGCGTTACCGACGCGTTTATTCACGAGCGCAACGACCACATTGACACCGAACACGAGACTATCATAATAATTACGCTACCACGATGTGTTCTACTGAAGTTTGTGTTCTAAACTATGAATATAAGCCCTAAGTATCAGTTATTAGCACAAAAGATATGTCACTCTGACAGCAAATAGGCACGTAATTAAAGTTTAAACCTGGAGCCGATACGAGCCTCGTCTGACCAATACCACGTCAGTGATCCGTCTGTTGATGTTTATTTATGTATAGGTTTATTAATCTGTAACTTATATTATTTTACATATTATAGGTAACTAATTAACTTTAATAAATGTTGATTTTTACAAAAAAAATCTTTGGTCTAAGTGATCCTTCAACAACATAAGTCGATATAATGTTTACCCGATTGGGGATCACAAAGCTTGCTCACCAGTACGAAGTAATTTGCCAAAATGGCCACTGGCAGTCTTTGAGCGCTTGCCAGCTGGCTTTGTTCGCTTGCTATGTCAACATGATTTGTTCTTATTTACAATACATAAACTTAACATAGACCACATTAGACTAAAACATTAATATTGTCCCTAGATGATACAATTTTAAACAACAGCATCAACAACAACACATCGTTGAGCTATCAGTCCACTCGCATGCAGGATGTGAACACCACCTCTTTGATCGGCAATGGGTAAACTTATATAATATTAATATCACTAAACACCTTTCCATCAGAGCCGTGATTATTTATGTTAGACTTTTATGAGAACTTCTTTCATTCAAATTTTTTACTAGTCCCTCCAAGTTTGAATTGTTTTTGTTCCAGTGTATTTAATAGAGATCAGACCATCCTCATCTTGTATTTTTCAAAAAATTCCTATCAGATTTTATATGTATTAACACTTAAAACGAAACATCGGTCAAATTGACCGATCGATAATTTTACTACGTAATATTGGCTAAACTGTTTGACCTTGACGGCTGTCACCCCCAGTACCTTCCCCCCAAACCCCTCTCCGTAATATTTGGTCATTTCCAACCAGTTGGTGCGACGTTATCGTACGTATTAGACGCATTGTGTGAATACGGTCAGTCAGATTTACCGCATGTTTCGCATACCGGCTGGCAATCGTCGGTCAAATATACCTTGTGTTATACCTGTATATATATCTTGTATAATTGGTAAAATGTTGTGGTGAAACGCAACAAACAAAAGAACACCTGCTAAAAATAAAATAACAGCAAGATTACCCGCTATGAGACCACCAGCTCTGGCCTCGGGCAACAATCCTATACGGTTTGTTTCCCGAGGCCAGAGCTGGCCGTCTTGGAGCGTAAAGTTTGGAGTTTGATTTTCTGTCACATGATTTTTGCTTAATAAATATGATTTGTCTTAAAATGTTGTAAAACATAATTTGTTACTCATGTGACTGCCAAGTGATACATAAAAACAATAATAAACACACTGAACACTAATAAAACACAGTAACGGTCAAATTGACCTTATGTTTTTCTTAGCATTTTAAAAATAATGTTTCGTTATAAGTGTTAATGAATAACAATAACCTGAGTGACAACCATAGTGATAAATGAAGCGAAATGTATGCCAAACACACTCACAGACGGTGACAGAGAAATAAAAATTGGAAAACATTCAACCCACAATTAGCAAGCCAAGCTAGGAGATATTCAATTTTCTCAAGTTGATAATTTTAATTTTGTGCTTGGTTAATAGCAGCAAACTCAAGTCATTTAGGCAAAAGACGCTCCCTATATATCTATTAAACTATTTAAAACCAAAGGTAAATCCTTCTGAAATGTTTAATCAAAATTATCATATGGAAGGACAATCATATTATATTTGCAGTGATAGTTTATTTTGAGTTCTCAAACCACACAAATACAAGCTACTACTCACTCGAACATTGTGTCTGATGTGTTCGATGGTGGTTGTCATCACAAAACACCTGACAGGTACCCTTTTGCTGTTTTCTATATACCTGTAATGAGAAAACTCACATTTTTATCAACTTTTCAGAGATAGTATTTAACAATTTTTTTAAAGATCATTTTTCAAATTCTGAATTTCCTAAAACATTTATCTACATTTATTTACTCATATTTTATTTTTTTTGTATCAATAAAATTACAATTTTGATTGTGTTCTATCAGGATTTTTAAGTATATTTTATTGCGGTTTCTGGGTTGGTTCTCTCCATGAACCTATTCTTCATATTTCAAACAGTCAAAGAGTATGAAAAGTCAAAGAGATTCAAAAGAGCAATGTGAATATACTTTAATCTAGTAGAGGGGACCAGGTGTCACATCATTTTGGGACCCCTTAAAAATCAAATTCAATAATTACAATAAAAGTTTTCAAGTTTTGCCAAAGTACATCATTGTACCAAATTTCTTAAAAATCAAACCATCAGAATGTATTCAGGGTTCTTAAACCCTTCACGAGCGTATGACGGATATATCCGCCATTTTCATTCTTTGTCGTTTCTCTCTTGGTCTGCTCCCATTTAGACGTAGGACTCCGCCCACACATCAGAGGGCACTGTATCCCCCAGGTAGGGGTGCAAAAAATTTAAAAAATAATAAAAAATTATTTGAACGACAACATTTCTAAACATAATCTATGTAAAACAAATAAATTAAAATTTTCCCCACTATACTAAAATAGTTAGCTCATGAAGGGTTAAAACAGATATTTCCACTCTCAGTTCAAATGCAACAATTTTCAAAGAAACAAATACTATAGGATATATATAGGAAGAAAAAGTGAAAAATCATGTTGTACCAATCTTCCTGAGAATTTATTAGCTGATTAGGCCTGGTAGATATTGGGTTTGTTGTAAACAAAAACAACCCAAGAAACAACAACCACTTTGTTGTAAGCAAACAAGAACATGGATATGTACACGTTTTCAATGAAGTTAGTTATCAGTCAATAAAGTTTATCAATTAACAATTAGAATATGTTAGCTAAGTCATAGGGACAAAATATAATACATTGTATTGTAAGTAATACCCGCCAGCCCAAAGTTATTTCTTCTGCTGCTATGTTTTTTGGACCAATTTGGCAGACATGGGAGTTGATGTATAATACATCTTTATTTTATACATTTTGAAAAAATTCATTATATTTGACTCCATTTAAAAAAAATTAAGGCAATATATGAATTTTTTAGATTTTTATACTATTAGATTTAATGAGGGTCTGAATGGGAACATAAACCAATAAAAGTTCAACTTGGAAGAGTTCTGTTACATATTTTTCTGTTGGGGTAGATTATTTATATTTTTACCAAATCTTATTGCACATCAATAATTTCAATATTGATTTTTAGATTAGATTATTGAAATGGCCACCTATCAAGGTAGGTATTTTAAGCCAAGTATGAATGAGGATTGAGTGTAAGCTGATTGTGGTGTGATCATGTAGTCTTGTTACTGACTGAGGCTGACATGTTCCTTAGACAGGACTGTTAATTAATAATAGCCCAATAGCCGCAACTAAGGGACCTACAGTTTAATGTTGAATCTGAACCACTGCCTCTGAATTACGAACTGGTCTAATTATGATGATGGTCTTTGCAGATTAACATAGTATTCAATAGTGCAGGCGTTAATCCATACAGGAGAACACTACACCCACCCACCATCGCTCACAAATATCCACAATTCGTGACCTCCAAGTAGCTGGATTACAGGACGACGCCACCGATCCCAGGTTATACAGATGATCAACTTCTCCATATTGTTAGAAGTCAAAAATAGATTTTAAACTTTTTAAACTGTACACAAACTATGTAAGAAAAAATTAAAATCTAATAGATATTACTATAATATATATGTGTTTTTAATTTTGTAATCTTTTTGTAAAACATTTTTTATAAATCTACAACTATGCCGCAAACAATTAATTGTGTCGAGGGCCGCGTAGTGAGGATACCTGCGAGAGTCATACCTCTGCCTGCTCTCGCGATCTGGGTTGGTGTTATCCACCACCACCGAGCGTCCAGATGCCAGACCAGCCTCCATAGCTTGTACACACTTCTGCCATGAGCCAAGATTGTCACGGTTAACATGAATATAACCAGCGGTTAACAGGTGCTGGCAGACAAAGTAACTCTTGCCTGATCCTGGGCAGCCGACCATCACTATCACCTGTAAACAACAACACAATAATCTCCTATGTGACAGTTAAGGGTCCAGAACTGAAGGATTTTCAAATTAATTAATTAAATTCTCTATGGTTTAAAATTGGAGTACCTAACGAGTTTATCTGAGTATAAACTAATAGTTACAAGGCGTGATTTATGATGGTCTGGTATGTAATACAATATAAGGAAATGAGGGGAAAGGAAAGGAGGGGAAAGGGAAGTTAAAATCCCAAATAAAATCGACTTTATTAAGGAATATTTCTCAACAACAAAATTCTAAATTTAATTCGATCTTTGGTACTATAAAACTAAAAAATACACACCCAAACCTTTTTTACAAACAAAGCTTCTTATACAATTGATGAACTTTGAATGACAACACATGTGTTTGATGTCTGAAATACTATGAGGGATTACCCAAAGAAACTGGAATTGCATTTCTATGGGCAGAGGTATTTTAGTACAAGTTTCTTCCTCTAGTGCCTGTCTTGTGCAACTCTGCCAGTTTAGTGCTGTTGACCTGGGACGCTCTGTTCGTCTGTAGTGATTGTCATTGCTAGTGCTGTTTCACTGAAGTTTTGTTTTTTGTGAACGTAAATTTAAGTGAGCAGTGGGCCACTTTGAGCTTCTAAATTTTGAGAGCTTGATCTCACAGACCGTCGACAGACAGTGGAAACGACTGTAAGAAATCAGTGGAATGTCTTGGAAACTGGTTCAGCAAATTTTACCTGAATTTTGGGGATGAAATTCTTTGCTGCCAAATTTTTTCCACGTGCTCTAACTGACAGTCAAAAAACACATTGCGTCAAAAGATTTTGTGAACTGAAAGAACAGCTTCGAATTAATCCACATATTCCTTCAAAGGTTAATTACTGGTGATGAATAATCATGATGCTATGGTTACGGCTCACAGACAAAACAACATTCTAGTTTTTAAAATTCTTTTTCATCAATTCAGGCAGTTGATGGATGTCCAGAACAATATTTGTCATCGATCGAAATGTCACCATTTTTAAATTGAGAAAACCACTCATACACTTGAGTTTTCCTTATAGCAACATCTTTGTAGGCCTAAGCAGTTTTCATCATTAAAACAGTTTCAGCAGTGTTTTTACGGAGTAGAAAACAAAATTTCACTGCAGAACGTGGTTTTATTAAAATTTCCAAAATAAAAAACAAGGCTGCAGTGAAACAGCATTAGCAGAATCAATCACTACAGACAAACAGAACGTGCCGGGTAAACGGTCCACATGGGACTAAACTGGCAAAGAGCTGGAGAGTGACTGAGTGGCAAGAGTCAGGCCTGCACTAGTGAGGCACTAAGGGGAGAAACCTATACTAAAAAAAGCTCCGCTCATTGTGATGCTATTCCAGTTACTTTTGGGTACCCCCTCGTATTGAATATTATAGATTGACGAATATCTTTTAAAGTGTAATTCAAAATGAAAAAGGTAGTTGAATCGACCACTTTGCGCTTAGTCGGTATGACACAGTTCCAGGTAAAAAAGATTTACACGTGGGCTCATAATTTTAGAGAACAAGTTCTGTTTTAAAAGGAAAATCTCTGCTGTCCTCAAACTGTGACCAGACCTGAAAATGACACTCTGGTATGAGCTGTAATTTAGCAGTCACCACTGGGCTTGGAGGAATGTTAATACAATCCAGTTCAGGTTTCAAAGTCTAACATTCAATTATTGAGTCATCACAACCTTATATGGCTACGTCTTCAGATCTCGGTGGAGTATCTGAGAATACTGTGGTCTGCGGTCCAACAAATCTATGGCCGTCGCGTGTTTTCGCACTGAGCACCGTAGCGACTGTTGAATTGAAGCTCTTGCCAATGTGCATTTTCAGGACCTGTCGCAGTTCGATGACGGACAGGAGATATTCTCTTTAGAGCAGAACTTGTTCTCTAAAATTCCGGGTCCAAGTGTAGCTTTTTTACATGTGACAAGGTAATGCTAAAGTGGACGTGCTACATAGCTATCGGTAAACCACTATTTTTAATAAATTCCTCGTCTACGAATCCACGATGCGCACCCGACCTACCTATGGCCACTGACAATGAATGGCATGTTCACAGTACTTATATACACAGTATAACACTACACCTACCACTCTACTCCATTTCTGTTTGTAGCAGCGCAGCTTTAAAACCGTGGATTTCTTTCTGCCGCACCCAGTTTACTTTTAGGATAAAAAAGGATGTGTCATTTCACTGATATCTTTAAATTTAGTACAAAATATACATTTTTATTTAAAATGTTGAAAATTAATTTGAAATCAGCTTCTAAAAATTGATTATACAGTGGAATCCCTCAAATCTGAAATCCCGGCAAATCAGAACAAGTTCTCTGGAAAATAAAAAATTTATTTTTAAGGTTTAAAAGAAAAAATTATAATACAAGTTTTTCACTTAAAGTCTTATATTTAACTGTCAAAGTGAAGAAAATCTTTATATGACACATTTCCAAGCCAGCGTCGCAGCGCATTTATTAGCGATACACACTAATCAGCAACTAAAAACTCACTACACCCCCACCCAGTTAGGGTGAGGGTAGGGGAAGAATGATTTATTTTTAGCACATGCTCGTCTAGCAACAATGATATTTCATGCGACGTACTTCCACCTGCCAAGGTCACTGCCCTTAAGAACACTGAGTCACCCAGCCTGTATAAACCCAATCGCCGCATCCCCCATCGTTTACCGTGAATATAGTGACAAAATAAGTGTGTAATATTATTTGCTGGGAAATCTGAACACATCTACATAAAAACAGGCCTCCGCCCCAATTAGTTTGGATTTGAGGGGTTCCACTGTATAGTGTCATTCAAAATATATTTTATTTTAGAGTTTAATTGAACTGTTCATTTATCAGAGATTATCCGATCCTGTTAGACAAATAAAAGAAAGGTTAACCTCAACTTCTATCTATCTAAGGCTAGTTTGGATTCACTCACTCACTATGGTTGGACCAAAAAAAAGCTTATGGTGAAAAGTCATTATTAAATAAATTAAATCCATTACAATTATTATCATCATTTTCGCCCTTTCTTCTAAAAATATACACTAAACGTTAGGATCGGTTCACGAATATGAATATAAGCATTTGAAAAAAATACAAAATCACCAGTCTAGCAGGAGGCTCCATTGTTAGTTACAGAACCAATTTTTCTTAGAATTGTTTTTAAATACCCCAGAGTCTCGGTAATCCAAACTAATTGGGACCGAACCCTGTTCAGATTACCGAGTTGTTCCGATTACCCAGAAGTGCAGTGTAAAGTTCATTAAATGTTGGCATGTATTTACTTTACAACTTTTCTCATAAAACTAATGGCTTCCACTTTTTCTTACAACAGTAGAACCTCCCATATCCGATCATGGACCGGGCCATGGCCGGAACAGCCAAAAGGTCGGATATCGGGAGGCAAAAACTAAACACATTCCCTGTGAAGAAAAATAGCTATGCATCATTGTGATAAACCTTAACGTGTCTATACTACATCAATTGAAACATAAAGACACGTATGATAGCTGAAAAATAATTATATTTTGTAATTGAAGAATAAGTCTTTTATGTTTAGTCAAGCTCTGCAATGATGGGAGCATGGGAAACATAGATAAATGGACGAACGGGACAGTTGGTTATCAAGAGGAGTCGGATATTGGAAGGTCGGATATGGGAGGTTCTACTGTATTTCAAACAAACAGTGAAATTTATTAATTATTTTTTTAGAATCTATTAATGACGACCAAATCAACAGGTGTTTTCTTTTTTCCATGCACAGGAAAAAACATTGTTTTTGATCTCATCACATGTATGAAAAACAACTGTTCCAAGTATTGTAGTGAAAACATTTTTTTTTTAATTTACTACCCATAAACAGTTTTAAATTATGTTTCATAAAATTAAAATGATTTATTTAAATTAAAATGTACTTCTCACCTCTTGATTTGTACTACTAATAACACCATCAGCTAATGGTATATTCTCATTGAGAGCACCAGGATTGAATGATGGAAGAAGAAACTTCCCAGGACGTTCATTCAAGAAATGCTCTTCTGGAGTATAAAACTGCAGCTTCAGATTCAGCGCTAAGAGTCTGTCTGCACAGGAGAAGTCCTTTTTTTTTCCTGGGCTCCAATTAGCTATTCTTCCAGCAGCATCTCCCACGTAAAAAGAATTAGACATATCTATCTTGATACCATTATTTTTCTGCAATGAAAGTCAGTAAAAATGTATCGTAACATCAAAATTATGTGGTACTTAGTTTTTTATTGATTAAAAATTGTATTACCATTGTTTGACCAATTTCAGATGGTCAAACTAAATCAGAACATCTGTAGCCTATATTGTGTTGGTTATTGTTAGCACAGTTTAACTTTCATATCTCTTGGTACGCGTGGGTGAGTGTGTTTGTTTCATTTGAAATAAAGTAGGGACAGCTGCAAGGATTGGTTTAAAATTTGTAACATAGGTTACATTTTTCAACACACTATATAGCACGAGTTAAAAAATGGGAACTGTTTGTTAAGCCTGTCATCTATAAATTCACATATAATATTACCTGAAATTCCTTATAGTTATTAAAATGGAATAGATGTTCAAAATTGTAATTCTTTGGATAGTTGAATTGAGGCTTACGCCCTACCGTTTTTCAACGAGGTTACTTTTAAATGAAAGATAAATATCTCTATATTCCCACAATTTACTTACATCTCCAAAGTAATTCCTTTTAGAATGTATAAGAATTACTTTTTAAAACCTATTTTTGATTAAATAATCAAAAATACTCAAAATATTTTGAGTATTTTTCATCAGACAGATGTTGACTAAGTACAGCAAAAGAGATCGGCTGGCTTAGAGAAAATGGTTAGTGACCAATAACTTTCATCAGTGATTTACATATGTACCAACTATTACAGTTTATTACAGACAATCAAAGCAGATGATTTGAATAGGTACAGTAGGCTACATAAATGGTCTGATAATCCTATTAAACTGACACCTGAAAAAGATTACCAGAAAATGACATCCGTTGTACATGGGGTTATGTTTAAAAAGTACCTGGAATGTTTAAATTTCCCGTGTCTGGAGAGTCCAACTGTCAAAACAATATTTTATTGTGTTGGTATTGAGTACTCCAAGACCGAAAAAGGCTAGGCAAGTGTGGTCGATCGTCAAGGTTGTGCTTACTGTAATCTTTAATTTTAATGGCATAGTACATAATGATTTCTTGCCACAAGATAAAACAATTAATAAAGAGTAGTAGCTACAAGTTCGATGCTGGTTGCCTGAAACAATGCAAAGAAAACGTCCGGATTTGTGGCAAAACGATTCATGGCTTTTTCGATTACGATAATTCACCTGATCATGTATCATGCTTGTTCGTAATTGTTTTGAAAAAAATAACACTGTAATGATACCCCAACCTTTAGTATTTGCCAGACAAGGCCCTTGTCAAAAAATAAAATAAACCTAAAAGGGTAATCTTTTCACAAGCATAGATGACATTAAAAAATACATTAGTGAAAAATCTCAAAGCTATTCCAAAGATCGAGTTCCAGAAGTGTTTTGAGGATTAGAAAAAGTGCTGGTATATGTGCACAATGTCTAATAGTGACTACTTTGAGAAGGATAACATCGATGTAGATGAACTGAATATTTTTTCAAAAAACAAACATTACAGGTATTTCTTAAACAAACCGTATATTTTATTTAGCTCAATTTGTTAAATGTAGAGGTGACATAATTAGATACCTCAAACAACGGTTTCAAGCCTTAAAGATATCAAGGACAGGGGGTAAAGCATTACAGTATACAGATTTAAACAAATCTACCTGCCTTATCTTCAAGGTGGTTCCACATTCCAGGGGCAGGTTTTCTATATATTGAGTTTGAAGTAGCAATGAATACTTGAACAGGAACATCCAACGTGCTTACAATACTTTCAATTTTGGACTTAAACTCATTTATATTAGTTTTACCCCTACCGATTCCTGCTTGATTTGTCAAAATGACTATTTTAAATCCTTCATACTCAAGTTTAGCAAGTTTAGATTTCACTGCACTGTTTGCTAATTTCCAATCATCTTTGTCCTTTGGAAATACCCTTCCTGATTTAGTAAGAATCAGAGTTCCATCCATATCATAAGCTGCAATCTGAAAGAAAATCGCATAATAAATTATAAAATATCTTTGTATTTTAACATAATGGTATGATTACAGTCAACCTAAAACTACTCGAGGCTGTTCATATGTATTGTGGATTAACTTAAACTTTTATCTTAGGTAATCTAAAATATATTTCTAATGGTGAAATAAAATATATTTTGATAACATATTCTGGAATGAAATCTGAGCTGGATTTGTAAATCAGAGTTTAAAAACTGATTTGATCCTAGAGCTGTATACAAAATAATTAGTACAGGAAACAAAGAGCTTAATTATTTAAATCTCAGAACTTAAAAATTAATACACCAGTTAGTAAGAACAAAAAAGCCACATGGACTCAATTTTCGATAATTTGGTTAATTTAAAAATATTTATTATACTTTTATTCAAAATTATATATATACATATATCGCTATCTATATGGCTGCCATCAGAAATTAGGTTATGTAGCTGCCACAAGACGAAAAGGGTATATTTAAACTTCAAAGTATATAACTATTCTACACGACACACGACATGACTAACATGGTTGTTAATCAAAATGTTACATTTGTTTGTTATAAATTGGCATATCAAAATGTATGTTAATTGATTGTACAGATTTAACAAAATCTACCTGCCTTATCTTCAAGGTGGTTCCACATTCCAGGGGCAGGTTTTCTATATATTGAGTTTGAAGTAGCAATGAATACTTGAACAGGAACATCCAACGTGCTTACAATACTTTCAATTTTGGACTTAAACTCATTTATATTAGTTTTACCCCTACCAATTCCTGCTTGATTTGTCAAAATGACTATTTTAAATCCTTCATACTCAAGTTTAGCAAGTTTAGATTTCACTGCACTGTTTGCTAATTTCCAATCATCTTTGTCCTTTGGAAATACCCTTCCTGATTTAGTAAGAATCAGAGTTCCATCCATATCATAAGCTGCAATCTGAAAGAAAATCGCATAATAAATTTTAAAATATCTTTGTATTAGCGAATTTACAGTCAACCTAAAGTAGCTACTCGTAGGCTGTTCATATGAGTTGTGAGACCATGTTATTTTTTCTATCTTTAGGTGCCCAGAGACCAAAAAAAATATATTTCTAATGGTTTAAAATATATTTTGATAACATATTCTGGAATGAAATTATATTTGTAAATCAGAGTTTAAAAACTGATTGTGATCCTAAGAGCTGTATACAAAATAATTAGTACAGGAAGACCAAATTTGGTAGAGATTGTAAATCTCAGAACTTAAAAATTAATACGGACGAGTTCGTAAGAACAAAAAAGCCACATGGACTCAATTTTCAGGTAGTTTGGGGGGGTTTTGTAAAAATATTTATTATACTTTTATTCAAAATTATATATATACATATATCGCTATCTATATGGCTGCCATCAGAAATTAGGTTATGTAGCTGCCACAAGACGAAAAGGGTATATTTAAACTTCAAAGTATATAACTATTCTACACGACACACGACATGACTAACATGGTTGTTAATCAAAATGTTACATTTGTTTGTTATAAATTGGCATATCAAAATGTATGTTAATTGATTGCCCTCAGTTTACATTTAATTTGGCGCTCCCATATATACCTGGCCTCCACATGACTGTCAGCCTATATACATACGTATTTGGCATTATGTGGCTGCTTCCACTGTTGCCAATTTGACATAGGCCACTGATCTACTTTGAAGATAAATGTTTAGCAAACATATCCTGCCCAGGCTCCCAGCCTTGGCAGGATTTTACGTGATCAGTCACATTATGTTTCTCAGAATGAAACATAATGAAGCATAATTAGTTGCAATTAATACAATTAAAACTAGATAATATTTAGGTATTTTTTTTGTTTTGAAGATAATATTTTGTAGAAAATCGTAATATAAATAAATATAATACTAAGTAAATTTAATATTATTGTGTTTAAAAAAATTTTAATAACAGACTATGGATACTGAGATTTCAAAACAAACAATACTACATACTGTAAACCCAAACACCTCATTTTTGTGTTTTGAAGTTTTTAAATTTAATCTAATGTACTGTAAAACGCATATTTTTTTGTGACGAAGACTTACGCTGGATTTCACTAAAATCACGCTGACAATGAATTTTATTAATTATCCGTTAAAACTAACTGATAATTTTAACCACAGTTAAAGAAATCTAATTTTACCAATGGAAAGGCTTAAAAACTAAAGTTAGTTTCTTAAACAAAATGTTAAAGTAAATAGAGATGGCAGTGAACTATCATGACACTGAGCTGAAATGTACACAAGTAAAAAATAAATGGTATCAGTCAACTGAGTTATACTTTCTCCATTTAAAGGTACACTAAATAAGTCACGTCTTTAATTAAATATTAAATGATTATATTCCTTAATGACAATCAATAATTGTAATGTTTCAAATCAGTAATAAATGGACTTATGATTCATTGTCGAAGAAAATTCTTCTGCCGTTTCTCACAGCAATATATTTTCGTTTATTTGAGAACAAATATATCAGAACTGCAAGTAATGTGTTGATATTAGGATAATGCAAATACTTTGAACTTTAACATCATAAAAATATGATTCATTATTAAAAACAGCTAAAAATGCAATATGTAAAAAATACAAGTTTCTTTTCTCGATTCCATGAGAATATTATCTAAAAATTAAGTTTATTCCGTGTTATTTTACTAGACCTAATAACTCAGTCGGTAGCATACCAATCTAGGAACTGCCAAATCCGAGATTGATAGCCCCCAAGATAAGCTTGAATTTTTCATGCGATTGTGTAGAAATTTTACATCTCCTTCGTAACCATCCGTAGGAATAAATCTTACTAAATAATTTAGTTTTGTGACGATTTTATTGGAGATAACAAAATAATATGAAAATTTAGTTTAATTTTTTCCCTACAACTATTTTTTTAACGAAGGCCCTTAACTTTTGAACCGAAGTACCAACACATAAGTATTTGGTATTTGGGGTATTTTGTATGGGGCATTAAGTATAAGGGGTATTTGGTTGGAACAATGTTATGTGTGACTAAACCAACCGTTATATTTTAATATTTTTAATTATAAAAATATTCTTTTTTCGTTTTACATTTCTATACTTCTTGAATTTATAATCTAATATAGACTACTAAAATAAGTCATTTCAATTTCCAAAAACCACAAATTGTAATTCATATCAACGTACGGCAGAAGACTTCCGACTCAACAGTAATCACATCGATGTAAGAGTTCTAATTATTTTCTTAGTTGCTCAACCAAAAAATATTCATACCAATAGTTCATAGCCGGTAAAATTTGGGCAGTTTATACCTCGAAGCATCATGTTATGTTATAAAAAAACATTTGTGTAGGTCCCCTGGATTTAGTTTAATGAACCCATCTGTATTTTAAGCCCTCCACCCTTCTTTTGTGTACGGTGTAAAGCTAAAAAAATTTGGGAGCTTTGAGTGTTTGACCCCAAAATATGTTTGAAGCATATTTGTAATTTTAAAATGGTGTGTCCAACATTTTCATGTACCAATCATGTGCCATCTGTTGGAATAAATCCTATTATATACTTTATACATTTATACTGTACACTTTATTTTTGAGATGACTTTAATGTTATTTAATCATTATATGAGTGTACTTTAGTATGGCACACATACAAACGCGATACAAAGCAGTAAAGGGTTTTAATGCAATGATTAAGGTATCTTTTTGTCAAGCGGGACCAGTTTGAGGACTCATTGAGAACGAGATTGTAGAATTATTCTATCACTCTATAAGATAGCTTTTTAGCTTCATCTATAAATAATTGAAGGCTGTTTGCTCAAAAACTAAATTTTTTATATTTGTGTAATTAACATAATTCATTTTTAGCGAATTTCCCATAGGGAAGAAGCTATTACCGTAGGTCTCATGGTGAGACTTAAGCCCGGGACCATGTTATTTTTTCTTCTTTAGGTGCCGAGAGTCCAAAAACAATAGTCGTTAAAATTTTTATATATATATATATATATATATATATATATATATATATATATATATATATATATATGTATATATGTATATATATATGTGTCTGTTAGCACGATAACTCTCGTAAAAATGGTCCGATCGAGACCAAATTTGGTAGAGACGTGTATTCCTAGAAATGCTCGGACGAGTTCGTAAACCAGACATATCGGTCAATGGGAACGGGTAGTTTGGGGGGGTTTTGTACCCCAAAATGGGGTTTTTTGCGTTTTTCACATGTAGTTTTTAAAAATTTTTAATTTTATATTTCACCATTGGAATCAGCTTAAAAAACTACACAATTAAGTTCCTTAAAGTTTTTCTCTATCTCCAACGGTTACCGAGATATTAAAAAAACTAAACACAGTACGTTGTATTGTGGGGCTCCAATGTTAATCTTATGGAGGATAGGGAAAAATTAATATTTCCCATATTAATGAATATTTTTGGATAAAACTTGATATTTAGCTTCATGTGGTTGAGATCTACCCATTTATACTTAAAAATCATAGTTTATGTGTTTATCATGGCAGCAAACCTGCATCCCTTTTTCCCATAATAATCATATAGGGAATAGGCAAACTCCTTTATTTATGGATAGATGTTGATGAAAGTTGGTATAAATGTTAAGATAAAAATTATTTATGGTTGAAATGTCTAATTTCAGTGTTCCTCACAGCAGCAAACCTGCACACTCTTTGCCATGTTAATCTTATGGAGAATAGGCAAATAATTCTCATGTTTATGGACAGATTTTTATAAAACTTGATATATATTATTATTATTATATCATTGATTTGGAAATTCGCTGAGTACGCAGGTCTGCTGCGACGGGGGTATTAATTATTTTGTGTACATTTTTTTTAAATTGGGCAACCCACAGTTGGTCGAAATGTCAAATCTGGCACTTTTTTTAGAACCCCCTAATTGAGTTTAAGGACGTGACTCTGTAGTAAGTGAGGAACATGTATAATTTACAAGAAGACTAAAAACGGTCAACAAATAAGTGGGATTTTAAAGAGGATGGGATTTTATGGTAAGATGAAATGACAAAAAGTAGTAGACTGGTGACTGGTAGACTGGTGGTTTGATGGCTTGAAGTGACAAAGCACGGATAAGATGAGTGATATCCGCACTCGCACTTGCTGATAGCTCGCGAGTTCGGGTTTGCACAAGCGGTTGAAGTAATTTTTTAAGGGCCAGCATTTCCGCCCGTTCTGAAAGTGATTAACTACACTGGCGTCAAAGTCTGCGTCCTCACCCCCGTGCTGCCCACACCCCCTGAACCATTCTGAACACTAATGTCAACTGTATTGTGGGGCTCCAATGTTAATCTTATGGAGGATAGGGAAAAATTAATATTTCCCATATTAATGAATATTTTTGGATAAAACTTGATATTTAGCTTCATGTGGTTGAGATCTACCCATTTATACTTAAAAATCATAGTTTATGTGTTTATCATGGCAGCAAACCTGCATCCCTTTTTCCCATAATAATCATATAGGGAATAGGCAAACTCCTTTATTTATGGATAGATGTTGATGAAAGTTGGTATAAATGTTAAGATAAAAATTATTTATGGTTGAAATGTCTAATTTCAGTGTTCCTCACAGCAGCAAACCTGCACACTCTTTGCCATGTTAATCTTATGGAGAATAGGCAAATAATTCTCATGTTTATGGACAGATTTTTATAAAACTTGATATATATTATTATTATTATTATATCATTGATTTGGAAATTCGCTGAGTACGCAGGTCTGCTGCGACGGGGGTATTAATTATTTTGTGTACATTTTTTTTAAATTGGGCAACCCACAGTTGGTCGAAATGTCAAATCTGGCACTTTTTTTAGAACCCCCTAATTGAGTTTAAGGACGTGACTCTGTAGTAAGTGAGGAACATGTATAATTTACAAGAAGACTAAAAACGGTCAACAAATAAGTGGGATTTTAAAGAGGATGGGATTTTATGGTAAGATGAAATGACAAAAAGTAGTAGACTGGTGACTGGTAGACTGGTGGTTTGATGGCTTGAAGTGACAAAGCACGGATAAGATGAGTGATATCCGCACTCGCACTTGCTGATAGCTCGCGAGTTCGGGTTTGCACAAGCGGTTGAAGTAATTTTTTAAGGGCCAGCATTTCCGCCCGTTCTGAAAGTGATTAACTACACTGGCGTCAAAGTCTGCGTCCTCACCCCCGTGCTGCCCACACCCCCTGAACCATTCTGAACACTAATGTCAACTCTAGTCAGTTCAAGCATTAATGTCGCAGACCCCATAATGAACAAAAGTATTAAGACAAACACCTCCTGTTGAATGCCAATAGGTGTAATGCTATAATTGCGAAAGCGCTAAAACGCAATAAAGGATTTCAATGCAATGTTTAAGTTAGTATTTTTTCAAGAGAGGGACAACTATGCGTACTCATTGAAAACTATCTGGTATAATCATTCCATAATTTTATAAGAAAACTACTTATAAGCTTCTTACATTCTTTCTTAGCTTATAAGAAACCAATAATTTTTAAAATGAATACTGTGGGGATGGAGTTTTAGTGATTTAAGGGATGCAAAAATGTAAGGGGTCAAAGGGCTCAATATTTTTATGATTACAGTAATGAAACGAAAACGGTGAGGGTTTTTGACATACTCCTGTCAAAAATAGGTCAAATGGATGCCATCTCAAACTTTGAGAATTCATCCGTACCCATGTTTAGAGTTCATTTAACATGCAATGTGCGCATATGGCTGCTGCATACGGCCGCCATATGCACCAGCAGCCACATTAAATGTGATTTTCCCCATGATCGGCATCCAAATGCCGAAAATATTTTATATGCTCGAAATTTTGGTCGTGGTGAGCTGTGTGATTGAAAATTGGCTTTTGTAAATCTTTATGAACTACATCAAAACCTATTCCTGCCTATTCAAAGGCTGTCATTCAAACTCTTAAGGAGTTAGACGTTTGACCTATGTATCCTTTTTGACAATGTTTGCATGATAGTTGGTAAACCACATTATGGATTTTCTTATGTTGATAATCTTAATAAAATAACTTCTTCTTATAAAATAACTCAATATTTTATCAAGTTTAAATTCTAGACACATCTATACATGCAAAGGAAAGTTTTGTTTTAAACCCCCCCCCCCCAAGGTTTGAACCCCAAAATGGGGGTTTTGAGCTTTTTCATATATTATTTATAAAAAATTTTAAAAAAGTTTTATCACCACCATTGGAATCATCTAAAAAAATAGAGAATTTAATATTTTGAATTTTCGTATGTCAATCAGTTAGGCCTACTGAAATATAGACACTGATAAACAAAGTACAGTGCCTTTTGGAACCCCAATTACAATCTTATGTTGAAAAGGTAAAAATTTATATCTTACTAATTATTTGAAATATTGTCGCAAAACTTGCTGTACAGCTTCGCATAGATAAGATATAAGGCGGTGCGAGCATAAATTAGGGACAACTGTAATCCGCTAGGTCGGTGCTAGTTTTGTTTATTTATTATGCATATGTGATTGCTTCATGCAAGCTTCCTGAGTGATTCGTTAAAGATAACAATTTTTTTGTATATTTTAAATCATTTTTAGACCTCCAAAATGACATATTTATGATAAAATCAACAAATGAACTTTAAAACGCCCAGTTATCCAAACTAATTGGAACTGAATGAACCCTGAAGGGATTACGAAGTTGTTCGGATTATCCGAAAATGCAGTGTAAAATTGCATTAAAAGTGCTAATAAAATCCATTACTTTAGACCTGAACTGTGAATTTAGACCAATTAACTTCTGTCTTATCACAGTTACAGGTTATAGGTTTGTCTACTACATGTTTTGCCTGAACGGCATCAAATGTTCATGCAGGGGATATTCTATCCGTTTGGACTCATCGTTAGAAATATAAAACACAACACACACACTGATACATAAAAACGATAAATGACAAAACAGGGCCGTTTGTAGGCCTACTTTTAATGAAATCGCTGGAGATCATTACTGGATATGAACTAAAATGTTCATAAAGTATTTCGCCGAAAAAGTGGGTGAAAGAGTCGGACTGTGAGAATCAAGTCTACTGTGATTTACTGTAAGTGTAGCTAGACATCGCAATATGCTATTTCGGGCAACAGTGGTACTGCTACATCTGCATAGTTGATATTTATGAGACTACGGATAAACTTTGCATTGGCTAACAGGATATCTTTGTTATAGCAAAAGATGCTATCTGAATTGTTATGTTCCGAAAAGTAAGTGATTTTGTTTGATTAACACTGTGTACGTAGTACTGTAATACATAATTGGAGATGTTATCGTATAGTATTTAAATACTGTGCTGTAGATTAAAATGTACGAATACATTGCTTTCTTTTTAATTTGAACTCAGAAACCTTTTTCCCCATCAGGTAGTTTGGATTAGCCAGACGTTAGGATTACCGGGGTTCAGATTACGGGAACTCTGGTGTATTGTTTTTTTTATTATAGTTGATTTTTTTCTTGCACCACCTTAATAATGTATGATGAAAATAAAAACTTTTTATTTAAATTTTTTTTAAACTAAGGCCTACTCATTCCCCACACTACGGAATTTATTTATTATTTACAACATTTGTTGTAGCAGACTTAGGCTTCAAAATCGTGTTATTTTGTTGAAAGCGTACCAAAGATTTTATAAATTTTGTTCATGGTAATCTTTTTAACCAGTTGCCATTAGATGTGACTTCATCCAAAATTTTTTTATAATTTTAAAATTCTGGTTATTGCTCAGCCTATGGCCAAATAATAATTCAATAAAATTTAATAATACAAAGTGTTTATTAATGTGTTTAACAAATAAGACACCATCCACAAATACTTTCGTATTACAAAAAGGTTAAAACTACTTTGTAATATTTAAGTTAAATATTCTTTATGATTAGTTTTTGTACTGTATTATTATGAATATATTTTTTGTTTCATTTGTTATAGTGGAAATTGTTTGTGAAAATAAAGATCTTGAAATATTCTTATGAAGAGTATAGGCATCTAGTTAAGGTCTACTTATGTAGGCTATGTAAAAAATTCTAGTTTGAATATTTCTCATGGCAGCAAACCTACTTACTCATTTTCCATGTTATTCTTATTATGCGGTTTCCTTTTATGATGGAGTACGTAAATTGATAAAACTTCCCTATTATTAACATAATGTGGTAACATTTGGCTGAATCTGCCAGTGGTATTGTCTCACCAAAAGGCATTGTGTATAGGCACTCCCATTTGATGCGATATCACTAAAATGAAAAAAAAACTAAAACTTACAGTTTCATGGAATATAAAAAAAACTGTCACGCCAAAGTTATCGACGTTATAATGCATCTAACACTAACTACAACGCCATTGGTATCGTAGTGAGTCAAAGCCTAACAACCCTGACATAGCGCATTATACCAATCCCTTTACCATGCACCTGTGTAGGTATATACTAAAAAAAAAATTCTTCAGAACAACAGGTGCTGCCTAGCAACGATATCGATGATAGGTTAACCGTGATCAAGTTTAGTTTGTATCATAAGTAATTCGTAAAGTAATAGAATCTCTCTGAGGAGGTCTGCTGTTATGCGGATATTTTAACTATACAAAATTGTCCACAGTTACTAAAAGTTAAGTCTAAGTCTAGAGGTGTTTCAGCAAAGTAAAAAGCTACGAGAAACGATATAATTCTTCATTACCTTGGCACTGCTTTTCACTCCAATGCTTGTGAACACGTACAATTTGCCATCCTCAATTTTCTCCCAAGTATTCTTTTCACAGCAATAACTTTTGGGTACAGCTTCTGTACCATTACAAAAACGTTTAGAATCCGAACAATCACTGTTTTCGACACCTTGGCAATCCTGTGGTTTCCTTTTTTCCATTTTAGTATTATTTTCTACTTGTCTGGGTGGAGGAGAAAACTCAACTTTGAATGGATATTTTCCAACTAGAAACTCAAACACATCTCCATGGTTTAATATGTGATTTTCATTCTTCAATATTACACCATTTGCACTAGAAGCATTACCTCCGATGTGTGCAATTATGACAATACATTTGTTAAAATCAGCAAGCAAGGAAACTAAAACATACAATTTTCAAATTTAAAAACATAATGGACACAAAATACAGACCTACAAACTTTTAAGAACACAGTAGAAATTTCATATTCAAATTTATGGTTAGATAGAACAGTAATGGTTCTTAACTCATCATTTGTATGACTCACACCCTATCTAAACTATTTTCAGCATACAATGAAGAAAAAAACTTTGACAAATACTACAAATAATATTTCTATCCTATTGAAAAATATATTGGCAAGTAACCTGAAACAAGAATAAATAACAGTTTAGTACCCTAATCTAGTTTGTGTGAGAAAGAATAATTTACATCAATAACTTATAAGTTATTGAGTTATTTATATTGAAACCTGATAAATGAGACAATTCGTAGTAAATAAATCTCAAATTTGTAAAATATATTCTCTAAACTACCACCATTTCTTTAAAGTTTAAAATTTTCAGGTCAGTCTTTTAAACAAATATTATCATTAGGTACCAAAGGTAGATAAATCTTGAGTCATATTTAGTTAAAAGCAATACATTTGGAATTAGAGAGAAATATTAAGCTTTTTGAATTAATAGAATAGAATTAATGTATAACTTACTAGACATACAATTATATTTAAATTATATATACAGTAGAACTCCAACCATCCGAACTCCGACTATCCGAATCGCCGATTATCCCAATCACTTTCAGAAAAAAAATTGTCCAAAAAAAGTCTTAAGTGCGCTATTATCCTTCCCCCCACGAAGCCAGTTTTTGCGTGTAAAATGTAAGTACATTTTATTTATATTTTTATAACATGTGAAAATATCATGTTTCTTACATTTAATTCAATAAAAAAATAGTGCAATATCGAAATGTAGCCTTTTTTCTCTCTAATGGCAATTTAAAAAAAAAACTCCGATTATCCGAATGGGTCCTGGTATTCGGATAATTGGAGTTCTACTGTATTACCTTAAAATGCTATCCAGTACTATGTGTCTGTCTCTGTGTTTCACAGAGGTATCCATGTAAAATACAAACTATTTCCAGACATGATTCATTGAATAGGTGTAACTTCTATACTCTAACTTTTTCATCAATGGTTAATGTTATTTATACATTTGAAGATCATGAAATAATATTAAAAGTCGAGTCAAATAACAGATAACAATCAAAGTGCCTAACAATCTCCTTATTACTATCGGCCCTTTTCTAGTTATCCATTCTTGTAAGTAGAGTTAAAGTAAGCCAATTTTCCTCCTTAAATCTGGAGCTTGAAGAAAAAATTATGTTCTATCTAGTGATTCTGTTGATCTTGAGAATTAGCAGGATTCAGAGTAAGTTAATGGGCAGGTAAATCGGGTACCATAATTTTGGAGTGTTAGAAGCTGGTAACATTTAATATGGGAGAAAAAATATCAGGGGAATTATTGTGAAAACACACTGAACAGACAGTAGATGAATAACGTACCTAATAATGAGGATGTAATCATTTGACAGAAGAAACGATTAGGTACGACCACCATGGATAGCACTGGTTTTAAACACCAGTAGACATAACAAATATTACATATTTCTACTACTTTGTTGATTTAAAAATTATATAATACAGTATTAAAAATGCAATAAATGCAAGAAAAGAACCTACTTTTTCTGTTCTCCCCTTATACTTAGTACAGTAAAGTACAGTTTCCTGGATCCAAATCATCTGGATTCCGGCTTATCAAGATCAGATTTAAAAAATTTAATAAGAGTAAAATACGGGTTCTATTCATGCACCTTCAGAATTTCAGACATATTTGCTGTTCCAAGTATCATTACTAAATAGTAGAAAAAATCATTTAAAACAATATAACGATAACATTTTTTAATACACTATTTATTTTAAATTTATTAAATGTAATGCAATAATTTATGTAAGTCTTAATGTAAGTAACTTACAATCTAAATTATTAAAATACACACAGCTGCTTTATTTATGAAAAGATTTGATCATTTCATGTTTTGTTGGAGTTTTTATTATAAAGACTAAAAAATCAGTTTCTAGCAAAAATTTGATTTAGGTACCTACCGCTCATCATGAAATTTTACATTAAAAATTTTAATGGCCACCATTTTGAAATTTAGTAGGTTAAAAAATAATTGTTTTACAAATATTACTTAATTTAGTGCTAAGTTAAATACTTTTGCCAAGTTTTATTAAAATATCTCGAAGGAGTATTTACTGTAATAAATATAAAAAAAAACAAAATGGCGGATTATGGCTAAACTAAGCAGAAATCGAAAAAATGTCACTCTATATTTTACACTTATTATTGTATATAGAATTAGGTGCTGTATAGCCCATCACACTTTTTAATGACACCCTGTATTGTATTGACAAAACTTAAACCCAATTGTAAAATGTCTTGTTTTAAACTTAAAATTTCCCTCTTAAATTTATTATTTTTATTATTATTTATTATTATTACAGTCTTTCTCATTCCTGATACTGTCTGGAATGAGAATGTAAAACAATGTATTGCAGGAACTAAAATATACGTAATTGTAATATATGTATTCCAGCATTGCTTTCCTTCAATTTTCCTTCATTTTAGCGAATTTCCCATAGGGAAGAAGCTATTACCGTAGGTCTCATGGTAAGACTTAAGCCGGGGACCATGTTATTTTTTCTTCTTTAGGTGCCTAGAGACCAAAAACAATAGTCGTTAAAATTTTAGCGAATTTCCCATAGGGAAGAAGTTATTACCGTAGGTCTCATGGCGAGAGTTAAGCCCGAGACCATGTTATTTTTTCTTCTTTGGGTGCCCAGAGTCCAAAAACAATAGTCGTTAAAATTTTTATATACAGGGTGTTCATTAAAGTTGAGGACAAACTTCGAGGGGTGATAGTACTCATCAAAATAAACAAAAAATTTCTAATAAACATATGTCGAAAAATCCTTCGTTTAGCCACTAGCCGCCATTTTGTATTTTATACAAAAAACGTTATATATAAATAATTATTTAAGATACAGAAACCAAACTTCGCACACATATTTAATGGCTAAAGAAAAAAATATTCTCAAATTATCATTAAGTTTGCTTTTATATTTTCAAAATTACGGCGGTTAAAAATATTTTAATTTAAATAACAAAAAACTATTAACTTTAAGAACCACCGCCATTTTGAAAATATAAAAACAAACTTAATGATACTTTGAGAATATTTTTCTCTTTGGCCAATAAATATGTGAGCAAAGTTTGGTTTCTGTATCTTAAATAGTTCTTTATATATAAAGTTTTTTGTATAAAATACAAAATGGCGGCTAGCGGCTTAACGAAGGATTTTTCGACATATGTTTATAGGAATTTTTTGGTTTATTTTGATGAGTACTATCACCCCTCGAAGTTTGTCCCCAACTTTAATGAACACCCTGTATATATATGTATATATATATGTGTGTCTGTGAACACGATAACTCTCGTAAAAATGGTCCAATCGAGACCAAATTTGGTACAGACGTGTATTCCTACAAATGCTCGGACGAGTTCGTAAACCAGACATATCGGTCAATGGGAACGGGTAGTTTGGGGGGGTTTTGTACCCCAAAATGGGGTTTTTTTGCGTTTTTCACATCTAATTTTTAAAAGTTTCTAATTTTATATTTCACCATTGGAATCAGCTTAAAAAACTACACAATTAGGTTCCTTAAAGTTTTTTTCTATCTACAACGGTTACCGAGATATTAAAACATCTAAACACAGTACGTTGTATTGTGGGGCTCCAATGTTAATCTTATGGAGGATAGGGAAAAACTAATATTTCCCATACTAATCAATATTTTTGGATAAAACTTGATATTTAGCTTCATTTGGTTGAGATCTATTCATTTATGCTTAAAAATCATAGTTTATGTGTTTATCATGGCAGCAAACCTGCATACTCTTTTTCCATGTTAATAATATAGGGAATAGGCAAAGTCCTTTATTTATGGACAGATGTTGATGAAAGTTGGTATAAATGTTAAAAATAAAAATTGTTTATGGTAGAAATGCCTACTTTCAGTGTTCCTCACAATAGCACACCCCGAAATGCACACTCTTTCCCATGTTAATCTTATGGAGAATTCTCACGTTTATTGACAGATATTTATAAAAATTGTCAAATATTATTATTATTATTATTATACTATTGATTTGGAAATTCGCTGAGCATGCAGGTCTGCTGCGACGGGGGTATTTTTAATTACAAAATTCTGTTTGTTCCTTATAATTAGACCACTTCGTAAATTCAAATGTCGTGGTACAGATTCTATATAGATATACTATCAGATATCTATCATCAGTATCATCAGTATATCTATCAGATATACAGGCTCATTTCTATACAATATCTTGCCACAACATCTCAGAACCATCACATCACCTAACAAATTTACAACAAAATTAAAACACTACCTAACCAACAGACCATATTACACTGTAAACGAATTTATTGCAGAACACACACTACAACATATACACTGAGCTCACTTGAAGTTTCTACCCATGAAGATAGAATGACAACTCCCCAATCAGAGGATTGCGGCGAGGATCCGGGATGTAAGATGTAAGATTCTGAAACTGTAGGTCCCTTAGTTGCCATCAGCTGTTGGGCTATTAATAAACAGTCCTGCTTAAGGAACACATCAGCCTTAGTAACAAGACTACAAGATTGGCCCACAATCATCTTACACTCAATCTTCATTCATACTTTGCTTAAAATGTCTATCTTGTGGTGCGGTCACCATTTCAATAATCAAATCTAATCTAAAAACTTGTTGATTTTACATTATATTAAGTTTTTTTTCAATTTGTTCTAAAAAATAAAACTTCAGTCATACATATACAGTAGAACTCCAATTATCCGAATTAATGGGGACCGGGGCCCATTCGGATAATCAAATATTTGGATAATCGGAGTTTAAAAAAAAAAAATGCCATTAGAGATAAAAAGCTACGTTTTGATATTGCACTATTTTTTTTATTAAATTAAATGTAAGAAACATGATATTTTCACATGTTTTAAATATAAATAAAATGTACTTACATTTTACATGCAAACACTGGCTTCACGGGGGGAAGAATAATAGCACACTTAGACTTTTTTTGGACAAATTTTTTCTGAAAGTGATTCGGATAGTCGGAGTTCGGATAATTGGAGTTCTACTGTACATACAATATATTACCCCCTACGGGGGTAGTATGTAGAATATGTATGTAAGAATTTAATATGTATATGTGTATCTATATGTATAATGTATATATTGTGTACAACATTTTAATATTATTAAATTATATGAATAGATTTTATCACCGTAGTATTATTAGATTTTATCACTTTTTAATGTACATTTATAGTAAGCGGGGGGAATTGGGTGGGTGGGGTAATTGGGTAGTAAAATGATGTACAAAGTGTCTAAACTGTCATTACAGTATAATATGTCAAATTTAACTTGAGGTAATAAATTATTCCGTGCGACGACTCATATTTTAAAGAATTTCCCATAGGGAAGAAAGCTGTTACCGTAGGTCTCATGGCAAGACTTAGGCTTGGGACCATGTTATTTTTTCTTCTTTAGGTGCCCAGAGACCAAAAACAATAATCATTAAATTTTATATGTATGTATATATATATATATATATATATATATATATATATATATATGTGTGTGTGTGTGTGTGTGTGTGTGTGTGTGTGTGTGTCTGTGAATACAACTCTCGTAAAAATGGTTTGATTGAGACCAAATTTGGTAGAGACGTGTATTCTTACATTTGCTCGGACGAGTTCGTAAACCAGACATATCGGTCAATCGGAACGGGTTTTCCCATGTTAATCGTAACAAAAATAGGAAAACCCCTTTATATATGGATAGATGTTGATGAAAGTTGGTATAAATTTCCAAAATAAAAATTGTTTGTGCTATAAATGCCTACTTTCAGTGTTCCTCACAGCGGCAAACCTGCATACTCTTTCCCATGTTAATCTTATGAATAGGCAAATAACTAACTCATATATTTATTGATAAATATTGATAAAACTTGACATATAATATTATTATTATACTATTCATTTGGAAATTCGCTGACTACGCAATCTGCTGCGACAGGTGTACTTAATATATATAATTTTTATGTATATATGTGTGTGTGTGTGTGTGTGTGTATGTGTCTGTGAACAAGATAACTCTCGTAAAAATGGTCCGATCGAGACCAAATTTGGTAGAGACGTGTATTCCTGCATTTGCTCGGACAAGTTTGTAAACCAGACATATCGGTGATTCGAACCGGGTAGTTTGGGGGGGATTTGTATTCAAAAATTGGGGTTTTTGAGTTTTTAATATGTAATTTAAAAAGTTTTTGAATTTTATCTTTCATCATTAAAATCAGCTTCAAAACTACACAATTTAGTTCCTTAAAGTTTTTCTCTATCTCCAACAGTTACCGAGATATTAAAAAATCTAAACACAGTTTATTGTATTTTGGGGCTACAGTGTTAATCTTATGGAGGATAAGGAAAAATTAATATTTCACATATCAATCTATATTTTTGGATGAAACTTGATATTTCGCTTCATGTGGTTGAGATCCATCCATTTATGCTAAAAAATCATAGTTTATGTATTTATCATGGCAGCTAACCTGCATATTTTTTCCCATGTTAATCATAAAAAGAATAGGCAAACTCCTTTAATTATGGACAGATGTGATGGAAATGGTTTAGTATATATGACTGGTTTTTCCCATGTTAATTAAAGAAAAAACCCCTTTATTTATGGATAGATGTTGATGAAAGTTGGTATAAATTTCCAAAATAAAAATTGTTTGTGCTATAAATGCCTACTTTCAGTGTTCCCACAGCAGCAAACCTGCATACTCTTACCCATATTAATCATATGGAGCATAAGCAACTTCATTTATATATGGACATATATTCGTAAAACTTGCTATATGGTCAAAATAAAAATATTTTATTGCAAAAATGCAAAATACTTTATAAAAAGAGAATAGACAAACATTTATGTTATCAAGATATGATAACTCTTTAGAAAATTTTGTTTTTTTGACATGATAAAAAAATAGAATTGAAAAGTAAAACAATAAAAAAAAAAAAAAAAAATTTTGATAAACCATTTTTTACAAAAAATGTGTTAGAACACACACACATATATATATTATATTTGGTCTCAATTTTGTAATATTAGTGTTACAGACACACACACACACAACAACATATATATATATTATTGTCTATTGTTTGGGTGGGCTTTTAACATGGCTTATGGGCAAATATCCTATGTAAAACTATAAGTTTATATTTATTTTAAAAATATTTATTTTGAATCTTAAACTATTTATATAGAGCCTATCTTAAGTAGGGCCTCCTCTGTCGTTGGCAGTTTTTTTAATACAGTGGAAACTCGATTTAACAAATTTTAAGGGACTAAGAAATATATTTCTTATATAGAAGATGTTCTTAAAAACGAGATTCATTAAATTGAGGTTAACACATTTGCTATGGCACCCAAAACCCCTGTACCTCACACGGAGCGGCTAGTGTAGTTTAAAATCAACCAATAAGATAATTCAAAGAGACCCATACAGAAATAGATACTGCGTTATAACAAAGCTGGTCATAGTTCTCTCAGATCCCAACAGGTGGCAGCACAATCTACATCGCCAGATCCACCATCTTGATGTATAATAACAACCTAAATGTCACCACTCGGATCCAAGCGGTCCGCAGGGAACGTTTTAAATTCTGCCAAAATTTGTGATATTGGGGTTAGTTACCTCCAACTAAAGTATATTGAACGTTTCCACCCTCTATTTAAAGTAGTTTTTTAGTCATATGTTATGTTGTTAAATGTGTAGATTTGTTAATATTTGTTTGTGGAAAGTAAATATGTACTTATTGTATTATTGTATGTTACAGTAGAACTCCAATTATCCAAATTAATGGGGACCGGGACCCATTCGGATAATCAAATATTCGGATAATCGGAGTTAAAAAAAAAAATTTCTATTAAAGAGAAAAAAAAGCTAAGTTTTGATATTGCTCTATTTTTTTATTGAATTAAATGTAAGAAACATGATATTTTCACATGTTTTAAATAAAAATGAAATGTACGTACAAGTTTAGAAATAAAAATCATGTTTTTTAAACATCTCCGTCAATGTAAGCTGTTTAGTGGTCTTCATCCGTTTTCGGGCAGCCAGGTCACGCATTGGCTTGACGATGAGCAGTTGCAAGTTGTCACACTCGGGCTTCGCGGGGGGAAGAATAATAGTGCACTTAAGACTTTTTTGGACAATTTTTTTCTGAAAGTGATTCGGATAATCGGTGATTCGGATAGTCGGAGTTCGGATAATTGGAGTTCTACTGTATTAAGTTTTTGTCACGGCATTGTTTAAGCCATAATATGACAGCAGTTTCAACGTCCCGTAACTCGTGTCATTCGGCCTATTTATACTGACCAGAAAGTCTACTTTTGTCTTCGTATTTATTTTTAATCGTGACGATTGTTGTGGGGTTTTTTCTAGGGCTTTAAATACTTTACGTTGAATTCAATTTTTTAAGAGCCTTTCTACTACCTTTTTCCACCATGGAGCACCAACACGAAATAGCTCACTAACTTATCAATCACCCATGAAAAACTGCTACAATATGTACCAGTCTTAACACTGATAGATGTGCAACTTCAGTGAATATTATGGGGGTGGTCAGAAGGAAAGGAAATGAAAACTTTCAAGCCTAGACTTGCTCGAGTGATGGCCTAGATAAGAATAAAATACGTAATACGTAATTAAAGGGGTCTGGACCGTGGGAATGTGTTATAAGTAGGCGTTTCTTACTTTGGATATTCGTTATACAGGGGTAAAAATTGCTAACACAATAAATATTCGTTATATAGAGGGTTTTATATTATTTAGTTCGCTACATAGGGGTATATTTTCTATTAAGTTATATGAAGTTTTAAGATCATTGAAAAATAATGTGTTACCTAATTAATTCATTCATTACATTGAGGTACGTTATAGAGAGGTTCCACTGTACATATATTTCAATGAGCATTAAGTCCCCAGGTACTATTTATTCAATTGAACTGAATAACCAATTGAAGGCCTACATAACACACCTTGTTTCTTCGAACACTTTTTATCTCTTATATTAGTTTCTGGACTCCTTCCCAAAACCACTTCCTTATTCCTTTCAAGCAATATAACGACATTTTCATCTTCAATACTTTTTATCCAACATTTTTTGTGCTCAGTCATAATGAAAATGTAATAATTAGGCCTATATGTAAAAGATCAAGAATTGTTTTATACACTTTATATAAATTCAAAATAGTTCTAAAAAACTGCTAAGCAGGTATCTAAAAAGCTTCATTAAATCTGTAGACTAATATAAATTCTGTAATTTATTTCCAAATCAATTTCAATTTGTAAACTATAACATAAACACTGAAGTAGTTTGAGCAAAACGTCAACATGAACATAACCTCCTTTGCAAATGTCTTTATTTATATTTAATCTCGTTTTCCAACGGCAGGCTTAGCTCAGCTTCGTAGCTTCAAAGTGTATTTAACTGATTTTTGCTCATCTAAATTTTGTTGTCATCCTGGGGATCGAACCCCCCCTTGCACCGAAGTCCAAGACACTAACAGTTAGGCTCACGAATGACCATGAAAATGTAAAAAAAATCCCTGAGGAGGGTGTTTGCGATTTTTAAGATGGAAAATATGTAACATGTTTGCATAGAAACCATCAGAGCTATTGTATTGAATTTTTAAATTTTTAATATAAAAGAATAAGAACAGCATGAACAGATGAACTTAAAATTCCTTTTAGACACATTCACTATCTAACCTATTCCCCACAGGGAAGTAAATACAAACATTTTTTCATTGGCTTTCGGCAAGAGCTGTACAAACGTTTAGCAAATCTTTTGGTTTACAATTAATTTATTTGTTGATCTTAGTTTTGGGTGTTATTACTTTTTTGTGACATTATTTTTTTATTGTATAAATGATTTTTATAACACAAGAAATCATGAATCAGGAAGGTTATCAAGACTTTGCCAGTTTATTTTTTACATGTATATGTCTAAGTTCTAGGGGGGGTTAGTGTTGTTTTGTAGCGCAGCAAAAAGTGCAGCGGAAGTGTTTTTTCAGATTTCGTTTCCATAGAAACTACCAGAGATATTGTATTGAATTTTCAATACTGTTTTTTGGTTAAACAAACAGCTGTTTAGTTGAACTGAAATCATTCCCTTGGGCCATATGATCTAACCTACTTATTTCCCATAGGGAGGTAAATGCAAATATTTTTACATGGATATATGTCTAAGCTGGAGGGGGGATTGTTAGCAAATTGTGGGGCACAAAATTGTAATGGAAGTGACGCCATATGGTTATGAGAACAGCTGTTTAGGGAACTGATAACATTCTCTTCAGACACATCCATGACCTAACCTATTTCTCAAAAGGAAAAATATAGTATGCTAAGTACTGTACATTTTTAACTTTTGACATATAGATATTTCTTAACTCGGGGATCTTAGTACTGACAATCCATCAGACCAAAATTTTAAACGGAAGTGACGTCATATGGCTATAAGGACAGCTGTATAGAGGAACTGGAACCATTCCTTTAAGACTTATCATGATATAACCAATGCCCCAAACAAAAGTAAATACATTAATTTTATCATAAATCTTCATGCCTTTACTTTTCAGGATTGTTTTTAATTTCATACAGTATGCTTTTTTTGCTGAAGTCACTAGTTAAGTATATGTTGATGTTTTCATTTCGTAAAAGCTGTATGTAGTCCTGTATATAGGGAAGCAAATGTACATTTTGTCTGAAAGATGCAGCTTCTTTGGCAAATATATCATTTCATTGGAAACAAAATCCCATTGTGCTGTTGTAAATTTCTATTGTAATTATTACTTTCTCCCCCTATACATGGAGAAAGTATTGTGAAGTAAAATGATCAAATATGAGTTGAGAGAGTATTTATCCGTTTTGAGGCTCCCTGAATCCAAAAAATGGTTTCAGGATTGATGTATGTCTGTGAGTCAGTCTGTCAATCTTTCAGTCTATGACAACTGTCAATCTGTCAGTCTGTCAATCTGAAAAATGTCAGTCTGTCTGTCTGTGAACAGACCCTGAGACCACACTGATCATCTAATTTTTATGAAATTTGGTACACTGTGCACTTTGGCTATATCGCCAGATATTTTTTAGGGTAGTTTACCTCTAAAACCCTTCAAATTTATAAAAAATACAAATTTCTCAAAATCTGCTCAAACGATGTTGATTGAAATTTCATGATTTATATAGCTTTAAATGCCCTAAACAATATGGCACCACCATGTCTGTAAAACTAATGGTTGAAAATGTATGCACTTATGTAAAAAAATATTTTTTTAAATTTTCATGCAAAACAACAATTTTATTAAATCATTTGTCCATCACTATTACAACCGTCTTAAAAACTAAACAAATTAGTATTTTGAATCATTAGTCTACGACAAGCTGTTCCAGAGAAAAGCTAAAGTTAAAGGTAAACGCAGTATGTTGTCTGAGAGCGCCAAATGTTATTCTTTTTTGGAATATTCAAAAATTAATTTCTTCCTTATTTCTCAACAGTTTTCCATGAAACTTAGTACGTAGTGTAACATCACATCGACCAACAATATCAATTCCAAAAAAGTTTTGGTGGGAGGGTAAAACCTTTTTCTCTCGTTTCGACACTACTCGAAAAGTCCAACAAATTTTTCCACTAGTTCTAGTGATATTGTAGTTTGATGAATATAAGATCCCAACAGACATTCAATTAAATGGTTAAAAACAACGAAGGGTTGAATTATGTAAACCCAATAACCATTAATGGACAATGTAAAAAGTACTACGTTAACGCCAAATTTTAAACTTATTTTTTATCTGCAGCCATTGCCATTAAAAAGTATATAAAAAGTAACACTGTTAAATTCTTAAGTTTTTAAGCTGGTCATAATTGCTGGTAAAATAGTTTTTTTTTTGCTAAAACACCGACCGAGAACACGATTTTATAATCTTAAGCCCCACAATTCACAATAATCAGTAATGTTTCACAGAGGGAATTAAATTGTTTGGCGTGCCATAAAAATTAGCTTCTACTTCAAACATTTTTTTATATTTATAATCATTATATTCAGTAGTCAGTAAGATATTCTGGCATCTCGTCTGTTTGCCTTCATTTGTTTAAAACACAACTAGATACGGATCTGTACTGAGGTTAGTGTTCAAGACTTGCAGGCGCCCTATATATAAAACAAAATTAGCTTTGTTTACACTTTTTAATTAGATGCACTCGATTGAAAATTTAATTTTTCAGGTACCAGCCTATACAGCCGTTTAGTTTTTCAACATAAACAATTCTAATGTTAATTTTAATTTTTAAAACATGTATTATCGTAAACAAATGATATGTATAAAAATAATACTTTACTCCGTTGACTAAATTACGTAGTACACAGTTAAAACAAACTGGCGTTTATTATAACTTCGTATATGCAATTGAAATATTTAGAGTATAGTAGGCTACTATTGTTTTAGATTTAACCACCGATTTTCTAAATTCATAGTACTTTCAATGGAAAACCATTCTATATAGTAGTAATAATAACAATATACAAATGTAAATTGTAAATGTAAATGTAAATTGTAGACAAATGTAAGTTTTCACACGGATTCAAGTACTTGTCAAACGATCATTATTACAAAAATAAACGCACTCAAATAAAACAAATTAGATAGAAACAACATAACGTAGACGAAGATAACACTTAAGTTGAATAAATAGTAAACATCTAGTATTAAGTCTAGATTTCAGTCTCCCCTCCATCGAGCCGAGTTGGTTCACACAAGTGACGTCACAATTGTGATGTTACGGGGTGGAGTAACCTTGAGTCTAGATCCCTCCGCGCCTTCTCTTCCAAAACATCTTGTTTACATTTATTTAAAATCATTTATTTTCATTAAAAAATTGTATAAACGTAATAATAATCCATACTTAAATCAAAGGTGCTAATGTTATCACAATCTTTTCATGATAATATTTAGTAATATTCCCAGACTAATGGAACTACTTGGCGCGGAGCGAGGTATCGCCGGGCACAGCACGTGAATGTTAGCAAAACAATAACAGACCGTCTAGTCGTCAGATCCATTCAATAGCCAGTTTCAGTGGAGTGAAGACGTGTGTAATTTTGGTTCGTGTACAATGCCTAGCATCGAAGAAACGTGCATTCTATCTCCTGCCAACGCTTCGACAACACAAGATTTTCTATCTCGCGATATGGAAGAACTCGTTTCAGAGATGAAGGAAAACCTCAGGCTAACAGGATACAAATCTAAACATACTCAAAGGACTTCACGACCTTCACCTTACCAAATTCCTAGCCGGTGGGGCGACAGCAGTTGTAAATCTTGCATGTTGTCTTCCAAGTGTAGTGTACATTCCTGTTATAATAGAAAATCGAAAAGTGCGGACACAGACGATCCCTACGAGTTGCTACAGGACTTGATACGTGACGGTAGCCTAATCAAAGAGGCTGTTAGAAGACTTCAGCAAGGCTTTTGGCCAAAGCAGAGGCATATGTACGATTCCGACGAAGATCCTTCTAGGAGTCCGATGAAGCTGTGTCAACAATGATACTACCTAGGTTGGTTTACTCAAGTTCCTCAATGTTTCCAGATCTGTTCACTCTCCGGAGATTCAGCTGGAATTCCTGCTACACGCAACAACCGAATTTAGTCCAGTGTTTTGCTGTTCGTTGTTGTTATTGTGATAAGAGTTTGGTGAAATCATAGTGAGTTTGCCATGGCCAAAGGAGCTGGGTGGGATCTGCTTCATGGAAGAGAGGGTAATTTATCATCATCAACCCGAGAGTGTTAGTCAGTGTAGACCCAGTGCAATTTTACGCTTAATAAATTAATGTTTCTATCTCATGTATTTGATATGTTGTCAGAATGTGTAACATTACGTTGCAGCATTTTAATTTTTACATTCAAAACATTTTCCAAGTTTTTGTTGTTTTGCGTTTTAAAATAGATAAAAAGGGTCTTTTTATTTTATCTTGTACATTTTTGTTTGAGAAACATTGTTCAATGTGGAAGTAAATATCAGTATTAGGTGACATGGTATCTAGGGCAATTAATTAACTCATATCTAATTTTGATCCTTAACTAAATTTAGCCTAATCATTTTTTTATTTTGTGAATAAAATCGAGGAACCTATAATTCGTTATCTATCATGTGATTAAGGCCTATTTTGACATTCTATCTACAGCTTTGTGAAATATATTTTTTATATCTTCCTAGCTTAGTTTTGACGTATAAAATGATTCTCATGTTTTATATTTGGCCTATTGCCTCTTTGACCGTTGTTTTCATATTCTGTAGTATGCCTTTCGATTTTATACAATTATGTCGGACACAGTCTTCACAGGATTAACTTAGCCCTATGTAAGTAAATTATTTTTGCATCTAATATGGGTTGTCTTATCAATATATTTATATATTTTACAGACCAAAGTTGTTTGGCTAGTCAATCTTAATTCAATATGACATTGTATTATTTATAATTGTTTCAATCCACTCATGAAACCAGAGTAGCCTACTCAATCTTAATTAAACTAAGAAGTCATTCTTGACGTGTTAATGTGCTCTGTCCATACACAGAATGAAAGGAAGTATAAATTCCTATTAATTATCTTCTCAAAGTAACTTGTGTAAAAATATTGCATTGTAAATAAAATTAGTTGCAAGCTAAGCTAGTTATCAAGTGGGGTACATTCTTTGAAATTTTGTGTAACGGGTCCACTCATTGATTTGGCTTCTGTATTTTTTACTTTGTAAATTATAGGCTATATAATTTTTATTAGGGTTTGGAATGCATTTTTAAATATTAATTAACTATGTTATCTCTATAATCAGATGGAGAATTTCATCAATTCTTGATATCTATGTTGTAATCCTGGAAACATTTTCCTCAAATTTTAATGGTCATTTTTCTTGCCTTCATAACTTTTTATGGCCTCTGTGTTAAGCAAATTTTAGTGTCTTAAAATAATGAGTATTTATCAGCCTTCTGTTATTGTTCTGGTTTTAAGGTAAGCTAAGTCTACATTTTAGCCTGATTTGGTTAGATATTGATGGCTCTCTTCCACAACTGTTTTTCAGGATTATCAAGTTAGACTTTGATCTGTTTATCGACAACCTTTAAATGGGAAAGTGTGAAATAGGCCTATTAAAATTAAAAATAGAAGTACATCCTCACTTAATATTATATTTTTATGGGAAATTTTCAAGTTTATGTATTTGGTATTTTTTACCTCGCATTAAACTAATTGCATTTTGATTTAGTTTTAATGTAAGGAAAGCGTTTTATTTTGCAAAATTTATTTTATCTGCAAACAATGTTTTATACTGGAAAATATAATGTTCTGAATCATTCTAAGTTTACTAGTGCATGTTTTAATGCATTTAAATAATTGTTTAAGTTTTTAATAATTTAAAATAAATGGCATTTTAGATGACGTCAGAATTTTATTATTACCCTTCACGATTTCACCTCTTTGATTTAACTTATATTTTGTTCCTGTGATTAAGTGCTACGATATTTGAGTCTGCTGCGCTAACAAAATATCATTGATTTTATTCTTGATAATAAACTATAAAGGACTTGTGAGTTGATCGGGCTTTGAGCTCAGTTGTGAGTCAGCTGACATGGGCTGTACTGCTAGGAGGTGGGTATGTGGCGTATTCCAAGATGGCCGGCAAGGGAGACAACACGTAAGTTTCAATGGATTTATTTGTTTTTTTTCTGTTGTTGTAATTTTAATTTATTAAAGATTTTTAAAACTATTTTCTCCTCGTCAAGGGTTATGCAATTGTCCAGTTTTTAGTTACTTAAATGTCACTCAAATATATTTTTTATTCGTGTAATTGAGTTTAAGTTATATACTGGTTTTATAAGTCAGTGACATTTAATGTCAGAGAAAACATCAAACAATAGTCAAATTTATATGTGATAACTTACTATGTCATATGTTTGGTGGAGTTTTGCATTTGCAGATAAACTGAAGAATTATAAAGAAAATTTTATTGTTATGACTTGTTTGTATACAAAAAATTTTTATAGTGTAAACATTAGGCTTCATTGGCCTTCCCCAAACATCATCAGGGAATGATAAAATTAAAAAAAATACTATACCTGAAACATCTGTGTTTATTAGATTCTGACAATGGCTTTGAAGATTAGGGGTTAAAATTAAGATCATAAAACTGAATGATTTGATGGCGAACATTGGATATTTGAAATCTACCGGTATTTTGAAACTTGTGGTGTTTTCAAAAAAACTGTTTACACTAAAACCTTCCCAGACACATATAGAGCAACTTCTTAACATTTCATTGCAATCGGATGAGTAGTTTGGCAACGCATTAAGGACATACATTCATTTTTATGTATATAGATTGAAAATAAATTGTCTTTTCATAGTAGCCGAATAGTACCGAGTATGCTGGTTTGCTGCAATAAGGGTTGTTTTACATGGTAATGTGCTTATATTAAGACTGTTCACTAAGTAAAACACAACATTTTATCAAAGTATTATGTCAATAACCAAGCGAGTTTATCTATTCTCCTTAAGAATTACAATGAATACATCATAAGAAACATTTTCACTTGGGAGTTATATGGATGTATTGATAAAATGTAACTAGATGGACTTGTATACCAAATTTGGGAAGTAAATAAGTGATTGACTTTTAGCTAGTCTCCTTAAGATTAACCTTAAGTGAAATGTACTCTCTTAACCATGTTAAATATCTTAATAACCAATTGACCTAGAGTTATGATTCAAAATATTAAATGGTGAATTGAATCCAATGGTAAAAAGGAAAGTTAGATATTTTCAAAAAAATATATTATTATCAGAATTTAAAAAATATTAATTTATCGGAAACTAGCCAAAGTACCCGTTCTTCGCACGGGTTAAAAAAGCTGAAAGGTGTAGGCTCGACTGATACATTTAAGTTATTGTTAATTAATTCTTCATTGTTTACAAAATGACAAAACACGAGTGTCAACAACATTTCAAAGTAACATCAGTCAAATATTGGGAGAGGATAAGGATTAATGTAATAGAGACAGTCGTCGGGAAAAACTTAAAATCTACCATTCCACTATTTCAAATAATTCACTAATTTCGATCCAGCAGTTTATCTGAAAAATCAACTTTATTCCTTCTTCTTCCCGAACTGTCAAAATATAGTGCAAACGGATGTTGTCATTAGAAAATGTAAACATTGAAACCTAGGACGGTCACAGCAGCTCTTCTTCTTCCCGAACTGTCAAATTTTAGTGTTCACAGCTGTCGACATTCAAGTAATTTTATGTTTTCATTCATTGAAAATGTAAACATTGAAATTTAGGACGTTCGTGGGGCGTAGCCCGAGGGGACTTTAAGGGAACTAATATGCCTATGTATTGCATGAGTTTAAGATCTACCTTTCTGTAAAATTTCAAACCGGTAGGTTCAGTATTTTTCGCATTTACTTACCACAACAAACCCACAAACATACAAACCACCTCTTCTTTATAATATAGATTATATTATTTTCAGAAAAGTCTAAATGGGTCTTCCTGTATCTCAGTTCCTGTCCTTCTGTAACGCTAAACATTTTTTTGGAATCACACAATCATATCACATTTGGGAAATCATATTTTTTATTATATTAGCGAATTTCCCATAGGGAAGAAGCTACAGTATTACCGTAGGTCTGTCTCTTGGTAAGACTTAAGCCCGGTACCATGTCATTTTTCGTCTTTAGGTGCCCAGAGACCAAAAACAATAGTCGTTAAAATTTATATATACAGTAAGTTTTATATAAATATGTGTGTGTGTGTCTGTGAACACGATAACTCTCGTAATAATGGTCAAATCGGGACAAAATTTGGTAGAGACGTGTATTTCTACATTTGCTCGGACGAGTTCGTAAACCGGACATATCGGTCATTTGAAACGGGTGGTTTGGGGGGGGTTTGCGTTTTTCTATTAGAATTCGAATCAGCTTAATAAGCTACACAATTTAGTTCCTAAAAGTTTTTCTCTATCTCCTAACTCCGAGATATTAAAAAATCTTAACACAGTACATTGAATTTAGGGGCTCCAATGCTAATCTTATGGAGGATAAGGAAAAATAATATTTCCCTTACCAATCAATAGTTTTGGATGAAACTGTATTTAGCTTCATGTGGTTGAGTTCGATACGTTTTTCTAAAAAATCATAGTTTATGAGTTCCTCACAGCAGTAAACCTGCATTCTCTTTCCCATGTTAATATTATGGAGAATAGGCAAACTCCTTTATATATGTCCAGGTAATGATATATGGTCAGATTAAAAATAGTTTATGGTAAAAAAGGATACTTTTATTGTTCCTCAAAGCAGCAAACCTGCCTTCTCTTTCCCATGTTAATGATACAGAGAATAGGCAAATACTATAGTTTATCAACAGGTATTGACTGATCAATCCTGTCACATACTTGTACTATTATTGTCATATTATTGAATTGGAAATTCGCTGAGTACGCAGGTCTGCTGCGACGGGGGTATTTTATGATATCCCATTATCACCAAACACAGAGGTTGTGATATTATTCATTAAGTCCTTAATTTTAGACACTGAAATTTTACTTAAATTTTAAAAAACCTCTGTACCAAAACAACGGCTCTTTCGATAGAAATCCAGCCTATCAGGGTACTGTACATCCAACTCTCCACTTAGTGAAGTAGGTAAAAATTTATCTGGAGGGACAGTGCACATGTTATTCTTCTGTGGTAGGTAATGGGTAGTTTCAATCACCACAGCGGTTTTTTCTACTGTGGCTGATAACGAGGTCACACGTGTGTGATGTGCAATTATGACCTTGGTCTACCTACAATATTTTCCTCTGCTTAATAAATTGTTCATTCGATTCGTTTTGTGAAGCCAACCTCTCAAAACATTGGGTCCTTTAGTAGTAAGTTAAGAGAAGTTCGGATAGGATATATTCCTCAATGTACAACGAAAAAGAAGAAAAACAGTATATCTAGTTACTTTGGTTTTTACTACAAAACGTGTAGGATTCTTTTCTCATTTTTGTTTTCCATTAGTTAATTTGTATAACCATGAAATAGTTATGTTTTAGTATTATTTTTACCTGTAAGCACGTCCTTTGTGCGGTTTGTATGAATCAATGTTAAGAAGCAAGGTATTTATAATTACAACTTGTTAGCTTCAAATTTTAAACAAATAAATAAAAAGAAAAATAAATGGTGGTTTTGCACACATTTCTTTTATATGTATGTGGGCCTAATAAATTCCAAATTATCAAATTAGTAAACAATTTGTAAAAAACCATATGAAGCTAAATTACAAAATTTAATCCAAAAATATTGGTTGGTAAGGGAAATATTATTTTTCTTTATCCTGCTTAAGATTAGCATTGGAGTTCCCAAATACAAGTACAATGTACTGTGATGGTGCCAAAATTTTAAATGACTAAATTGTGTAGTTTTTGAGCTGATTCTAAAATTTTTAACCATTACTTGTGAAAAATCCCATTTTTGGGCTACAAAACCACTTCAAAATAACTCTTCTGATTGTCCGTTATGTCTGGATTACGAACTCGTCACAGTAAATGTAGGAATACATATCTCTACCAAATTTGATCTCGATCGGACCATTTTGACGAGAGTTATCGTGTTCTCTGGCACATAATATATGTATATTTTGTTTTATTATAGTTTACTAATTGGGCTACTATTAATATACAATATTGTATATTGTTAATATACAATATATTGTAAATTATATTGTATACTAGTTGACCCGGCGAACTTCGTAACGCCCTACAGTAAATACGTGTAAACTTTAAGTTTGGCCATGTTCTGAAATCGAATAACATTACGGCTTCATTGTGAAAGGTTATATATTCTGGGTCGCGGCATAGTGATAATCAATATTGAAACGATAAGACAAATTAATCACATTCCCATAAAACAAATAAATCTGAATGGATTAATTCACAATTTTCAAATCCAATCCAAACCTAACTGTAATACGGCTTTTATAGGAAAGATATACCACAGCTGATTATCATAATAAACGTAATATATATAAACATTGTAATTATTTTTTCTTTGGTCAACATGGAAACACGTGACTTTCAATTAGACAGAAAATAAAAATTTACATACATAATCCCCAAAACTATAAACTATTAACATGGCGAATAAAGCTGTTCATTTTGTACAGCACAAAATTACTTCATAGTTTTACATTAATGAATGATTCAGATGGCATTGGATAGTAAAGCATATTGCTAATGGAAAGTAAACCAATCAGCTGTGGCTAAGAAATCAAATGTTTTCATTGTAGACATTATGTAAACAAACTTACTCTCCTAAGGTTAACATTAGAAATTTAAAACGCCATAAAATGGAAACTTATGGGGGTTTCGAAAATATTTTTTCACTAAAACCTTCCCGGATACATGTAGAGCAACTTCCTAAAATATCATGGCGATCAGTGCCCTTGCATTATTTGATTATACCAGCTGATTCAAACCAACCTTGGCAACACAAAACAGCAACATTTCGATCAATGATTTACAGACTATTACCTTTGACTATCCATTATTAATAATGGATAGTCAAAGCTATTATATGTACCATTAGAACAGGAAGCATTTGAACATAAGTTGAACATTAAGAGTCTGTCTAAATTAAATGGATACAAATTGAATATAATTGATACACTTATAAAGAACATGAAAAAGAAAATTAATAACACTTCTACGGAAGAAATGAATATACGAGTATTTTTGTATGCCATACAATACATTATTAAATAAGGATATAAGGAAAACCTCCACTGACACAAACATGAAAATCAGCTACAAAACACAATACATTTAGAACCATCCAAAATCTTAGTAGACACAAACATGAACAGAAAATTGACAAACTTAAAAAGAGTGGAATTTATAAAATTACTTGTGGTCAATGTTCAAAATTTTACATCGGACAAACAGGGAAAAATTTTAAATGCAGATACAAGGATCACATACAAACAGTTAAATCAAACAGCAGAACAACCCAAAAATCAACATTTGAAGAACACACATACTTAAAACACAACATGTATACAAAACATTTAAAGACAACATGTTAATTTTAAATATCTCCTAAAAGGGAGAAAAGATGAACTTGTTGGAAGAATTTGAAATATATTCACACTACAAACATGAACCGGAAAATATATTGAACATAATGCAATTCGATAAAATCAACCCCATATTTGAAAAAATGAAGACTTAAAGAAAATATAATATTAATATACATATGTTTTCTATTATACTGCATGAAAAATTCAACACATGTTTTTTAAACCAAAAATGAAATCGATTTCGTAATTTCATTTAGAGGTTACATTTTTGTGCACACTTGAAAGTGGTATAAGCCACGAAACATTTAGTGTTAAAATAAAATGAAATAGTTCAAGGGTACTATGGTCTTCATTTACAATATAATAAATAATATATACAACTTTTTTGTGGCTTCAGGGCACCTCAAAATGAAAAAATAACATGATCCCAGCATAAGCCTACATAAGTCTTGCCACCTACGGTAATAGCTTCTTCCCTATGGGATATTCTCTAAAAAAATAAATTTTATCTTTTCCCATTAGAATCGGTTTAAACAACTACACAAATTAGTTCTTTAAAGTCTTGCTCTATATTCAACGATTACCGAGATATTCAAAAATCACATTACGTTGTATTTTGGGGCTCAAATGTTAATCTTACGGAGGATAAGAAAAAATTAATATTTCACTTATCAATCTATATTTTCGATGAAACTTGATATTTAGCTTCATGCGGTTGAGATCCAACCATATATGCTTAAAAATCATAGTTTATGTGTTTATCATGGCAGCAAACCTGCATACTCTTTTGCCATGCTAATCATATAGGGAATCGGCAAACTCCTTTATTTATGGATAGATGTTGATGAAACTTGATATAAATGGTCAAAATAAAATGTGTTTATGGTAGAAATGCCCACTTTTAGTGTTCCTCACAGCAGGAACCTGCATACTCTTTCCCATGTTAATCTTATGCAGAATAGGCAAGTAATTCTCTTAATTATCGACAGATATTGGTACAACTAGTCATATATTATTATTAATATAATATTGCTTTGGAAATTCGCTGAGGATGCAGGTCTGCTGCGACAGGGGTCGCAGCAGATTAGGAGATAACCTTTCACCATATACTAAGTACGTTATGTTTCATTTAATGTATTTTGATTTATATTTAATCATGATAGTTCTTTGTAATTGGAAATTATCTCTTTTGTATCTTACAGTTTTTAAACGTATTTTCCACCAATGTTAATTTAAAGGCATTTTTAGCGAATTTCCCATAGGGAAGAAGCTATTACCGTAGGTCTCATGGCGAGACTTAAGCCCGGGACCATGTTATTTTTTCTTCTTTAGGTGCCCAGAGTCCAAAAACAATAGTCGTTAAAATTTATATATATATATATGTGTGTGTGTCTGTGAACACGATAACTCTCGTAAAAATGGTCCGATCGAGACCAAATTTGGTAGAGACGTGTATTCCTACAAATGCTCGGACGAGTTCGTAAACCAGACATATCGGTCAATGGGAACGGGTAGTTTGGGGGGGTTTTGTACTCCAAAATGGGGTTTTTTGCGTTTTTCACATGTAAATTTTAAAAATTTATAATTTTATATTCCACCATTGGAATCAGCTTAAAAAACTACACAATTAAGTTCCTTAAAGTTTTTCTCTATCTCCAACGGTTACCGAGATATTAAAAAATCTAAACACAGTATGTTGTATTGTGGGGCTCCAATGTTAATCTTATGGAGGATAGGGAAAAATTAATATTTCCCATATTAATCAATATTTTTGGATAAAACTTGATATTTAGCTTCATGTGGTTGAGGTCTATCCATTTATGCTTAAAAATCATAGTTTATGTGTTTATCATGGCAGCAAACCTGCATACTCTTTTCCCAAATTAATCATATAGTGAATAGGCAAACTCCTTTATTTATGGACAGATGTTGATGAAAGTTGATATAAATGCTCAAAAAATTAATTGTTTACGCTAGTTACACCTACTTTCAGCGTTCCTCACAGCAGCAAACCTGCATACTCTTTCCCATGTTAATTTATGGAGAGTAGGCAAATAATACTCATATTTATTGACAGATAATGATCAAACTAGTCATATATTATTATTATTATGTTATTGATTTGGAAATTCGCTGAGTACGCAGGTCTGCTGCGACGGGGGTATTTACAGTTTTTAAAGTAAGATTACTAAATAATGGTTGAGTGGATTAGACATTTTCTTTCGCACACTTTTCTTCCCCTGGCATTAAGGGACGCGAAAAAAATAATCGTCCCATTTGGTGCACTCGTTCTCGAGTTATGGAGTAACATAAAAAAGGGATTGTGATTTATTTATATAGATATTTACATTAAATAAAAATAAGTAAAGATTAAAAAATAAATTCTCAGCTCAATTATTTAGTAATCCTTTTAAACGTTGTAAATTAGAAAATATGTATCATTATTTGGTTTACGTTGAGATAAAATTTTAATGTAGTCTGTGTTTAAAATAGGTTTAATATTAAGGATCAATGTAAACTATTTAACTTTAATTTGACAGTTGTTTATTTCTTCCTGTTTGGTTAAATCACATATTTATCATAAATATCATAATGCCAATCAATTTCTCATAAACAACTTTACTGAGACGATTGAACTACTTTAGTACGTTTTGTTAATACAGTTCAACATTCAAATACTGTGTACACTTTTTACCACATTCTTGAAATTTCTACATACATCATTATGTCAGCCTTAGTCAGTAACAAGACTACAAGAATGCGCCACAATCATCCTATACACATTTCTCATTCATACTTGGTTTATAATACCTACCTGGGTAGGTTGCCATTTCAATAATCTAATCTAACGTGCAGGACTGTTGGTATTGCCCCGATTCTCTTTCTGTTTGTGACAGTTTCAAAACAAAACATAATACCCTTTTGTACTACCTTGAAGGTACAGTATTGTATGTATTATTGAAGGTTGAATGAAGTACCGCACAATGGTTGTTGTATGCACAGGGGTTTTTTTTCGATGGGCGAGCACACCCTGAGTGTGCCGAGGGAGTTGTTCGCGCTGAACCGTCGTCGTCTGCGGGAGAGACTGCTCGGCCTTGTGCCCAGGGGAGTGGTGGTGCTGCAGGGCGGCAGAGACTCGCCTCTCCACGACACCGACTGCAACTTCGTCTTCCAACAGGTCAGTATTATCAAAATAATTTTGTACACCACATGGTGTAGGAAAATTATATTCTTATCCAAAAAAGCTGTATAAAAGGTATAAAGTATAACAAGTATAAAAAGCTGAATACTCATATGGAATAAGTCAGCAAAATATAATTCTCGTTCCGAATGTTATACAGACAAACCTGCATAAGAAGAATCTCACGGGATAAATAATGCTTCTTATGGAGGTATTTGTAGTAAGGAGGTTTTTTCACTCTGGGGGCGGGGGGTGTTGACAATTAATTTGTAAGATGAAAATTTGAAACAGGTTTTCATAAAAATTACTAAAGCTAATGTATTGAATTTTTAGTATATAAGAATAATAACAGCTGTTTAGAAGAACTTTTTCTGTTATTCTTATGGCTTTTGATATTAACCAAGTTAGGCCATTACTAGTTTGTAAAAGTTTTTAAACAATAAATTTAATTTATAAACTAAACTGTAATGTCACCCGAAAATATGTTTTTTTAAAGTGTTTATAAAATATTTAGGCCCATATTATAAATTAACGTTATCACAGAGGTTGGAAATTGAACTAGAAATTTTAATAGATTTTCGTAAAAAGAGTTTCTTGATTCAAAAGGGACAGACACAGACGGACAGGACAACATAATTGTTGACAGTACAGTACCTACATTTATCACTTCCACAATCACAATTTTCATCATTTACACCATATATTTTAAATAGGTGAGATTTATTGAATGCATGACTAATTCGAATTCTGTTAATTAAACAGACAAATCTTCCAAAACTTTATACCAAGGTGAGGTAAAGCACAAGGCTTTAGAAGATGGAAAGAGACAAACAGCAGACTTGAGAATTGATGATAGAGTTTCCATATTTGTTTAAGACACCGGACCCACGAGGTCTCCAACATTGATCAGTTGCAATATTTCTATAGATAATGGATACACAAGTTATTACGTATTTTTAAGGTAAATGATAGTCATTTATTACTGGAATTTCCTTAGTAGATCAGCCCTGCGTGATTCGGCGTTTTATTTTAGTGTTTTATCGATCCTATACAATTTTTTCCTTGTGAAAAACATGTTTGCCTGTTTTTATTGTGAAACATCAAATCAGGAACAAAGTTTCATCATGTCATCACGGCGGATTATTTTAGCTTCGTTTGCGGTATTTTAGTTTTTATTTCCACGTAAAACTATGCGTGGTGGACACGTATCTCCTATTGTTTACAAAACTAAAAATTGTGTTCACATGAAAATGAAATGCAGTTCTTGAGAAGGCTAGTATGTGTTAGATTTCTCCAGATATTCAAAGTATAAGTTTTATAGGTGCTGTAATAGTCTAAATTCAGAAGGAAACAACCCCATGTGGAATGTTCCAGGATAATTTCCTACAAAAACAAGGATGAAAATGAATGGAAATGCTAGTACAGTAGTAGCCTCCGTCGTGAACTAAGAGGTTTGTTTACTCACAGCCACAGCCGTTGTTGACAACATGATGGTCCCATCTCAGGTCACCGGCGAGATAACAACACTTTTATCTCAGATAAAACAAAAACTTCCGTCCTTGGAGCTTGTTTTGAGACCTCGTTTCATTTCACAGAAAAGAAAAGAATGTAGCCTACCCAATACCCATAGTCATTCAGTATGTAGTGAGGCTGACTAATCTAGATTGTTTCATCGACAATGATTGATGAGCATGCTATATTTGCTATATTTTCTAAAGTATATAAGGCATTTAGGCCTAATTAGCAGATTTCCAACTCCAATACTGTAGCTAAAATAACTCCTGTTACTCCTACCATGCACTAAATCAACACTATATAGGCCCTACGTATCTAGATATACCAGTTAGGTTGTCTGTGCTCATACTGTCCTACCCACTCTTTCTAAAATCTTCGTGAAACCTTTTTCACAGGCCTGTAGAATAACAATATATTATTGCTGTGTCAAAGTTTGGTAACTGTACTTCCTATTTGCTCGCGAGATCCCGGAAGTAGCGGAAGTGCGAAGGAAGTGATTTCTTCCCGCCAATAATGAGGCAGTCTTTTGTCTTGCAGTTTAGTCACTGTCGCGCTAGCGACTCTCTCTCTCCATTGTTCGCGTTACGTAACTCCCGAGCTCATGTAGTTCATGGTTCATAAAAATAGGCAACGACAATGTTCGATGCGTTAATTGAAAACAATAATTAATGTGTGTTTAAAAAGAAAATGCGAAAAAAGATAATTGAACTGTATATTAATCACAATATTATAATATATTTGTTTGCAAATGTTGGAATAGTCATACTGTATAGCACTGACCTGGCAGGATTCTTCAGTAGGTCTCCCAACGACAGGTCATCAGCAGGTTTGTCATTGGCAAGAATCATCAGCAGGTTTGTCATTGGCAGGGATCATTAGCAGGTTTGTCATTGGCAGGGATCATTAGCAGGTTTGTCATTGACAGGGATCATTAGCAGGTTTGTGATTGACAGGGATCATCAGCAGGTTTGTCATTGGCAGGGATTATCAGCAGGTTTGTCATTGAAAGGGATCATTAGCAGGTTTGTCATTGACAGGGATCATTAGCAGGTTTGTGATTGATAGGGGTCATCAGCAGGTTTGTCATTGACAGGGATCATTAGCAGGTTTGTGATTGATAGGGATCATCAGTAGGTTTGTCATTGACAGGGATCATTAGCAGGTTTGTGATTGGCAGAGATCATCAGCAGGTTTGTCATTGTCAGCTCAGATCTCAATGACAGGGGTCATCAACAGGGCTTTCCTGTGATACCAATTTCATTGTAGTGATTTATAGTATTTAGTATGTGTTTGTGTCTCAGTTTTACTTATGGTAGGTAGTAAGACTGGATAATTTATTAGTTTGATAAAATTATGTTTTTGCAGTGGACAGCTGTATTTCATATTGATAAAATTTAGCTTACAATTGCTGTAATTCTGGACCAGAAGTAGAAAACTATTGAAATATGGATAGTAATGTAATAGCTCAAATAAAAGCTATTTCGAATTTTTGTCCATCATTATTAATCTATAAACAAGGGACGTTGTTTACTACCAGATTTATGTACTAGCTGATGGTTTTTGCTATTCATATTGCATCCATGTTTTCATTTTATGAAATTACGAGATACGTTGCATAAGCTTGTTAAGTGTTAGCCAAACTATCTTTGGTGGAATGTTCAAACTGTTTCACCCAAACGTCATATATTTGGTATAATGTACGTCAAAATTTGACGTATATTTTTTAACCATAGTATACAAATTGATTTGCCAAAAATGCGTAAGAAATTAAAATTTTCCGTTCACTCTCAATACTTACTGCCTCTCCGTGCATGTACGAGTAAATCATACATCGGCCACAAATGTATTTTATGTCAGTTTATCGTTAATCGTCTGCAATCATTATTTAAAGTAATGCATTTTTTAAGTCGTTGGTCATGAATGATTTTTCTATGCCAGTTGGTATGTGCACCTGCTGTAATAGTGATTGAATTGCAGTGTTCAAAAGTTACCCTATTAATATTGGGAAAATCGCCACAAGAAAACTTGTAGTCTCATTTTTGTTATGGTTACGGGGAAAATAGTGGATTTTAGGGTATAATAGTTGAATATAGAAGTTATTCCCTTTCATTTAACACCATCCTCCGGAAAATCGGCCCAAATCGGCCCAGTATAAATGTCACTGGTTCTTGGGGAAAATTTGTAATTTGGTATTTAATATCTCGTTGATTCCACTTCTAGTTATAAATAAAGTTAGTCTCAGAACTAACAGTACTACACGGCAGTAGAGTAGGCCTACACTTGAGACACTCAGCTGTTTACTCAGATCTTCACTCGCTTGTGTGACGACGTTATCTGCTTGTGTTGCAGCATCAGACCCGTACTGCAACTTGGGAATTTTCCTCCCCCAGCCACAGCGATGATTCACCCTTCGTCCTATGTACCTATGTAACATAAACTGTACATGTTGAATGTATAATATGTTTACGTTCAAGTCTTTAAAAAATGCGTGTCTTAAATACAAACATTGTTCTTGAGTTGAGAAATATCACCCAGCTGATGCGAACGACATTTCTGCCGATTTTTATACTATCTCTGAACACATTCCAGTCAATTCGTGGCCTGAAAACCCAACGCTGTATTGTTTCTCAATAATGAGAAAAACGTTTTCTCCATTTTACCCAAACCTAATTATTGCATCCACGCGGTGATGGCGATGGTGCAAGCTCATAGTAAACACCATACAAGTACAGTATGAAGAACATATTCTCAGTATACAATAAATCATGGGATGTGTCACACGACGTGGAGTGTTTGTAATCATTGCTCATTGCTCATTGCTTTGCCTAGCCCTCGTCTGTTATCTGTTATCGCTCTCCGTGGAACACAATAACCCATCATTTGTCCAAATTGGATTCAGTACTGCAACCTCGGACTTGTTTATACTGTATTTGTTTTTGAAATTTTCAATGAAACTTTTCAGGAAGTCTGATATTATTTTCATTGCCATCATACATATATCACAGGAGGTTTAACATGGTATGATACTGACAGTTAGTATGATACTGACTGGAAATCTCAAGTTGGAGCTCCAGGAATATCAATATTTAAATTTAAACACAATTATAATTTTGCGGCCATGAATATGTGATTCCTCCACCATAAATTATTTGCAATTTTAACGCCAAAAGGTTTCAATTGTTTATATTGAGTTTATTGAACGCAGTAAGTTTATATTTATTGGAATCAAAAGGAATCAGTGCCAACTGGTGTGCGTTGCTAGCGGCTAGGTCAGCAGCCTCAGGCCGGAGGTGGCGAGGCATGTCGTGGCCCTGGGCGCTGGCCCTCCACGAGGGAGCGGCGGACTCTGGAAACCTATTTTAAATTTCAACTGGTTATATCTCCATGTATTGTATATTTTCACACGACGTACACTTGTAGTTCACATTATTTTGGTAAAGCATCATATAATACACAACATTTCAAAATTTCAATAAAAAGAAAGTGAGTCTTCTATTTGGCCAGTTTACCCGTGAGTGGTGTAAAATGAAAAGATATATTATGAAAGTTAATATGACCGAGTATTTTTCCCGTTTTCCCTAACTCTCTTGCAAATAAAGTGCGTAAAATAATTGAATTAAATTTACTTTTGGGTTTTATGGTTTTATATTGGGGTTTCCTTATATCGATTTAACATTAGGTGAATTTTCAACATAGCAGTTTTTGGGAGGTTCATTTGAGATTTCCACCGAACCGTTTACAACGCGGTTCGTTTTACAGGCCTCTCTCTACCTTTTATAAAAATTACTTGTATTTTCTAATAGTTTTATTTAGAACATCTCTATCGTCAACTACTCACCTTCAATGATGCATCGCATAGGCCTATTGCAGTCTACGTTATTCCTATTTACATTTAATGTATATAGCGTCAAACTTCTACGGGAGTGTTTGGTGCGCCTCAATAGGTTATTTGGTGTTACTGGTCCCCTCGGTGGAGAATTCCTTGTTTGTTGAACAGGACGCCTCTCAACAAAGCGCAGGACCGGCACCTTTAACCTTTCTTCGAACTACGGCCCAAAATAGGAGAGCTTTTTATTGTTGCAAAAATTCTTTTCTTTGTTAAAAGCCAGTAGAGTTTTTAGTTATAAATTTTGTATACAGTTGCTTCATAGTTGTGTCTTTGAACCACCCGTTATTTTGCGACAAGTATGATTTATTCGTCACTCAATTATCAGTAATTAGCCGCTGTGAACGGAACACCGGAACCGGAGAGTTTATTTTTTTTTTTTTTTTTTTTTTTTTTTTTTTTTTTTTTTTTTTGTTTTTATTTTTTTTTTATTTTTTTTTTTTTTTTTTTTTTTTTTTTTTTTTTTATTTTTTTTTTTTTTTTTTTTTTTTTTTATTTTTTTTTTTTTTTTTTTTTATTTTTTTGTGATTGTCACAGTTGAGCGGAAGTTGATAACACTACAATTTTAAAAACTTGCCTTTTGTATGTACGGTAGTTTTTAGCGCAATACTCCTAAAAGTTAGATTTTGTATTGTAATTACATTCATAGAGAAGGAGTGTAATTTTAAGATCTTTACTGTTTAATTGTTAAACGATTTGATCCAAACAAACATTTAGACTACATGCATTAAAAAAATTCCTAAATTGACTAAAACATCTCCTTGATAACAGATATTGTGATAAATAATTGTAACGCTCAGAATGTTGTAACTATTGTTTTCGTATAACAACATGACCCTGGCCTTGATACAGCCATTTTCATCTCCATCAAAAGATTAGTTTGTGTTCTGATAAGACATCAAAGGACGTAACACATTGTTTATGTATGTACAGTATTTATTTATAACCATCACTATTTATTTAACTAATCTCATCATATGGTTTAAGCTAAGAGTTGAGTTTCATCTTTAACTTACTAATTTAATTTGAATATTGATTTTAATAGTTTTTTACTGGACATTATGACATTATACACTGTAATATCATTTGTAAAAACTACAGTATGTCTGAAGGCGCCGTAAATTATTTAAACAAATAATGAGTTTGATGTTATTTGAAATTATTACTGATGTAAATCGTAGCCTACATAGGTTCAAAATGCAAATTAACCAAATCGGCACACACAAATTAATTTTCATGAATCATAATTTTATAGGACTCGAGTGCCACTGTTATAAATTTTAAATATGTATTTATTTCAGGATGATGTGTATTTCAATGTCCTTGAGTAAGCTATATAAATGCATTTTAGGCGAAAACATTCGTGATTGGTCGTTGTAAGTGGCTACTGATCATCAATCGGTGGAGTCGCATGTAGCATGTAGCATGTAGCATGTCGCAGGTCGTTACATCGGCGTCGTCTTGGCAACGTTGTTGTTTGGGAATGGGAGGGGCAACGAGGCAAGGCAGCAACCTAAATACTGTACAAGCACCGTGCCGTGTTGTCGGCTAGGTCAGGCCGCGACCTCCCCCTCCGTGACGTCACAACAACAATCCAGTCGACGTGGTGACCGAGGTCGATACGTGTGGAACAAATAACACTCCGTTACCGTGGAAGAGGTCATCATTACGGGGATCTGGTGGGTCGAGGGTTTACGAAAAGGGATAAGTAATCAACAAACAAGCTACAGGAAACGAATACAACCAAGTAGGGAAGTGGTTTTCCAGAACAGAAAAAATATAACAAGAATATGAAAGGAAGATCCCAAAAATACTCACAAATTTATCAATAATTTCAAATAGTCCTCCTTTTTCACCCCTCACTACATCAGCGCTGACCACCGATATCATAAAAATAAAAAAAAATAAAACAAGTATTATAAAATACCAATTCCCACTTCCCCACAAAAATGCCATGCCAAATTAGACCGTTTTGAATCTTGTTCGTCGATTTTGACGCCGAACTAGAGTATACAAAATTTAATATACAAAACTCCAATTTCAATACAATATAATATATGTATAATATATGTAACGCCAACCACTGAGCACAACTCTCTTGTCAGTAGGGTCATCTTTGTGGTAACACCAACCAATGAGCACCAATCTCTTGTCAGTAGCGTTATATTTGCGGTAACGCCAACCACTGAGCACCACTCTCTTGTTAGTAGCGTCATATTTGTGGTAACGCCAACCACTGAGCACCACTCTCTTGTCAGTAGGGTCATCTTTGTGGTAACGCCAACCACCGAGTACCACTCTCTTGTCGGTAGTGTCACCTCTGTGGTAACGCCAACCACTGAGCATCACTCTCTTGTCAGTAGGGTCATCTTTGTGGTAACGCCAACCACTGAGCACCACTCTCTTGTCAGGAGCGTCATCTTTGTGGTAACGCCAACCACTGAGCACCACTCACTTGTCAGTAGGGTCATCTTTGTGGTAACGCCAACCACTGAGCACAACTCTCTTGTCAGTAAGGTCATCTTTGTGGTAACGCCAACCACTGAGCACCACTCTCTTGTCAGTAGGGTCATCTTTGTGGTAACACCAACCACTGAGCACCACTCTTGTCAGCAGCGTCATCTTTGTGGTAACGCCAACCACTGAGCATCACTCTCTTGTCAGTAGAGTCATCTTTGTGGTAACGCCAACCACTGAGCACCACTCTCTTGTCAGTAGGGTCATCTTTGTGGTAACGCCAACCACTGAGCATCACTCTCTTGTCAGTAGAGTCATCTTTGTGGTAACGCCAACCACTGAGCACCACTCTCTTGTCAGCAGTGTCACCTCTGTGGTAACCTGAGACCTACGGCAATAGCTTCTTCTCTACGGAAAATTCGCTAAAATGTTTAATACAAAACTCTTGCAACTTTCTATCGCTCCCAGTAACGCGTTTGTAGGCTTACAGCCTCAATTGCGTAAGCCCCGTTATGAGACGATAGCGTATTCGTGTTTGTATAACTGATGTCTAATGGGCTGCATTTATCACATCTCGACGATTGTCTCCCCCTGACCTAGACGTATCCGCGAACATGATGAACATCTGTCTCTAACATGTAGTGGCGTAGCGCCAGAGAGTTCAAAGCTCCGTGGATGACCTTGGTGTTGAACTACGAATCGGCGCCACTTTTTACGACGCAAAACAGGGATCTTTCAGGTTTTTGTCAGATTTGCGTCGAACAAAATTTTGATTACATTTCAAGTCTATGTTTTTATTAGGACTTTTTGTGTGTTTATCATACGTTAAACATGTACAGTCTTGATTCAGCTAGATTCATGTCCGTTCAAGCTAGAAAATTCGTAATTTAGCTTTAAGTTTTTTCTTGACACCTATGTGATGTAACAAGCAAAACGAAAAATCCAGACATCTTGAGTAATACTCAAGATGTCTAGAAGCTAAATAGGTCTTTGAACAAGGATTAATCGTGAAGGTCAGAGATATAAAAAATCTTATTACAGAATTTACTAGGTGCCGTATTTGTTAGACTATTGCTATGCAATGAAATTTAGTTGTAGATTTTTGTATCACCTAATATCTCATTTAAAAAATAAATTTTTGACTTTCTAAAAATCTTTTAGTCATAATGTTGCAAGTTTGTTTTTTTATCTGAAATAGATTAAAACATTTCACGAATCAGTTCAATTCGAAATACGATTGAATAGATGTAAACGTAGAATCGTTTAGTGATCCAATTGATGGATATATACAGCCGGAACTCATACATAACGCAAAGGGTGAGTGCCCTTATGCGACGGAATTTATGATACCCATACACCTACGTTACGTGTAGGTGACCGTCGCAGGCCGGTGTAGGCCTACCGTGCGGGTATGTAACGCATTGCACAAGAGGATGACGATCTCAACCGGAGATTCGACTGTTCAGTTGCCATTTACAATTCCAATGGTTGTGTAACTTGTTTTGATCGGTTCATAGATGTACTTTGTTACATTTATCTCTGCGGTAACGCCAACCATTGAGCACAACTCTCTTGTCAGTAGCGTTATCTATGCGGTAACGCCAACCATTGAGGACCACTCTCTTGTCAGTAGCGTCATCTTCGCGGTAACGCCAACCATTGAGTACCACTCTCTTGTCAGTAACGTCATCTTTGCGGTAACGCCAACCATTGAGTACCACTCTCTTGTCAGTAACGTCATCTTCGCGGTAACGCCAACCATTGAGGACCACTCTCTTGTCAGTAACGTCATCTTCGCGGTAACGCCGACCATTGAGGACCACTCTCTTGGCAGTAGGGGTTACTTCGCGTTAACGCCAACCATTGATGACCACTCGCTTGTCGGTAGAGGCATCTGTGCGGTAACGCCAACCTCTGAGCACCATTCTCTTGACAGTAGCGTACGCCTGAAATGCTCGTCATATTTACTACACAGAACATTACTCTACCTTATTTGAGCAATAGAAAAATAATTTTTACAGGTTTATTGATATTTTTGTAAATGTATAATACCGGTACAAATTATGAATACAAAATAAATATCCGTCCGAACTGTCCTACGTCATCCTTCGACACGCAAATAGTGGAAAATTGATAACTTATGGCTATTTACTACAGACCTGTGTGAAAATGCTCAGATAAAATCACTGATGGCTCGCATAATAACTATTTATGAATATACTAGCGTTAAAATCGTAATGTATTATGGATGTAACTATACTCTTTATTATGTAGTATCCAAAATCAATTTTTTTACATATTGAGCGGCGAAATAAAATTCATTGATACTTACAAAATGAATAGCATTGTGCTTCTCACGACGGTTTAATTTTATGTAAAACGTTTGTTGTATTATAGTTATTGGTCTTCATATATGAATACATTCAATAATACGTACATTAATGATCCATAATAACATACATGCATTTAATAAGCTCTGAACACATTGTAATTTGGATGTGGTGGCGGTGACTGCGAAGATTGGCAATTGAGGCTAGAAGGGAGCGATCGCCCAATTAAGGTCAGAATACACGGTGACAGTTTGTCAAATGGGTTGCGAACGAGAAATAAATGAGAGCTAATAATTTTTTCCTTTGTTGCAAATATAATATCGCTACAAAATCACTATGCCTTTGCCTACAGCTACAATGTGATCTGCGTCAACCTGCCGATGTTTCAAAAACACCGGCGATCTGTCGGGCACGCTCCCGTCAAACCGCCGATACTTTTATTTTCCGAATGCCTTTGCTTCATGGATACTCGTCATAGTGCAAAAATACAAGTCTTGTACTTTTCGCTGAAGGACAAACCTACCCAGGTAGGCGACAGGTGTATTTTTATTTTCAATTAAATAACACTGATATTTTCCCCAAAAAGAATCTTAATATTAATCGCTCTTAATTATGTAATCAAACCTGTACTGTACCGAAACTGCATATTAGGAAGATTAATATTTGATTTTAATACTCTCAATTTTACGATTTTTTATAGATACAGTATGAGACTTCGTGCAATCTACTTCCAATAGATTTTTTTAAACTTAGGTCTACCTAACAAGAATCAGTAGAACAGTTACGTTCGATAGCAAAAGTTACAAATAAAGAATTTATATTTTATATATTCACATTTAATTGTTGAGTACCTCATTTATAGAGGTTGGTTATTTTCTAGATAGTAATTCCATTGTTTTATCATTCTCATTGTTATGAGTATGTGTTACTGCGTCAATAGCGTGCGTAGTGACATTGATTAGATGGTTGTTTGATCTTATCTTACCCCAAGTCGATTGCTTCACCCCAAGCCTCATTTTCAGTTCGCTGCATTCGTCTATATTCATCCACTTTATAAATGGGTAGCATCGTCCTTAAATTTACTTTTTCACATATTATTTGAACTTTATTAAAGCTTTTCAAGGCTGGCCTAAATACTTCCCTAACCATGAGGTACTCGTAATAGTGCCCAAATTCTTGATGGAATCTGAACCTGGACGAAAAATCATTATTTTAGTAACTATTTATTTGAACGTGTTAATCTGATTATGAAATTATCGTAGAGTCTTGGAAAAAATAAGCATTACTTTTTATAAGTTATAGGTAAGAAAAATACCCCCGTCGCAGCAGACCTGCGTACTCAGCTAATTTCCAAATCAATAACATAATAGTAATACTATATGACAAGTTTTATCATTATCCGTCAATAAATATGAGTATTATTTGCCTACTCTCCATAATATTAACATGGGAAAGAGTGTGCAGGTTAGCTGCTGGGAGGAACACTGAAAGTAGTAATTTCTACCATAAATAATTTTTATCTTAACATTTATACCAACTTTCATCAACTTCTGTTCATAAATAAAGGAGTTTGCCTATTCCCCATATGATTAATATGGGAAAAGAGTATGCAGGTTTGCTGCCATGATAAACACATAAACTATGACTTTTAAGTAAAATGGATAGATCTCAACCACATGAAACTAAATATCAAGTTTTATGCAAAAATATTGATTAATATGGGAAATATTAATTTTTCCCTACCCTCCATAAGATTAACATTGGAGCCCCACAATACAACGTACTGTGTTTAGATTTTTTAATATCTCGGTAACCGTTGGAGATAGAGAAAAACTTTAAGGAACTTAATTGTGTAGTTTTTTTAACTGATTCTAATGGTGAAATATAAAATTAGAAATTAAATTATTAATTATTATTATTAATTAGAATTAAAAATTACATGTGAAAAACGCAAAAACCCCATTTTGGGGTACAAAACCCCCCAAACTACCCGTTCCCATCAACCGATATGTCTGGTTTACGAACTCGTCCGAGCATTTGTAGGAATACACGTCTCTACCAAATTTGGTCTCGATCGGACCATTTTTACGAGAGTTATCGTGTTCACAGTCACACACACATACACACACACACACACACACACACAATATATATATATATATATATATATATATATATATATATATATAAATTTTAACGACTATTGTTTTTGGACTCTGGGCACCTAAAGACGAAAAATAACATGGTCCCGGGCTTAAGTCTTACTATGAGACCTACGGTAATAGCTTCTTCCCTATGGGAAATTCGCTAAAAAGTTATAATTTTTCTAGAATAATGTCACGTTTGATCCTGATCAGTGACCTTTCAACTTCCGAGGGCCCGAAGGTACAACAAGGTCGCGTCCGTGGACTTGGTCTGGGACTTGGGTTGGCTTTAAACTGCAACTACTTCTGCTTTACCCACTTTTTGGGTTATTTTAGGCTTATAACCTGTCTTATAGTTATAAGACAGGGGTGTGTCGATACATTAAAGGTCTCTACCATTGAGTGGTTCTATTTTTATGCAATATGAGGTTCGTAGCGAATAAGGATCAACGGGGTGTTAGCCGAGTAACGTATCCGAGTCGCGACCGGCCAGAGGAAAGTAGAGTAGAACTGTGGGGTTATTGGTGCGACTACTTCCGTTTCTTAAATCACTTCCGCTCTTTCCCTTCTCCCGTTTTCTTTTGAATGGCCGTTCCGTTCAATAGGGGGTTTTCTTCAGTTGAGGGTTATCTCCTGCTCATAGTCTGGATATTACGAATTGAAGGTTTATTCACCTTATACAGTATGATTTTACCAATGATAGATTGATCAGTGTATAGAAATTCACCGAGAATGTCAATTTTTTAATACTAAAAGGGTTTATTTTATAATGTGTTTGTAAACTAGTATGTAACAAACTATCATTGCTTAAGTTAGTCGGATTAAATCTATAAAAATAAAATTAGTTTTGTCTGTACATTGCTCAGAATTATTCATTTTTAGTTATTTTTACTTTTTGTGCGTTAGAAAAGCCGAAACCGGTCTTATCTTAATTTTTGTCTGTTTGTCTGTGACGGTCCAGAAGGCATTTTACGCCTTCTTCTACGAAAAAACGGGAGAAATGATTACAATGAAACTTATGTCATGTCTTCTCTACATTCCAGAGAAGGTTTGTAAATGCTTTAAATCGCCCGCCGCCCTTTGAAAAGTAATTAACGAGCATTTAAAACCCCACGTTTACGCGATATTACTCGCATTTTGATTAAGTTTTCAATGAATAACCTAATGGTAATAATCAGCTATCTTTGTAGTTTAAAGATTTAATAGAAAGAAAAACAAACAGCTGTTGAATCAATATTAGTTAGTCAGTCAATATCCAGTATCAGTATAGCAATATTAGTTAGTATTGGTAAAAACCGTTTTTCAACGAGTGCGTGGTTAGTCAGGCACAACGGTGTACAATCATGTTCAATGTACAACCTTGCCGTCGTCGTCGACCTTGGGCTGGTGTTGTATGGCACGTCCACGTGGAGCGGTGTTTGTCAATAACATCTGTCGCAGCTGCAAGCTGCAGTGCTGAACCACTGACGGCTCCTGGTTAATAGTAAATGTAGTAACTTTGATAATTTCTTTAATGAATAAATCGGGAGGTCGTCTAGGGATCATCCAAACGTTGATAAACCTGTCAGTGTTTTGCAAAAGCCTTTCTGAAGGTTAGCGTAAAAAATGACGAGACATCTACCCTTTTTGTTGGGTAGCGTATTGTATAAATAAAATACCAGTTACAATATTCGTAACCTAAAATAATAAATTTGTCATAACACGTAGCATTAGTTCTTTGATAGCTTCATGGAATGAGTCAACGAGAAAGTGTGAACTTGGTGGTCCCTTGCCGGTGACCAGGGTCACGCTGTCCGTCAGTTGTACAGTTATTGCCAAACGGTACAATCCTACTCGGCGTTTCCCTCCTCGCTGTCATGTGAGTGGCCAGTGGCCAGTGGCCAGTGGCCAGTGGCCAGCCAGTGAGCGGTACGTGTTTGGAGGCAGACCTGTAGAACGCTCGCTTTTTGTACACCGTGAAATCTATTCCATTAGAAACACGTTTAGAGTCTGCAGTACCTCCGCCATCTTGAATTTTACGTCCATTAAGGTCGATGTTAAAACTCAGACACATGTCCCTCTTCTAACACGAATTTTAAAATGAAGACACAACGGATTATGATTTTGAATAGGTTTATCATATTTATCAGCTTATTGTAATTATCTTTTTGAATGTGTCAATAATATTTTAGGGATTCTGATTGATTGGGTTTTGCAATAGTTTATGAAGTATCCGACAAATATGAATAAATTTAAAAAATTAAATTCTAGACAGACCGTTAGAAATTTTTTCAAATGACTCCAAGGACAAGGTGTTCTGATACAAAACAATACCGCAGTGTTGGAAATGAGTAAGGAATGCGCAGCTACTGTAGATTTTTAAAATGTTTGTCGAACGTTATTTTTAAGACTGGAGATCTGTATAATATCTCCTAAAATATATCTTTATTATGAGTATATATCATAGCTCCCGTATTCGTCTCTGATCATGCATAATGGGGATGTAATCCCTTAAAAGATCCTGTTTATACATAGACAGAACAGACATAGAATAGATGGACACAACAGATGTACTTGCATAATAGGTACATATTTCAACCTAAGACCTAATTATTGTACATCAAGTACTTGGTCTGCGGCAAGATCCATGACAACTCGCGTGCGCCCTCAGCTTGATATTCCAATTGAAGCGCTTGCTTGCCCTTTGATATTTCGCCTGCAGGTTGCCTACTATGTACTCTCGCATGCGATTCGATTTTAACATGCTACAACTCCATCGGATTTGCAAGTTTTTCTCGGTCGCTGGTTCAACCACGGGGTTTTAATAATGGGTTAAATGGTTTGAAAAAGCCTTATACAGTATTCAGTCTGGTAATTATTTTTCTTTTTTGACATGGATATGTCTTAGCTCTAGGGGGGATGTTGGCACTTTGTAAGATAAAAATTTGAAACAGGTTTCTATAGGAGCTACTAGAGCTATTGTATTGAATTTTTAATATAAAAGAAGAAGAACAGCTGATTAGATAAACTGAAAACATTCCCATTAGACATATCCATGATCTATCCTATTTCCCACAGGGAAGTAAATACAAACATTTTTCCATCAACGCCAGTGGTATTTTTATCGTGTTAATAGGGAACGTCCAAACCGTGGTATTTTTGCTTCATACATAACCTGTTGTTTGATAAAATATACAGTAATTAATTAAAACTAATTAATAAATTCATTAATTTAAACCATATAAATGTTTTCATTAAGTAATAAATGTGTTTTATTTTACTAATTAACTTGTATAATACATGTCTTATTCTATCCGAGCAAAGCTCGGTCACCAGGTACTATTCATGGTATAGGACTAGGAGTCTGGAGGAACAGACAACAATTTAATTTCAAAGTGTTTATATATGTGCATAGGAATTGATCTTACGTCAATAAACACAAACACGTATGTTTTGTTGACACGGTATATGTAACAATATAAAGAACAAATATATTTTTTGTGTGTTCGTGAGATTTAACATCGTAACTAATACAGTGAAGCCCGTGTAAACTTGATTTGCAGCAAAAATAGCAGATTTTTTTGTTTAACCACGAATATCACTAATTGCATTGTTGTTTCACGAAAAGGTATGTCCTGTGCTATTACGCATGCGTGAACGCATGTCCTGTTTGGGCGATTTGACAACGTACAACAAAATGAATGAGACAGCGCGCGTAGTTCCGCCAGGCTTGGACTTTTGTGCGCTTTTTCTGTCAGCCTAAGGGGATCGGATGACCAAATTTCAATAAAATAAAATTGGTCGAATTTAAAATGTTTTTATATTTGAGATTATATCAAAGATTTGAATTTACTGGTTAATTTCACACCTTATTTTTCAAAATATGTTGTATAGAGAAGTATATTTAATTAAATAAAACGTAATTATGTGCAAGGTTGCCTGAGGGTTAAGTTCAAGCAATACGGTAGGGGGTATTTTTCAAATGAGATTTCCCGAAAACTATATTTTGAGCTAACCATATTTTCTTATGTTTCTTTATCCAAAGAACCATAAGAGATATTTTTTTAAATTTTGTTTGGTTAGAATTTCACTAAAAATGGAGCAGAGGAGGGTTTTCTAGCATACTTTACTTTTCTACTGGTTTTAATTCAAAGCCTCTAAAGTACCTAAAGTTTTTGCAAAAAAATACAAATTTAAACAAAATAAAAAATAGTTTCTGAATCGTGTTAAAAAATTATAAAAAATACGAGTTTTGAACTATTTATTTTATCCAAAATGATCGTTTCGATTTCTTTCGTCTTTTATTTTCCCGCTTTAGCAATAGATATGCCGCAAAATTGATTCCTCCTAACCAATTAGCAAACTTTATATACATTTTCAAAACACCAGACACTCCCGAAGTGAAAACAAGTGTAGACAGGTGAAGGGCGCGGGTTGACACGTGTTGAATTGACCCGTTCAAAGGAAAGTTGAACACACACTCCACACTCCACAGCGATGTTTGGTGAACCGGTGCCGATGACGACGACATAGGCCGAGGAGACTTTGTATATTCTACACAACCATGGAGGAGGTCACGCCAACGCTATACAAGCACAACACACACTCCACACTCCACATGCGAGGCGCCGGTGCCGGTGCCGATGACGACGACATAGGCCGAGGAGACTTTGTATATTCTACACAACCATGGAGGAGGTCACGCCAACGCTATACAAGCACAACACACACTCCACACTCCACACTCCACATGCGAGGCGCCGGTGCCGGTGCCGATGACGACGACATAGGCCGAGGAGACTTTGTATATTCTACACAACCATGGAGGAGGTCACGCCAACGCTATACAAGCACAACACTCCACATGCGAGGCGCCGGTGCCGGTGCCGATGACGACGACATAGGCCGAGGAGACTTTGTATATTCTACACAACAATCAGTTGTAACTGTTTTCACTTGCACTGAGTATGCAAACTTTACATTTATTGCCTACTTTCGGTATCGCATTTAGCTTTAGCATGAGGATTTTACTTTATATATCAAGTGTAGTATAGTTTACATTTCCTTAAAATCTATGCCGTACAGCATCGTATGTACTGTTTTAGGTGTTTCTTTGGGCATCCTTAAGATATTCAGGACACTTAACAAAAACCTCAGCAAGAGGAAATTATCGTGTATGATATGTGGTTAGAAGGCAGGGAAGTTTATTACTCTAAAACATTGTTCAATTTTCCCTCATTTAACCTTTTTTCCTGACGAATTCATGATTAGACGAAGCTGTTGCAACTGTTCATTTTGTAGAGCAACATGTCTGAAAATGTCCTGCTCCTCAGGGTGTCATTTACTATTGAGATTATATTTTCTTACTCACGTTCTTGTTCAGAACCTTAAGAAAGCATCCTACAACATTCCATTCTTGAAGTAGATTTTGTACTCGAAATCTACCTTAATACTACTTTTTAAGTAATTTTTTACCCAAAATCTACTTCCTATTTTCTACTCAGAGGGTGGCGTGATGCCATCACGTATCGGCTTCAGCACGATTCGATCCATAGCACACCGTAGTTCCCGGTTACCGATATCGCGATAACGGATCCTCTGTGTTGTGGAACCTTCAGAGGTAACCGGAAACGGCGCTGTGACGAACCGGAAGTGCACTGTTGGCGGAAATGCGGTGGAAAGCGCGCCTCCGAGCTCTCTCGCCGAAGCCGTTACGTCAGAGATGCTCCGAGAACCTGACCCGAGGCCGAGAGGCCCTTCACCATCATCAACAGCACGGATCGCGTCGTTGGGGAGTCGGTGACATGCTATCACGACCTTGCAGAACGGAGTGACGCCTCAAGTGAATTACATCGATCTTTACTTCAGAAGATACCCGGATTACCTTAGTGCTATGGAATTCTATTAAAGTAGTAATCTTTTGACTCGTCATCTACTCGTCGTCTTTCTGGTTTTGAAGTCGTCCAGATTGAAATTGAAAATTAAGTGTATGCGGGAGTATAAAAAAACAATCTTTTTGAGTTTTTCAAGGTAAGCGCCGATTTGTTCTATTCGAATAGAGAAAGTTTGATAGAGAAACCGTAATACTGTTCGAGTAATAAATATATTACTTACTACTCGTATAGTATTACTGTATCACTATTTTAAATAAAAAATAAACCGCCCTAATGAAAACAAAAATATGCTTTGACGACGATTGCGTTACAGAAGTATGTCATTAATATTTTTTTAATAAAATTGCCATATTTATATAAAACCGATCTCTTTGCTGTGTCAGTGATCGTGAAACACAAGAAGATGATGTAACCTTTAGGGAGACGCAATCCTTGGAATGAATCAGATTACATTTGACTTTATTGAGATATTGCGTTTCAAACACTTAAATGTTTTATTACTGAGAAATGTCAAATATGTTCAGCTTCAGTAACGTTATTCAATAAAGTTCATCTGTGTTTCATTCGATGTTCACTTTCTACTGTGATTGCCGTCTTTTAGTCAGCCGCTGAGGTGAAAGGAGCAAAGTTTCAACGAGGATCCGCGAGCTGGTGACCTTGTTGTGGTCAGGTTGCGTAAACTTTGCAGTCTCTTCAGGCTCATCAGACCGTGGCGTGGTTGGGGCGGATGCCTTCTGGCTCCATCGATCACATGCCTGCACACGTCCAAGGAAAAGGTTACAGATGGGACGTATGTAGATGAAATTTACCAGTTTGGAGTAAAAAATACGCATAGTTTGCAATAAATTATCTACGATGATATCGCCGATAGAAGAGAAAAAATAATTCCTCTAAAAAGAGCCTTTCAACTCTCTGGCGATGGAAGGGATTGGATGTAAATCGAAATTTACTCCAATATTATCATTTTAAAGTCCTAATTGACACTAATTCAAAGAGAATTGTGATTTCCATCGATGCGGTAGCGGTAACTGTGATGATGAAACGAGAAACAGAAATATGTCGCGTAGGTGTTCCAAGAAGGGCTGATGTTTAACAACGCCCAGTATAGCGATATTGTTGACGACAGGTATTGGGTAACAATCATTCCCAGCTCCGCTAACAAGCTTGGCATCTCGCGTATTTATACTCATTCTATTTGTGCATTTTCCGGTGACACTCGCCGTATTATTTGATGGCGTAACAAAACATTGAATGTTGAGAATTTCCATCATCCTGGCGTAGTTTTCTGGAATTTCCCGATTATTAATAGGGCCTCCATTAATAGTTGTTAAACGCACGGAAAATTTTGGAGAATTCATACTTTTGTTTCAGGTTCCTGAAAAATCTCCAAAACACCAGGAGTTTGTAGTTTTGAAAATTAAATTTTAACTATAAATGATATGATAAATTACACATTTAAAAAAATACATCTTAAAAGATGCACATCAATAATCAAAAAGCATCCAAGTTTTTTTGTAAAATTTTAATTCTCATTGGTTCAGGATTGTTTTTGTTCTTGTTCTTACTCAGGTCTATGTGTTGAACGACCTACTATAACAACTTGATAACGTATCCTCTGCATAGAGTTGTAAAGGTGTAAATCATCAGTTGATAAAAACTGGTTCAATTGCCTCTACATAAACACACCTTGAAGAGTTCATTACAAGTCATCAGCTGATACCTCCATACTCATATTCGCCCACGATTTGTTAAATTAAATTAAAATAACCCGTACCAATGGACTGACACATACTTTCTCCCTTAAGTAAATTTAAAATAAACGGTACCAGTGGACTGACACATACTTTCTCCCTTTATAGTATATATTAAATTTAAAAAAGACAATCTGTAATAAAACTATCATGTTCTACAAAGTAATTCTAAATATCATTTAATAATTTATTGTTCAAATTATATGGGGGGAACCCCCCCCCCCGGTAATACCAAGATTTTTTGAGCTGGTTTTGTTCGGTGATTTGACCTTACACTTCATACCAAGTTTCATGGAAAACGGGTGGAAAATAAGGAAGAAATTGATTTTTTTATATTTTCCATAAGAATAACATTGGGCGCTTTCAGACAACGTACTGCATTTATCTTGGACACTAAATTTAACTTTTCTCTGGAACCGTTAGTCGTAGACAAATAATTCAAAATACTAATTTGTTTAGTTTTTTAAGCTGGTTTCAATGGTACCAGTCAAGTTATACTTTACTTTTATTGTTTTCGCTGAAAATTTAAAAAATTGATTTTTTTGACATTTAAAAGCCCATAACTTTTGAACCGTCATTTTTACAGACATGCGGGTGGTGTCAAATTATTTAGTGTTCTGTGCACTATAAACTATCAAATTTTAATCAAAATCGTTAGAGCCGTTTTTTGAGAAAATTGGATTTTTCACGTTTTTTAAGGGTTTTTGAGGGTGAACTACCCTTAAAAATCAAAAATTCAAAAAAAATGAAAAAAACGCCTGGAGATACGGTGACTATATATATACATGCCAAATTTCATCCAAATCGGACAAACGGGGTAGGCTGTGGCACTGTACACATCCAGACACACACACACACGGACGGACAGACATCACGCCAAAACCCACTTTTTTGGATTCAGGGGACCCTAAAACGGATATATTCACCCTCAACTCAAATTCGAAAATTTTGACGAAAACAATACTTTCTCCATATACTATGTATAAGGGAGAAAGTAAAAGACAATCTGTAATAAAACGATCATATTCTTCAAAGTTTATCCAAATATCATTTAATAAATTTATTGTTTCAAAAATAATCATCCAATTTCTGAAAATAACAAGAGAACCAAGATTAAATTATTGTTAGAATTTTATGGGGGAACCCTCCGCCCCACCTAGTAATACCAAGTTTTTGAGGTAAAATTTTTTGGGTGATTTGATCTTACGCTTCATACCAAGTTTCATGAAAAACGGTTTGAAAAGAAGGAAGATATTGAACAACGAACTGCGTTTATCATTTACAGTAAATTTAACTTTTTTCTGGGACTGTTGGTCGTAGACAAATAATTAGAAATAACAATTTGTTAAGCTTTTTTAAGCTGGTTACAATGGTAATAGTAAAGTTATACATTACTTTTATTGTTTTCGCTAAAATTTAAAAAAATAGTTTTTTGACATTTTAAAGCCCATAGCTTTTGAACCGTCATTTTTACAGACATGCAGGTTGTGTAATATTATTTAGTACTCTGTGCACTATGCACTATAGAATAATTTCAACCAAAATCGTTGGAGCAGTTTTTGAGAAATTTAGTTTTTCATTTTTAAGGGTTTTTAGGGGTGAACTACCCTTGTGAATGTATACACACATGCCAAATTTCAACTAAATCGGACCAACGGGGTAGGCTGTGGCTCTGTAAACATCCAGACACACGGACGGACAGACATCACGTCGAAACCCACTATTTTGGATTCAGGGGACCCCAAAACGGATATATCCACTCTTAACTCAAATTAAAATTTTTTTAACGAAAACAATACTTTCTCCGTATACTATATGTATAAGGGGAGAAAGTAATACTGTACAGGTTAAAATTATGTGCGTTTTTGCTCCTTTTTCGACGTATAACATCAAATGGACAAATTCCAAAAAAACTCTGAAACCTTTAACTTAAAACTAAGATCTCCATTGTAAATACGACTATGCACTAATCATCCGAGTGGTTTACGGTGCTAGCTGACGAGTGACACGTCGGAAGTGCTAGGTTTCGAATCCCGACCACGAACAATCCCAATTTGGCTTGCAAATGTGTGGTACAGTGGAGGGAACGGTGAACGGCTTGGGTGGAAGTTGTCGGCATTTGTTGGTTTAATTGGAACTGCAGTGGACACCTGTTTGCTTCTACAGTATTACGATTGTATGGTTACGTATGGGCATTTTTGTGTTTTTTTTTGTTTGGACTTAATATTTTAAGAAGAGAAAATTATTTTTTTGTTACAGTATAATGGGAAAACGCTTGCCACTTAAAGGGTTAACTTAAATCTTAAAACGAAGATCTCCTTTGTAAATACATACTTTCATTGATATGGCGAGCATGTACATCCTCTTGTAAAATGCCCTTCTCTCCGGCTGCAACAGGTTACAAAACCTGAATAGGCTTTGTAGAAACATAAGATTAACCTAAAATACAACGTATATTTTTAAATCCAACTGTGTAGAGTGGAACTAAAGGCGTACATCCTTATGTCCTACTCACGTGACCTTTCAGGTTGGTTGGTCATGTCATGACTGGGCAGTGGGCAGCTCGCACGTGGTCGACGGGCGTAACTTTAACAGGCGTCCCCTCGTATATTGTAGTTACATGTACCGTAAGCAAATTTCTTATAAATTGATAGTAGGTTTTCTTATTTTACTAAGCTGCACTTCGACTATTTTCGTCTACAATTCAGTTTCCTAGCAACGACGTTGAAAATATTCAAATAATAACTTTACTCTTTTGGTTAGACAAATTTTGAACATTAAATGTTTGTTTTTAAACCAATTTATTACCGTGACAACGCAACACTACAAGTATACAAATTGATGGAAATGTGTGTGGTGTTTATCTATAACAGGCCTTACTTAGCATGTCAGATAGATTGTCTTATTGAAGATCGAACTTAGATCTTCGAGGTGTTGGTGCCATAGACAAACTGTCGTTACAGTACTTTAATGATCGCCTATTTTTACTTCCTGACAGTCCCAAAACGAAACCAATGTATCTACTCGGAGATTGCAAAAAAAAATAATTTTCCCAATTTTTTTAGTGTAGGGGAAAGACGCAAATCCACTAAGTTAGTGTCATCCGAGCTGATGAAATATTTTTGCTCGCAGTTAGTAAATTAGCGGAGGAATAGCGAATAAAATACATAATTGGCTGAAAATTAACGTTTCGGCTGGTAAATTTCATTAGCAACAAGTGTATTTAGCTACTGTATGTATGTAACAATATTGCAAGAGTAGCTTGTGGTGTTTAGACCGATCTGTGAGATATACGTGATCCCGTGGTCTCGTGGTCATTAGCACCGTTGTCATCCTACAGACGTCACATGCTGCTGACGCAAGTCACCAATCCAGCCAGAGAGTATTTGGCTATCATGGGTAGACCACATGGAGCAAGCCAAGCAGCCCAAAAACCGATGTCTCGTCAACCTCGCTCTTATCTTGGTTTTTGTATTTTGAAACTCCGACTCGTTCTAAAAGCCGACAAGGGCGATAAATCTTTGCCGACAATATCCAATCCAATACTATAATACGAGCAAGGTTTGTATATATATTGGCACACGGATCTCGAAAACGGCACCGAGGAATTTCTTTAAATTTTGGAAATAACTAATTTCCGAGTAGAAAATAAGTTCTAGATAGGTCTAATGTCCAGGAAAATTCGTGTTTTACTGTAATATTAAGTTTAAAATCTAAAAATTTAACATTACGCTTATGGAGAATAAAATGTAAACAATACAAACCAAAACAGCTGTTTATAACCGTTTGACAGTTCTTGATTGAAGACTGCGGGGAACAATATAGAGGTTATGCATTAATATTTATTTTATGAATTAAATAAATGCAAAATTATCAGGTTACTAAACAATTTTTAAAAACTTAAGGATAACATAGCTGTGCGAAATAAAAGCAGAAAAAGTATTTCCAAAATCTTCCGTGTTTTGATAGAAAACGTATTCGTTGTATTGCTTGAAGCCACTATAACAAACAATTAACTGGTGTAAATTCAATTTCTCTTTTGCTTTTCAATCCTCATTCCGTTTATAACAAAATCAGTTGATCACAGGCTAATAATAACGGTATGTATAATTAAACAGTAAATGATCGGCTTTGGCTAAAAGACGTTAAACGGCATCGCTCAATTGACTAACGTCGTAGCCGAGTTGTACCGTGTCGGCCTCACTATAGGCCGTATTAAATCGGTTTTATTTAAACCACATAAATGTTTTCATTGAGTAATAAATGTGTTTTAATTTTTCTAATTATTTTTTATAATACATGTATTATTCTAAACGAGCAAAGCTCGGTCACCAGGTACTATTTTATGATAAGACGCGAGCAACATATTTAGAATGAGTTCAAATATTATACTTAGTTATAGTCTGATTGTTTTGTTAAACTGGAAGTCAATGATTATAGAAAAGTCACCTGGATTTTGACTCTAAACACATATTACGTTGTTTTTTTTAACACATATTTTACTAAAAAGTTTGTGTCTATCTATAAATATTTTATCATTTAGCTTCCTTCATTGGTTAGATTTTACATTCTGGAGTACTGTACTTGTATTAGGAGACCAAGACCACAGGGACCAGTAGCGTATTCCTGCGTAATATTGTACATCCACCGGAAATGAGGAAAGCATCGACAAAGGCAGTCAACGTAATTCAAACAAACAAATCTAGATCTACCCTGATTAGGACTCAATCCGCAAGTCTACAACCCTCAAGTCACCCGGACAAAGAAATTATCTACCACAGGGAGCCCTGAAATATTCATTTGGGACTACGAGAGAATTGCAAGTAAGTATGTTTCCTGTAGGGCACCCCTTCCAGGTGGATAGTATGGAAGTACACTGCTCCTTGAGTAAGCTGGCCTGACTGGGTGTTCAGGCTCAGTCGAGAGTCAATGAAGCCTTCAGGAGAGTCAGGCAGGGACCAAGGGGGCAGTGAAGCCCGTCACACCAGATATACAATGGCTTCACCAGTAATTGCACAGCTTATTTTCAATGTAGGTCCCCTACCCAATTTTCATTACTGAACTACTGAAACATTTACATTTATAGAGCCGATTAGGGCTTCCTACATTGGCAATACAGTATAACTAACCAACCGTTATAATATTGGCTTTAACTTGTCTTTACTTCGACTGTGAAGTTCTCATTCCACTTAAACTAGATATGGATATCAGGTTCCGCCAAGGTACTGTACGTATTCTAAAGGTCTGTATGGAACGGTTAGCACAGCGCGTGATCACTGATCACGCGCTGTGCTGATGCTAGTGTTGGTACTGGTACTCACATCAGTGTCAATCTGTGTAGGTAGAGCAGGTGCTCCGTGTTCTGTCTTTCAGCCTTGGCCGCAATTATCACTCTCTATTTATCCACATGCGTCTCAATAGCTATTTCAGCCTCTTCCAAAAGACTCTCTTATACACATTACTTTTCATTATTTCAGACACGATTTTTAAATAGAATGAAATATTAATGCAATAAAATAGTAGCCGCCAAAATATGAAATTTTCACGAAGACATGGATTTGCAGTTTCTCTTTTTTTCTCAAGTTTAGGTTTGGACACACTACTGAATTTATATAAAAATGTATATATAACACAAAAAATAAAAATACTACTACTCCGTAAAACAAAAACTTCATCTAGTATGGATGGTAGTTTAAAGGAGTTGTGTTGGATTTTTCAGTCGTCCTGAAGTCTTTTTAATACTCTATTTAAAAATCTATATTTTATATATATATATTCAGTAAATAGGTAACTTCATTTAGATTGCCTTATTAAAATTAAATATGCAGAGACAAATTTTATTTAGCTCAGCTTAGCTCATATATCGTGAACCCGATTATTTTGCGGACGATGTCCGATGTCAACCACCTCTGTGTAGAACGCCACCGTTTCAAATGAAGAAAACTAGCAAAATAAACAGTATGGACGTGTATTGAGGACAATGTCTACGAGGAGAGTGCCACAGTCACAGTGGCGATGTTTGGTAAACAAGTTGCACAATCGACGAGCCGACAAGTAAACAAGAGATCGGTGTCACTCACACTCAAGCGTCCGGCTGGCTCAGCGTTTATAATTAATTCGATGACATACAGTATCTTCTGGAAATGGTATGACAATTTGTACATCAACTTCATTCTTTACTATTGTGTTAGTACAGTAGAAAATCCAGATTCTCTGGTAGATTCTTACTTGATGTCCAAGTATTAATGATTTATGAAGATGGAGGAATTTAAATAAATATAAAATCATTTTTAAAGTGAAAGTTAAAGGCTAATTAACATCAACGATTGTGACGAACCATTAAACAAATGCAAACATAAAATTTATCTTCTTATCCCATTTGTTTTGAATATCTTGATAATCTCTAAGTTTATTCTGCCTTCTATTTTGCGAATTTCTCCACGGGTCTTTTCCATTCTATGGAAGATGGAAAGTATCTAGTGAACACAGATGCTAATACAGTATTGCTAATTGTGAGTAACAAAGCCACATATCATAAAACCATTACTTCTCACACATTCAACTTAGAAACCGTACAATGTGTCGGCGTTTTATAAATTAAATATGAGCTTGTATATTTTCTAGGCTTTCACTCAATCAACAATTAATTTTCCCCAACATATTTTTACTAGGAACTTCGTCAGGTTTCATGATTTTAGCGATTGAACGAGCATAAGTCTGCTGTGCCTGTACGACCTCCGCCATAGTCCGGGACTTGACCCAGATCGCGGACCTTGGTGGCAGACACTCCGTCTGTAGGCTCGGCCCTCGGCACGGCGTGGAGGGGGCTCAGGTTGAGTCAGAGACAACGAGGCTGCAAGGCCGAGAAGTAGGTTGGACCCGGGTAACACTAGCATTGCGGGGTCCTTGTATCACTCACTACTCCTGCTTAAAACTTTGTAGGCCAGTTCTTGTATTTACCCCAAAATCCACCGTCGTACATATGGACGGTGAATACGAACTCAGGTCGATAATTTGTGTAAACGATTCCTGCTGTTAACAGGCACGGTGGTAATGCAAAACCGACGTCAATAAAACCTGGTTGCCACTCTGTATTATCACCTCCCCCTGTATTTAATACTTATTATCTTTATCACCTTCTTGTTTCCCTTACAAAACACGTTTGTATTTCCTTCCCTGTGGGAAATAGGTTAGATCATGGATATGTTGTCCAAAGGAAGAGAATGCCTTGTATCACTCACTACTCCTGCTTAAAACTTTGTAGGCCAGTTCTTGTATTTACCCCAAAATCCACCGTCGTACATATGGACGGTGAATACGAACTCAGGTCGATAATTTGTGTAAACGATTCCTGCTGTTAACAGGCACGGTGGTTATGCAAAACCGACGTCAATAAAACCTGGTTGCCACTCTGTATTATCACCTCCCCCTGTATTTAATACTTATTATCTTTATCACCTTCTTGTTTCCCTTACAAAAAACGTTTGTATTTCCTTCCCTGTGGGAAATAGGTTAGATCATGGATATGTTGTCCAAAGGAAGAGAATGTTTTCAGTTTCTCTAAACAGCTGCCCTTATAACCAATGATATCACCGTTTCAAATTTTGGCCTGACAGAAAGACATATCCATGTTAAAATATAAACCTGAATAAGTAAAAGGTTCTACAATGTGCCGAAAATGTATATTCGTACATAGGATTAAATAAAAGATAATTGTTTCACTTTAGCTGGAGAAATACTGAACAATTAATTTCGGTCTATGAGACCTGAGAGCTAAACTCTGTCATCGGCTGGTGAAATACTCATGTTCTAACTTTATGATTGACCCTTCGAGTTATATAAAATAGCAAACTACGAGAAGATAGATATCAAATTTAAAGTTGCTGCTTACTTTATAAAACTTGTAACAGACGTCCTTGCAGTTATATTTAGAATAGATAGCTGGGTCATAAACACAAACAAATTACGTCAGTGGCTGTTTATGAAATTCTTTAATGGCAACTATAATTAGCTGTATCATTAAATGTTTTAGTATATGTTAGATAGAGCTAAGAAACTGAACATACACATTACACACGAACATAGAGCTTTGACTTTAAAAAAATTAATTATTCCTACAATACAAAATTTGTATATGCGAGAGGCATCATATTATTTAATTTTAGAAAATTAATGTTACGTATTCGTGAAGAAATTTAAATGCATTATAATGCTTTAAAATAATTCCTTATTTAGTTGTGCTTTAGTTTGAGGTTCGGAATGAGAACCACATGGACGTTGCCTCGTAGGCAGCCGCTGCCGCTGCCGGTTGAGTGGTGAACTCCTTTCACCGAAACATGCGGCTGAGGTCATGTCGGACCGCCTCGCTACCCGGAATGGAGCCTGCGACTGGAGTGGGAATTCCATCCACTTCCCTGCAATGTCCGGGACGTAGCCTCCGATCTTGTCATTGGTTTTGATTGTCCTCTTCCTCAGCTTCAGTTCACCAACTTCTGTGGATTACACAAGGATTAGTTAGGTTTGGTTGGTTTATGAGCGTTTGTAGTTTTTGACCAACCATACTTGATGCCGTTCTTCAAATTATATTTTGGCCTTATTGCGTTGTAACACTTATATGGTTAATGATAAATCCACTACATAGAAATAGATATGTTGGGGTAGGCTAATACCGGCTTGATGAAACCTAAAGTGAGAACTGAGCGCTGTATAAGCTGAGTTATCGCGCTGATCTGTCTGGAACATTTACAGTTTTCGGTGTTACTGACACAACATCTGTTGCAAAAAAATCGAGATCTAATATATTTCAAGTAAAATTAGTCACTTGGGGGTCCACTCCAGACCAGTTTGTTATGAGAACGCAGTCTCTCCTATTTAACACCGATTTTCCTATATTGGATTTACAAGAGTAGATGAGTTGTCCGAAGCAGTGACGTGGCCGTTGGCGGAATAACCTAATGAGTCAGCTTACGAGCGGATCGTGAGATGGCACTGACTCATGGGCGCTGATGGGGAAATCTTCATGATAGTGTCATCTTCATAGTTCTTTACTTGTTGCATAAGATGTTGTGCAGTATTTTGCGCTGCCAGTTTCTTTACGGAGACTATAAAACTAGGTAATACCTCTTCAAGCGTATGCTTTCGTGGCCGGTGTCAACAATGTCAAGTTGATTTTTCGGCGTCAACCGCGTCGTCAGTCTCAGCCTAACCATTTGGGGGAGGGGCAGGTGGTAACTCTTAATGAGTATCCCCGCTCCTACGAGGGTTATGTGGTGACTTCAACGTTAAGCGGTGTTTACCCAGACTAAACCCACCTTCCCCATCCGTCCAGACGTGTATTAGCAACTTACATACGGGCGAAAGGACTTCATTTGGGCGAGACACAGCATTAGCGTTTACCGCTGTAGCTGCTGGATTACCTCTTGGAGTGGCTAGAACAATCAAATCAGAACAGAACCGGAGCAAGTGAAATATTAGATGTTAATCAAAATATATTAAAAAACATATAAAACATATAAAAAATAATCAAAACATAAACTTAAATAAGGAGAGTCGACGCATTGCTGTGTCAGGCTTTGGCTGGGCAGGTCATGCTATTCACCTACGGTGGATCATCCAGGATGGCGATGGGCCTAGGCCTCCAGACCTCTACGTCGTCATGTCGTCTACAGAGCTCCCTGATGTGTTCTAGCGTGGATTCGGCTGCTTTCTGAAACAGTCCATGGGCTTTTGTTCTGTTAAATAGATCAAGAGTTGGGACTTCCAACGTCTCCATGATTACGGAGTTTCTTATGAACCACGGTTGTCGTGTGATTCGTCTCAGCGACTTCGTCTGGATTACCTCTAGACTTCACAGCAAGGGCGAAACGTTTGGCAATACAGTAATAACAACATGACCACGCGGTTAACGCTGAAAAATCAACTTGACATAGGTAAACCTCAATTAGACATTTTATGACAATCAGAGTTTTTCCTTCGTGATAGAATTCTGTAAACATTCCAAATGATTTGTTAGCAATATCAATGTGAAATATAGAAGGCGTAACGAGAGAGAGAGAGAGAGAGAGAGAGAGAGAGAGAGTAGAGGTTGAAGAGAACCTGCAGCGTGAGTGGGCAGCAAACAGTAGGAAGACAACGAGGCCACCTGGCCACCTGGCCACCGACAACGAACTGACCGAACCATAACCACCGACTGTAAGTAAGTGTATCGTAGGCCTGCCTTCTACTTCCTCGAGCCCGGTAAACGGCTGGGCTGATGCAATAGTCGCGCGCATCTCGCCATCGTTAAAGCTACTGGCTTATCATGACGCATCAATGTTATAGCAACACTGGTGAGGTGAACACAGAGAGAATAAGCTGTTCTATATGTCTAACGCAACATTTCACGTCTCTTGAGCTTTGCGATAGTTTCACAGTAGTAGAGTCGTCTGAGCTTTCACATTATTTTAATTCATATTCATTTTAAAAATTTTCAGGCCTTCTAGGGCCTTATTTTATCATTAGATGGAAAAATATTCGTTGTTCTAAAACTCATAAATATAGTTAGTGTGTTTTCATATAAGATATAGTAGTACATACACTTTTGAACCAACTACAGGCTAGCAGTCAAGTGGAGAGACCACCATTAGACGAGGATGTACATAAAGATTTATATAAATTAAAATTTAATTGATTTGTTAGCTTTCATTTTAAGCTCTTCGGTTTATAAATGGCGACCACTTGTATTTCAACTGGAGCTCACTGAGTTATTGTGTATAGACCTTTAAATTTGTGTATTTTTTTAAATTAGATCAAATTGAAAGGGGGAATTAAAAACTTCAGAATATAAGTTTGACAGCTTGGTGGAGAATGACTGACAGCTGCCTGGGTGGCAAGGATTAACACGTTAACCTCGTATTTCAAGGGTGTCCGGTTCGATTCTAGACGCAGAGGCCATTTGTAATTGGACTATAATTCCAACAACAACAGTTGGATTGTAATTCTTATCCAACAACAGGTTGACGTCAAATGATCATTAGACAGAACCAAACTGAGGGAAAAATCAACCCTACCGAGTCCCGGCGTTACATCTCGCAAATCAACCCTACCGAGTCCCGGCGTTACATCTCGCAAATCAACCCTACCGTGTCCCGGCGTTACATCTCGCAAATCAACCCTACCGAGTCCCGGCGTTACATCTCGCAAATCAACCCTACCGAGTCCCGGCGTTACATCTCGCAAATCAACCCTACCGAGTCCCGGCGTTACATCTCGCAAATCAACCCTACCGAGTCCCGGCGTTACAATCTCGCAAATCAACCCTACCGAGTCCCGGCGTTACATCTCGCAAATCAACCCTACCGAGTCCCGGCGTTACAATCTCGCAAATCAACCCTACCGAGTCCCGGCGTTACAATCTCGCAAATCAACCCTACCGAGTCCCGGCGTTACATCTCGCAAATCAACCCTACCGAGTCCCGGCGTTACAATCTCCCAAATCAACCCTACCGAGTCCCGGCGTTACATCTCGCAAATCAACCCTACCGAGTCCCGGCGTTACAATCTCCCAAATCAACCCTACCGAGTCCCGGCGTTTCATCTCGCAAATCAACCCTACCGAGTCCCGGCGTTACATCTCGAAAATCAACCCTACCGAGTCTCGCCGTTACAATCTCGCTAATCAATCCTACCGAGTCTCGGCGGTACAATCTCGCAAATCAACCCTACCGAGTCTCGGCGGTACAATCTCGTAAATCAACCCTACCGAGTCTCGGCGTTACAATCTCGCAAATCAACCCTACCGAGTCTCGCCGTTACAATCTCGCAAATCAATCCTAACGAGTCTCGGCGTTACAATCTCCCAAATCAACTCTACCGAGTCTCGACGTTACAATTTCGCAAATCAACCCTACCGAGTCCCGGCAAAACATCACCTCACACCTTTGGTACATAATTCCCGTAATTTCCGCCATCTAGAGTCTTTGCTCTGGACAGTGTTCCAAAGGTGAACTCTTATCCATTTCTAATAGTCGTTATAAGTTACTCGTAAAACGCGTAAAGTAATTACACGTAAAGTTACGCGTTGTAAGTTTCCTTCTCTTCTCATAAGGAAGCAGTTCAGATGTTAGGAATTCATTTTCTGACGTTATTAGTGCAATTCCTTCCACAACATCTGTATCTGTCATTATTTCACATTCCTCTCATTCTTATTATCTTGGAAAATAAATAGTTTGGTCTAGTGGAATACGAATACAGATACAGTAGTTGGTGGTTGGCAGTAGAATTGTTGTTCAAATATAATCTGAAGAACAATAGAATATCCAATTTAACTGGGCGATTTGTCGCTCTAGGTCTAGCCAATGTCTATGCTACGTGGTGTGTGCTTTTGCTGTCTATCTGTCTTTGTTCTATCTGTCTGTTGTCTATCTACTGTTTGCAACAAATCGCTAATTAAATGTATAAATTTAAGATGAATCTTGGCCAATTTTACTCATTCTCTTGATAAAACAATACTTCTACATACTCTATAAACTCAATACCCAGACTTTGTAAACACGCTTCATCCTATTCAAATTGTTGATTTGCAATGACAGGCTTGTCTTACACAATTTTATAATGAAGCTTTAGTAATCAATATTAGATTAGATTATTGAAATGGAAACCATACCACAAGGTATTTTAAGCCAAGTATGAATGGGAATTGAGTGTAAGATGATTGTGGCGCGATCTTGTAGTCTTGTTACTAAGGCTGACATGTTCCTTAGACTATTGTTAATTAATAGCCCAACAGCCGATGGCAACTAAGGGAACTACAGTTTAACGTGGAGACCAAACCATGGCCTCTGAATTACGAATGGGTCTAATTATGATGATGGTCTTTTCGGATTAACGTATCTTAATTATTCTGTACAATCCTAGTTATACTCGTTGGTTGCACGACGGGTGTTTTACAGATTGAGTCTGAAGTATTCAGTCATTTTGAGCCAACACGAGCTCGACACGTCGGCACGCCACGACGCAGACGCAGTGTACGCGCATGTGTTCTGTCCGGCAGGTGTTCCTGTGGCGGGTGGCGCCATGTGTTGTGTAGCGGTGTTACAACCGTCTGCTAGCTGTGTCAGTCACCTGTTCACCCCCGCTGGCAGGGAGGGGGAGGTTCCTCGCATACCTTTGTCCCATCCAGGAGTACAACGATCCTCCGCGCCGCGACAAAGGAATCGATTCATTTCACCGCTGCCCGTTGGCAGTTTGTAGACTTCTAGGAAAGTCCGCTAAGCTGTCTTGGAAATCCCCAGGCAAAGGGTCACATTCGGATTCCTAGTTTTCTCTTCCGATTTTAAATGGTGAACAGAACGAACGTACTAATTATGTGTTGTTTACAATATTATACGCGAAGGTCACTAAATGAGGAATTTTCTATTTTTTCTCTGCAGGATTGATTATTTTCTCTTTTTCTAACAGATACATAGTTCATAGTCATTTCCAGTTTATATGATTTATTATCACTAATCATGAATTTAAAACATGTTACTATATAAACAAGTCGGTTTATATTTGGCAATACAGAAATCACTTTAACAGTCGCTACAATCAAACTACCAAAACTTTCATAGGTCATTAGAAAAAATGAAATTTTCCAACGACTCATGGGCGTAGATTAAATGAAAATGTCAATTAGAAATACAGTAATGCAAAGTATGAAAGATCTTCTTCCCTGCAACAAGGGGCTTGATAGAGAGAAAGAGAAAGAGAGAGACAATTTATTTATTTATTCCGGTCTGGCTTGGACCGTCGTTCCACTCTTACACCAGGCCAGGCCAGGCAAAAAATCATTTAGAAAAAATTTACATGAGTTGTGGCTTATATCTAATATGTATCAAACGAATTAAGAATAATAATACAATGACGTAATTAGTTTTAACATAAACTTATTTCCTACAATACGTTAATTGTGAACAAAAGGATAAAACAATAGTAACGGTTTTTTCAAATATGTCTTACAATAATAAAAAGGTTTTAATAACACAAAAACACCAGAAAGGTAAATCCAATAAGCTAGATTAACGAGAGAGCTATCGTAACCTGTCAGTTTATTTGCTGACTTTGAGGTGTGCCTTCGTCAGGCCACGTGGAAGGAGGCACGTGCTTCAGTAGACTGCGGGTCGAATGAAATATTCACCAGAAAAACAGATGGTGGCTCAGACATCTGTCCTACGTTCACGTGTCTCCTTGTTGGTCTTACTGCTCGGTGCCTCATACGACCCGAGAACAAAAAGAAATTGATCATGCTCAGACATCTGTTCTACGTTCACGTGTCTCCTTGTTGGTGTATGTGTGCTCGAGGCATGTTTGGTTGCCTCATACGACTAGAGAACATCTTAACACACACACACACCATTTTCTCTTGTTCACACATAATATATTCCACGTTCACATGTATTCTTGTTGACTCTACTATTTAGTATATATTTGGTTGATTAGGATGTTTTAATTTTTATCTTATCTACTTCCCTGTGGGAAATATGTTATATCATGGATATTTCTCAAGGGAATGTTTTCAACTCATCTAAACAGCTTTTCTTATTCTTTTATATTAAAAACTAGCTGACCCGGCGAACTTCGTAACGCCCAACACTAAATACATGAAAGGAGGGGGCTCACGCACGATTGTTATATCGCGCACATGAAGTCCTCCCACAGTAATCACACAACCGTATTAGTTCGAAATAGACGGAATTTGTTCGTCTTAAAGATATTTATCAGTTATGTATCTGATTAAAACGTTAATAAACCTTTATTGGAATGTGTCAATAATATTTTCTGAGGAACTATTTTTTGTATAGTTTATTGTGTAGCCACTGAGAGATTTCTGTGCATTATGCCCTTAAATGACACCAAGTACAAGGTATTTTGGTGCAAAGCGACGATGTGACGATTGTTTGACTTTAACAATGTCGTCATAGAAAGTGAGTGGACGAAGGCGAAGTGATACAGACGCTTATCTGAAAGAGTATGTTTCCTGATTTGCCCTTTTAATTCTCCTAGGGCTTTTTGGAGTCAAATGTTTGTTGATAATATCATCCAAGACTTGGTTTTTAACTGAACTCTCAAAATTATCCCCCGTCTGTCCAGTCTCCGTGAAGAAAGTTTTGTTCGTAGGTAAGACGGAAGAACTTTCTCAAAGAGAAAATAATTTTCATAATCTTTTTATTATATTATATTTTTGAATAGACTCGTCAGTTGATTTGACGGTGCGGAGTGTAGCCCGTCACAACATGGCCATCGCGGTGGGCGATCAGGTAGTCACGTGTCAAGTCGTTGACTGGTCGTTCCATTTATTTATACCACTCACTCCAGCAGCGTAATGTCACTTTCAAAATAGCCCCGGCCTTCCCCCACCCATGGTAGTGTTCCTCTTGTCCATATTCACCTCTGGATGGAAACCGATCTCGGTCGTCGACCTGGAGGCGTCTAACCGCGACAGAGCCCTGCATTACCCGCTGAGAAACACGAGGAGTCCTTCCTGCTACTTGATCAGCAGGATTCTTAATCCCTGACTTCTCAGTCGACCTGGAGGCGTCTAACCGCGACAGAGCCCTGCATTACCCGTTGAGAAACACGAGGAGTCCTTCCTGCTACTTGATCAGCAGGATTCTTAATCCCTGACTTCTCACTGTTCCATTTAATTGAGAAAGCAACTTACATGTGCAGTAGGAACCCGTTATCGTCGAAACAGGTGTTTTCACTACATATGGTCGAGTATTTTTGTATTTCATTTCCCCCATTTTACAAAATACTTCGTGATGTTTGATGATATCTAAATAATTATTATAAAATCGTTCGTTGAAAGACATTCAATAAATAAAATCATATGTAAGCATTACAGTTAAAAGTACTGTTACTTATCTGTTGAATATTACTTTTCCAATCAACAATTTGATTACTCTTCGTTAATTTATAACTGTGTTATCATTGTGAACTCAGCATGCTACATCATCATGCGTGTTACAACAAACCTTTTTATATTTTATATCTTTGATCATTTTACGAGCAAATAAATTGTTATCAATTTATCAGTTTGAGATCGAGTATTATAGCAAGGTGATCCTGAAAATCGGTTTCATTCAGCCAAACACAATTTCAATGAACTGTTTGAAAATAAATATTTTACTAGTAATTAGTACATGTGGTAAATATAACGATGTTGCACGACCGGTTGTTATTTTCTTCCATAGGTCATATTTAGAATTTAGGAGAGGGAAGTGGTCAGTTTACTTTCCATAGTGAGGGTAACGTTATGTTCTGGAGTTATATTGAGCCTGGAGGTCAATGTCACATAAGGCTGAGGTGGTGCTGTTCGTTATTATAGATAATCAGTTAAAGAGTAGAGTTCATCAAGTGGTTCATTATATATACATATACAAAATTCCTCCCGGATAGATATAAGTTGAATACAGTAGATAGGGATATTAGATGTTGAGTTGTAATTGATAATATTGCTTATTCAGATTTGACGTACGCCTATTATACGTTGCTGTTTGAGAAATATCTAAAACACCTTGAGCTTATAAAACCTACCTTACGTGTAAAGTGTACAAAACATGTTCGCACACCCATGTTAACGAAGAGGTATTGAATACTTTATACTTTGAACTGAAATGGAAACCTACCTAAATAGGAATTTTAAGCTTAAGTATGAATGAGAAATGAGTGTACGATGATTATGGCGCGATCTTGTAATCTTTTTCCTGACTAAGGTTGACATGTTCCTTAGACAGAAGTGTTGATTAATAGCCCAACAGCCGATGGCAACTAAGGGACCTACAATTAAACGTGGAGTCCAAACCACTGCCTCTATATTACAAACTGGTCTAATTTATGAGGATTGTGGATGAATGTAGTATTCTGCGTACGTAGAAAGTATGTATGAATGTAGTACTAGTCCGGACGTTAATCCACACAAGAGAACATTACACCCACTGACCATCGCTCACAACTATCCACAATTCGTGACATCCTGGATTACAGAACTCGCCACGGAATAACTTAAGGAGAATTGTTTTTATATTTGTGTACAATTTTAGACATATGCGAGGCTGTATCACATGTAATGGCAACTTTATAGTTTCTATTAGGCTGTTCAGCTTGTTGATGAATGCAATTGTCTCCAATATGTTTTCCTTGTAATGTTGAGAAAAGTGAAACGGAAAACACTGTGATTGCAGATGGTGTTACGTAATTCGTGGAAACATGTTACTTTGCACATCTGCTCTCACCGGTTAGCTGTGCTTTGTGTTTCAATTAACAACAGCAAATTCTTATTGAAGGGTTGCCAATATCGTATGCAATAATAAGAAATACAATATCGAGGCTATCAATTAACACCAAAATGACATGTTTCATGATAAATGTAAAACTGATTACTTATTTGTTGTGAAATGTTTGAATATTTTAATTGGTTTCTAAAATCAATATATCACTGATAAAATAAAATGAGGGGGATTCTCTAATCAGTAACAATTGGAGTTGAAAATATTCAAGTTATCGGTTGAATCATTATCCCTGGATGGGGCCATCTGTTGTTTGTCTATTCCCTGCCATATCGGAGGTGTCGCGTCGCGTTCACGTGGAAACTTTGGCCTCGACTGGCACGCAAGTGTAGAACACATGTTTGTTGGTGTATAAGTCAGCGACGTGTGCACAGTCGTCCAAATATTGTTAAGGAGATGACTCATGTCAGTTCATGCCCCTAGCGGACGCCAGATAACAACTGGAGGTCTCGGGTCCATCGGCTCTATGACACATAATGCACATTGTTGGCTCATAGCTGTAATGTAATGTTGTAATTTCAGCTTTA